>JBBBDQ010000187.1:2742500-2920000 GCA_037127315.1 Ascarosepion bandense
CAAATATGTGCCAAATTTTACCCTCACCGACGCCCTTAGACGTGAAATTTTAACAAGGGGGAGTCATGTTTTGAGAGTACAGAATTCTTACCGCTATTTCTAAACAGGTCTCTTTGGAAGCTATGCCAAAGAATGCTAATTCTTTCTCTTGGCAAAATTTTTTCGCCTTTGGGTGTATTCTTTCTCAGACATCTTGGTACAATTATTTCCCTTTTTACATACTGATTTTCCTCCAACATTTTGGGACAGAGAAGGGGAGTTTCATTGCCGACTCGCTATGCCAAGTTTCGGCATTCTTTATACCAACAAGAAACACGTTTTTCCGAAATGAAGCGTTATCACAAAAAATCTCAAATATACTGGATAACAGCAAGTTCAATACGATTAGCTTTATATATATATATATATATATATATATATATATATATATGCTTTCCATCCAGGAGCCAATATAGTGAATATAAGGGGGGCAGTACCGATGACATAGTAATCCATAGTTATATTAAAAGATTTGAATTATTCTCTTCCATGGTGGTGTCAGCACTTCCTTGACACAGGTCGCTGGTCAGGGCTCAAGGTTTCGTCAGATGAACTACAACCTACTTGGAGGACATCGGCTTTGGTCTCACCTCGACCAGCTTAAAACAACTTCGACACGCCACATGATGAGCACACCAAGAAACAAGCTTATACCAGATCGATCGTAGCAACTGTTGTCATACACAACCGCGACAGATAGAGAAAATTGGTGGACGGCTCAGCACATCAGTGTCCGAATGATTCCTTCCGTGTTTAAGGGTAAAATTTTTAAAAAAATCAAGGAGTTATTCATTCATATATGTGCCATTCTTTCTACTGGTTATTACCATCTATGAGATACCGTCATGATTCCGTACTCTCAGAATCTGGCTTAACTCATGGTGATAGGCTAGACTAAGTAGCTATTATAGGCTTCCAGATAATTAGATATTCTCCTATCAAGCTATTTTTGGTATGAAAATTAGTAGTATTCCAAAGGTATAGTGTTTGGTGAGATCGAGGAATGTAGTGCAACATCCCAGCCAAACTAAACTAACGACTGGTTTGAAAATATAGTAGACTCCGATAAAAAAACAAAAAAAACAGAGAAAGAATTAAATCTAAACTATAAAAAATAACAAAAACAAAATATGTGATAATCATTGTTAGAACAACGAATAGAATATATCATCCAGAATCACACACGTATTGAGATTTATTTATATCAAGAGAGTGAATTTTGAGTGTCACAAGCATATTTAAAGAGATCTTTCAGAAACTAAACAAATTACATATTTAGCTATATCACGTTGAAATGTTTAAATATATATCTCAATGAATGACGAAGAGATTCGAAGCGAGAGATGTGGTTCTACAGAGGGATGCCGAATTCATCAGGGAGAAAAAATGTGGTTAACGAAGAAATTCTAAAGAAAACTTTTGCAAAAAAGACACTAATACTAATATAAGAAAATGGCAGTTGTTCAGGGTGAGATTCCAAAGAGCGATCAGCTTGCATAATGAGTGTCAGAGTGTCGAAATTACATATAAATATCTTGAAATACTAAAGAGTAATTTTATTCAATAAAATCACTATTGCTTCAACAATGGCCTCCAGCCAATTTTTGGAATCCCCTGCATCTCTTTTACACGGTCTCCTTATTTAAGTTGGTAAACGCTGCTATAAACCTTGCCGTTAATTTATCTTTGGTCTTATCAGAAGTTTTGTTGGTCAATACCTCAACTGTGGCACGCACATAATAATCAAGGCTGTTGCAATTGGGGGAGTTATGTAGCTAGATGTAAGTGGTGATATGGTCGAAGGAATTGTCTGATAGCCATGTCTGGGTTCTCCTGCTTTTATGGCACGGTGCAGAGACCTGATGTCAAACATAGGCACTTCTAATAGTTACCCTCTTGACCCAGGGCAGACTAGCTACTTAGAGCACTTGATATAAGCTTTCGTGTTGAGTTCAATATCTGATGACAGCAGTCGTGAACAAAAAAGCGAGAGTGAAATTAAATGGAGATGACTAAAACTTTCAGAAGTAGCCTGACTTTTGGAACGACAACACTCTACTCCGATGGCCGAAATAAAAGGCACGGTTCAAAATTCCAATCACATGAAAAAGGTCCGAGCGTGCAACAACCCAAACGACGAATATGTCACAATAAAGATGAGGGAAACAGTCCGAACAATGTAAATATTTTAAATAACTCATTTCAGATTTATAGACAAATAATCGTTTCTTGTGTTTCGAATTAAATAGTAATATCGTTCAATAACTTTTCCCTTTAGGACGTACGAGATCATTAATTTCTTAAAATTTCACATATTTTTTCTCACTGTCATGACTTCCTAGTAAAGAAAGTTGAGCGGTCTCACACGATCTGGAATTTAAAATTCTCCTGGAATGATTGCAGCTAAGGCAAATGAGTACAGTCTACCTTCCTTTTAACCGATAGCTATGCGGATACAGAAGAAAAAAAAACTTATAAATTCTCCAATATCTTTATAGCAACAGACTATCCGGACATATGAACGTTTTTAATCACTTCAACCAATGAAAATCCCAGTAAGACTCAACGGCTTACTAGAAGTAAAAAAGACTTAGAATTCGCGCGACTTTTCCATTTTTTGCTCTGGAAAGTAAATGTAATATAACAGAACTATTATTTTGATTTCGAAATATTAATGCATAATAAATAGGTAATACTCAACACCTTCTTTACCTTCCTTTATTTTACTAAACGCATCGGGATAGCCTTCAAGACATATCCATACACCTAATATACCCAATGCTTCAAGCAAATTACAAAACTCTCCTACATATATAACACAATTCCAAGTTTCATCCACTATGCAATGACTGGGGGCATTAAACACCGAGTCGTGAAATGGAAATAAGATATTATGTATTTTTATTGGTAAACACACACACAAATATATATATATATATATATATATATATAAACATGTTACGGAGATTATCGAATTTTAACGAAACTTGGTTATAAACAATTTTTGATTCATCGCAACAACCATAACTGTTCTGAAGTGAATCGAAAATTGTGTTATATAGGCTTGATTAAAACCTCGTTTAGAGTGGAGGTCATTCGTGGTCGAGCGGTCTAAGACGTTTCCAGATTAAATGGTAGCTTCTCCTATGTAGATTGGGGTCGCAGGTTCGTAATCCTGCAGAATAACACACATTTTCGTAATAAAAATTCATCGTAAATAATCAGGCCAGTAGATATAAATATAAAATCCTGTTTAATTAAAAACAGAATATCTACTTAAATACGAATATCGATAAAAAATAATGTTTAGACAATTCATTTATATATATATTCTTCATTTTTAAAAGTGTTTTTTACCATGTAGTGTCTTCAGACGATTAGCAAAAACTGATTTTACTGTTTTTTTGTTTTTTTGTTTTACGTTTTTTAAGAACGCTTGCCTAACGCTCACGATCGAATAATGACTCGTTTACAAATGAAGAATATTCAAAAGTTTAACAATATAATTGTATTGAACACTTTTTAATACAACTGCGTACTGGTCTAATTTTATTATGACCAAAAATTAAGTAATTCAACAATCAATATATATATATATATATATATATATATATATATATATATATATATATATGCACCTTCTGATTGCATAATGCATGAAACTCCGAGTCCTGCTATAAACGTTGGATAATGTATATGTTTATTAATATATATTTATCGAGAGAGACAGAGTTAGAGAGAATGAGAGAGTGAGAGAGTGAGAGAGAGACCTAAAAAACGACCACTAGAATGTCGTGTTCCGTTTTCGAGATTAAAGATTCTCTTTTCCTTGTCCATGAGAGTTTGTCGGGGTGATCCGTCTCTGTCGTCCAATTTCATATCAGCTATTGTTCTTATCTGTATTTCCGTCAGAGTTAATTATTTTTACGCATTTCCCTGATGTTAGCGCACCACATCTGAAGCGGATAAAATCTTCAGCCTTATCTTTAAGCACAATCCAAATAGACACGCACAAAAAAGACAACTCCTTGTAAGTTTTATCTTGTAACAATAGACCTTTTTATCACAACCCTTAGAGAGAAATACGTTATGCAAGAAAAGATAATAAAAGGAAAAATATTATCTGACATAAGATCCCTTTTTCTTGCTTGATTTTAACAAAAAAACATTCTATAAAACTAAACAAGTTTATATGATTATTTAAAAAAATCAATTTAATTGAAGGACTCAATGAGAAAACTTAAAATTATATATTAGTAACGCTAATCGGATGTGCTTTGGGTTGTAATGGATATTGGCTGATGATTGCAATGAAAAATGGCAAGCCAAGTTCAAAATCCACTCGAGTACCTTTTATGTACAAATATTCTTGGAAAATATAATAATTCATTTATTTTTCTTTCGGATATGAGATGAATAATATGGGAAGCTAACCTTGGTTGGCAACTAGTCTACCAAAGAAAGTTATGATAACCTATTGTGGGGAAATTGTTTGGCTAATTACTCATGTTTCGGGAAAAAAAAAAGCACGATAATCCAAGCCTCTATAATGTATGACTATCAACTGACTTAATGCTAATCTCCATCGTTAGTCCCATGATAAGGAAGGAGTGGTAGTTTCCCTGTGTGGCAGCCGACCAATTAGTAAGAAGTCAGCATAGCTGCAGCTATAAAGCGCAGGTGGATTCTGTGTGTGTTAACCAGAAATATCCTTCGACAGATGTCTGCAAGAGGTATTTTGTTAAAAATGTTTTTACGGTTAATGAACATTTTGAAGGTTATTTAAAGCCACAAGTATTTTCAAACTATTGTATTTTAGGAGATGATTTATTAACACGTCTCACTAATTAACACATACCTTCAGGGAAAAATAAATTAATTCATATTTATGCTGACAGTACTTGCCCCTAAGTGAATTCAACGAACCCGACATGATTACTCAATCCGAGCCGTAATAACGTTAACACCATTTAGATTACAACAAATGATGTTTAAATGCTGTAAACCAATTTGTTAATGAGCGGACAAAGTACTTAAATTTGGTGATCAAGGACGAACATGCATTTCAACGTAATATCGATGTAAACGTCTGCAAAAGAATGAGCTAGTTCTCTAATATTCAGAATCAAGTAATATCAAGTATATATATATATATATATTACCTTCACCGTAAAAAATATGATTGACAAAAATATCCGGGCAGGAATAGTGGCAGCCGGATACGACATCAAACTCGCTTGAAAGGCAATAGCCGGTAATGATGACAGACAGACGTATCTGGTCATGGATTACGTCAATTAAAAGATGGCTCAAAAAACAAAAATGCGTAAGAATTTTGTGTTATATGAGTCTGGGGTTTGTGACTGAAGAAGAAGAAGAAGAAGAAGAAGAAGAAGAAGAAGAAGAAGAAGAAGAAGAAGAGAGATACCCGCTGGATGATGAGGCAGAGACCGGCAAACGATTTCTCGACAACTACTGGGGGTGCGTGATCTTCCTTCGACTACCCTCCTACTCCACACAACCGTCATCAACGAAGAGTAAATATATATATATATATATATATATATATATATATATATATATATTTGTTCATCGTTGTCTGTCCAGACGAGCGTAGCTCATCAAGATCTAGAACCAGGTTATATACGACATACACGATTTGATGCGCAGTGACTCGCTCTGCTTTTAGAAGAACGAAAAAATACATAGGTTGATGTCGAACCTGGTTAACATCTACGAAAATACTAGACAATTGTGGTAACAGACGACGTCAAGGAAAGGTAAATAACATTTGTTTTACCTGTGTGTTCTCTGCCCTTTACTTATTATAAAGATAGTTGCAAATTAAGAAAAAAACTAAAGATGAAAAAGCGTACCTTTTAGTGCAAACTATATCTGTCCAGTTATGAAATGTGGTTTGTTCAAACACATTAAGCTGGCTAGTAAGCATAATCTCTAACTAAAAGTACATAAGTTTGATTGTTTTTTTTTTACCTGGACTTTAAAATTATTCAAGATGGAATACGGATTTCGATATAGTCAAGACTAAACGATCAGTTTCTAATCCAGCCAATGATAAGCAAGTGAGAGCCTTCATTAGAATGATCTTATACTATCGCCGCTTTGTTATGAATAATATAAAAAAGCGCGGGAAACCGCGATAGGGGAGTCACTTAGTAAGACTAAGAATGTTCAGTTTAAGGTTGGTGATTTGAAGTATTATAAGAAGCACCATAAGAAAGAAGGTTAAACATGCGCTGGCAGATATGCTGTAAAATATTAAAGAAAATTGCTAGAAAATGAAGATCGCTTACGATAAAGCGTTTGGTTATCTTCCTTGTAAAAATATATGCAGATGTTGCAGGTCGTGTAGAAAACATTAAATTAATTAGTATTTAGAGTGTGACGGGTTCGTTTTTTAGAAACTCCCAAGTTAGTTGGGAGTTAGGAACTGTAAGTGAAACAACTAATCTTCTAAGCACACAGAACACCCATCATCAGCAGATACAATCGAGCTCATAGGTAATTTTTCTTCGTTTATTATTGTTTTTTTTTCAGCCATACTTTAAATGACCTGCACTGCAGATGAAGACAGATTTCTGTGTTCAAACATCGTATGGTTGAAATTAGAAATTATATGTGTGACGTCAGACTCTGTATACGCACGCATGGTGTTAATAAAAGGTCATTTAGACGATGTCAATTTGTAAATTAGGGTGCGGTTACCGCCTATTGTCGTCGTCCTGCGGCCTTGACCGAGATAGAACTCACTACACCCCTCCAGTATTCCGTGTGCATTTGGAACCGTGGCGCAGTTTATAGCAAAATTCATAATCTTGTCAAATAGCTGAATACTTGATGATTCGCCAGGTCTACCAAGGGTGTTTTTTTATGGTGACGCCAACACTGGATGGGTTACTTCAAGGCCCCATCTCGTTATTTAACCTATAACTGGAGGGAAGTGACGGATTAATACTTTTCTCAAGGGTACCAGAGCTTAAGTAAATACAGGGTACTCAACTAGATTTCGAACTCTGCTCACCGATTTCTCTTTCCAAGCCGACATCCATTGCACCACAACGCACATCCGTCACTGAATGCTTACAGCACCTGGACATCCCCAAGTGGTTACCCATTTACGTACTGACCAGGCTCACGTTGCTTAACTTCGGTGATCGAACGAGAACCGGTGTATTCAACACGCTACGCCGTAAGCAAAGTATGGTCGTAAATTGAGATGTTTATTAGCATGATACAACGTAGAGAAAAAACGAAAATTTTAAATATTACAGAACTTTCTTCTGAAGTGTGCCTTCTTAAAAAATAAAAGGAAAATAAAAACATTAAAAAAGCAGCTAGGAATTCATAGACTCAAAAAATGAGAACTTTGAAAAAATAATTAAAAATTAAAAATAATAATAATAAAATTTAGGTACTCTCTCTCTCTCTAATTTTTCTAATCTAGTGCATTGTACGTTACTGTTTTTTTTTTGTTTTTTTTTACTTTCTTTATTATTTACTTGATTAAAAATAAGCGGAGAGAAAAATACATGAAGAATGATATATAATACTTTTACGAGATAGCATCTCAAATGTATAAAGATTTTCTTCGGGTATTCCAAAAGGAGTTGGTTGATGCCAAACATCGATTACAAAATCGCTAAAAAGCGAAGGATATCTGAAGTAAATCAGTCTGTTACCTAGCAGGAAGAACGGCTAGTAGTGGACTGAGCTAGCGCTTGAATGAACGAATAAATAAAGGAAAAAAATAAGAAAAAGAATAATGGAGCAAAAAGGGAACTATAAAAACAGAGTTAATGTCCATCTGTAAAGGCGGGGTATCACCATAGCAAAAGATGCTATAAGTCAGCTATGGATATGTTTAAAGTCTCAGACGGGCAGAAACATTTGAAAGTTGACCAACATACCTCAAGATAAATTCTCTTAAGTTTATAAAGTATGTAATCACGTGTATCGCAATGGTGATTTTCTAATATCGCTTAGATGTGAAATAAAGCCGAAATTATGAGGTACCTAGTGAGGATCGAACTCACTACTCAGTCAAAATCATTTTAGCGCTAATCATTGTGCAACATCTCAGAATATGTAGACGGACAACATACTCGGTCTAACTTAAAATACTAACTAAAATGAACTAATTAAACTAAACTAATTAAAATACTAGTTTATGTTAGAGCAAGTGTCTCTTTCCATGCAAGAAACTGGCGAGGAAACTGGCGCATAATTGCGGGTAGCAGAGAGATGGGAAGTGTCACCTTTGATATTGATAATTTTGTATTACTTTTGTTTGCATATATTGTTCTGTATTATTGTTATATCCCGAGAGGGGATAAACAGAGAAAGAATAGTGAAAGAAATAACTCTTAACACTGAGGATATATAAATAGAGCTTTATTATACATCTGTACAATAAACCGAATACAAGTACACCAACGAACAGTTAACAAGAATAACATGTAAGAAGGCAATGTCTCTGTATAGGACGTATGCGTCCCTCTTGGGAAGAAGGCTTCTGTCTAGTGACGTCTAACTCTCGTCTAAGGCTGATGGCTTTCGACTCTCGTATAATGATGAATAATCTCGATCACTCCCGTGTAATGACGAATAATCTCGTATAGTCACGAACACTCTCAATCTCTCTCGACCACCCACTAGTTCGTTCCCGTCTAGGTCTTTTATAACCCGGGCCATACCCATTTCCTGGGTAGGACAGAATATTCCAGTACAACAATTATTTATTGATTTAATGTGCACATGCAGTGCAGTAGCCATAAAAAAAGAAATAAGATGAACATACCTTTCAAAATTAAAAGAAAAAGTTTTGCATGTTTGTTTTTATGTATACTTTTTTGTATTGTTGGGTTGGAGTGATGGGGATGAAGGAGAGATGCAACAAAATGTTCATAAGTGAATATTTTGAAAAATAGCAAAGGTGAGAAATATAATATATTACCTTGACCAGCGAAAATATGATTGGCAAAAATATCCAGCCGTAAGTGATGGCAGCAGGATTCGACATCAAATGCAGAAACACAGGCGACAAATAATTGAAATACAATAGCTGGCGAAGATGACTGACGGTTGTATCTGGCCGAAGATGACGTCAATTTAGCAACAAACCGAAAAAGCATAAATAAGTGGGTATTTTGAGGTATAAAAGTTTATGTTTTTGAATGAAAACAGAAGAAAAAGAAAAAGTGAAGATGGAAAGAGAGAAGAAAGATCCCCGTTGGCAGAAAAACCTGAGACTGGTTCACAATTCCCCGAAAACTTCTGTATATGCGTAATCTCTTCTACACCACACAACAGTCACGACGAGGATTAGAAATATAAGATTATATATATATATATATATATATATATATATATATATATATATATATTGTGTGTGTATTTTGGCAGCATTTTTTCATTAATGCAGGTTTCATTGAATAATATAGACAAGTTTTGTCTATTAATTTTGTGTAGGATCCCTTCATACCGCCTGATATACTTGATGGTGATGTCGTTGAAAGACAACAAAAAATCACAGTATTTGTTAATTTTTTTATCAGGTCTAAGCTTTCGGCTCACATAAGCCATTATCAAAGAGTAAATATTAACACACAGTAAACATAGAACATTTAAGCTATTAACAATAAAGAGAATTGAATTGAAAATATAAATCCATCCCTACCGTGGTGGATGGCCGAAGACAGTGACAGAATACTGGCGTAGATCCCCGTCTACCAGAGCGGCTAGCTTATCCCTACTGCAGACACCTGTTCAGCTACACTTGTGTTTGTTCAACACCCACAGAGCCCACTTTTGCTTTATACTACAACTATGCTGATCCTAGTTACAGCTTCTGGGAGAAAGCGCGTTATCTAGCGGGAACAAACAAACAATGCCAGGACGCCAAACTCCCGGTCACGATGACTTGTGACTTCACTCTAGCACAACCATCTACGACTGTTCAAAGGGAGCAGTCTCGCCAATTTCAATGACAAAGCTTGGGTCAATCCGAGGTATGGTTTTCAGGCACTTTCCAAGGTGCCGCTCGCTGGAATTGCCTCCTCCAGACCGATAAGAAATTGACCATGGTGAGATTCGAACCCGGGCATCATGCTCAGAAAGCGAAAATTCTAACCAGTTGTCCACATGCCTATATATATATATATATATATATATATATATATATATATAATACGACGAATAATGTATCGTTTTAAGTACGCAAAATATAAATAACAGTGGTATCTTGTTTTAACAGGTTTATTTATCAAAATTACATAAACATATTATGAAATATTAATGAGTAAATTTATTCAGTAAAATAGCCATTGGCTTCAACTACGACTTTGTGTTAAAAAGATTTTTTTGGTTTCTCGCTTAACTGCATCTCACAAATACTAATCAATGAATTTACTAGGTTATGTCGCCGCAGAAATTATCTTATAAGAGGTTATGTTGCCGCAGAAATTATCTTAGAATCATCATTTGGTCCTCCTGCTTGTGTGGAATAGTGCCGAGACATGACATTGAGTCTTCCAGCAGCCACCCTCTTGACCAAGGGGAGCACTATATTTTTATTAAGGCACTTGATGTAGGCCCCCGTGTTGATACGGAAGTCCTCACTAACAAATTCTGGGGTTTGTTTTTCATCATAAAGATCAGAGTTTTCAGATCTGCCGTCCCCACTTAATAACCTTTTAAACTCATCCAAATCTCATCGGATTCTCTACACCGTTTTCAGGTTCACACCGAAACACTGAAATATTCGTACTGGAAATGAAATCCCATTAGTTATTCTAGCTTTCAAATCTTCTAATGAACTAGGTTTGGTTACATACACATTTGTTTTCACATGCACCATAGAAAAAATCTAATGGAGTCAAATCTGGCGAACATAAAGGCCAATAAAAAGTTCCACCACTTTCCGATCCATCTATTTACTTATCTGAAAATTGTTGCACAATTTGTGTTAAAGAATTATTCAATAACTATACTTAAAACTAGGTATATTAAACCTTCTAACATTTTTAATAGATTATTTCTATCACAAATAAATATAAAGTTATACAGTTTTTAAAGTGCACATGGACTTATGGACACCCTGTATAATGTCTTTATTCCTGTAAAAGGCTTCTAATGTTCTTACTGATGGAATAAAATTTATGTGAGAGAAATATAAATAAAAGCATCCATTATAACCATGCAACAAAGAAAAACGCTGTTATTTTTCGGTCATCAGATGTGTCTAGACGCACAGCTCACCCGATCTCTTTACGCTTCAAAAATCTTTTGATTTTGCTCCTATCAACGTTGTTTTTAAAATGTCACACAATGTGACAAAAAATGATTTCCTAACAAAAGAGATGTTCCCTGACAATTCATAGAACATTTACGATTGATGATGCACATACCACTGCACTTTCTATAAATTTTCGTTTTTACATAATTACAATGTCTTTTAAATAAATAATCAAGCAGCATTTTTACATCAAAATGATGGTCAGTCCCTTTTGTAATAATATATTTGTTTAAATTATTCGAAGTCTCTGCTGTCTATTTTGTAGCATCATTTTACAGCCTAGAGTGTAAAGTACTGGAGCAGGCTTTATAATTTTTCCTCTTTGATATTCGATTTCCTAAGATTCTTTTAATGAATAGCTATTTATCCTCTCTATTATAATAAGGACTTTTATATATATATATATATATATATATATATATATATATATATATATATATATATATAGTCTTTGAGATTTGAAAAAGATATCACTCGACCGGCGGGAAAATTTTACTTGCTCCAAAATCATTTTACTTGACCGACTCCATTTTCTAAATAATTGACTCAATGAAAACAAAAGTGAAATATTAATTAAAATTTCGAACGTGTATTTCAAACATTAAAAAAAAATAACAACAAAATTTGATGTTTCGTCTTAATAATATCATAAACATTTTGATGATAAAACTTTCTTTATATTAAGTTTGAGCCCTTTTAACATCATGATATGCTATTTTTTTTTCATTTTTTTTTTGTTTCGTTTTGTTTTTGGCAATTGAGAGGAGGTACCTAAATTCGTAGTTTCTTTCTTCTGTTTGACTACAATCTCCATCTCATAGACGATAAAAAATAAGAAATCTGATTTTCTGCACGATTATCTATAAAAAGAAATTATTGTATAATTTGTTTTTCGGTGCGTGGTTGAAAGAAATATGCGTATTTTTTTTCCTTATTTTTAATGTTCGTTTTTACTTTTCGTAAGCAATCTGGGCAACCGAGACCTTTTGGCTCCACTCTGGAACCGTTGATTAAACAAATGTTTACACTGACCGGGACGATAAAAGCGAGACCAAACAGTTCAAATGCCATTGTCACTGTCATTGTGAATCTTTAATAGCATGCTTTTGGGTTGTAAAAGTTAGGATAGGCTTTTCTTTATTTGAACGGACACGTTTCATTGCGAGATTTTCAATCGACCGCGGGCGAGTAAAGCAATAAAATTAATCGCCCATTTAAGTTTTTAATCGTCTGAGTCTATCGGGCTATTGAAATCTCAAATGCTGGAGATATATATATATATATATATATATATAAGTTAGGTGAATTAAAAAATATAAATCTGATCGTACACACATGTATAATATTATTATTCGGGCTTAAAAAAACAGTACTCAATTTAGAATGAACAGTGCTATTTCATATATATATATATATATGAATGCGCATACATATTATCTTACAGCGATGGCACGACTCTGAGTTTGATGCGTTATGTAGTCATCAGGTGCATATTACAAACTGACCGTTTAATAAGTTTTAATTTAAGTTCACTCGATGGTCATGGTAGTTAAATCTTATAAAGTTAGTGTTGTGGGGTGTTACCCACTTAACTGTGGACTCTTCCTACCAGTATACTAATTGAAAGTTAATCACTCTTGTGGCTTCAGTTCAGCTCAGCACAGTCTGTCTGTCTGCCTGTCTGATAGTCATGAGTAAGCCAAGCTTATATTTAAATATATAAAAAAGTGAAGAACGTCAAAGTCAAGTGGAAGAGTTACAGTACAAATCATTAAATGGTAAAAAACATCTGAGAACGATACTGCATTTTCCCAGGGCACTACCTGGAGTACCATGGAAACTGTCGAGTTTCCATGCTATTGAAAAACACCTTCGATGCTTTCTACAGGCGGTTTGAAAATTCATTCAACGTTGATTGCAGAGAATGGTCAAACTCAAAAAAGATCGTCTATTACTAAGAAAATTGGGTACCGCAGAACACAGTAGGTTCGTTGACTTTATCCTCCCCAAAAGGACAACGGATTTAGATTTCCCAGAAACAGTTAAGTTACTGTGGGAACTATTTGGGCCTAACACATGACTCTTCCATAAGAGATGGAAGTGCCTAAATATATTCAAGGAGGATCAGCAGAACTATCTGACATTTTCATCTACAGAAAATAAACACTGTGATGACTTTAAATTGGCAGATTTATCTGCTAACAACTTCAAATGTCTGATTTTTGCCCTGGATTTAGCCTCAGCTCGAGATGCTGAAATTTAGACGCCGTGTGCTGACAAAATTAGAGAATGAGCCGGGTCTAATCCTCCAAAAATTGGCAGAGGAATGCCAGAGGGTCGTATCCGTAAAATGTGACTTTAGCAATATCGAGAAGTCGGGAGTCGCTCATATAAAAAAATTAAGAGCAGACCAAAACAAAAACCCCGGAAAAAGAGAAAAGTAAATCTATGCAACCAAAATATCGCGACAAGCATACTACGAATAAACAAGAAAATTCACCACCAGGTCCGTGTTATATTTCCGGAAACCTACACAGGAGGAGGTTTTGCCGGTCCAAAAAGTAAAAAAAATCTGTCAAAATTGTGGCAAAACTGGCCATGTAACATCATGCTGCTGGTATGTTAAAAAATTTAGAAGACCATAAAACAAAATTAAGCAGACCCAGTCAAGCGATAAAGAAGATGGAAATTTAGTAAAGACTGTGCAAAAATTTAACAAAACGATAAAATTCCAGCCTGACTCTGGGTCTGACCTTACGATTATTAATTTGCATACCTGGAGGCGACTGAAAAAGTCAACTTTATTAAGAACAAAGAAAACAGCACGTTCTGTAACAGGTTGCAAAATTAATATTTTAGGTGAATTATTTTTCGCTGTAACATTACATGGATTAACGAAACAATTAAAAGCTTATGTTATGAAAAATACAGAAACTTACTTGGAACAGATTTGATTGAGAAGTTCAATCTGTGGGACTGTCTATTCAGTATGTTTTGTCGTAAAGTAGAAAGTAAAACCTACAATATCGAGGAACTGAAACAGGAACTCAAGCAAATATTCCCTGACGTGTTTTCAGGCGGTTTAGAAAAATGTACCAAGATAAAAATACAATTCGAGTTAAAAGATAACGCTCAGCCCGTGTTTAAAAAGAGAATGAAACGTCCTGTTTGCGGCGGTGAACCAAATTAATGAAGAGTTAGACAGATTGGAAAATGCGGGTATCCTGTCTAAAATAGATTTCAGTGAATGGGCTGCACTAATAGTATACGTAAAGAAAAAATCAAGCCACAACAGAGTATTTGCTGATTTCTCAACAGGATTAAACGCCGCACTAAAAGACCACTACTATCATCTCCCTAGCTCCAAAGAGATATTTAATAAATTAAACGGTGGCAAAATTGTTTCTAAAATTGACTTATCGGATGCATATTTACAAATCCAAGTTGAGGAGAACTGTTCCAAACTTTTTTGTATAAATACACATAGAGGTTTGTATAAATTTAATAGACTGGCTTTTGTAGTCAAGGTATTTGGCAAAATTCAAGAATACTGCTTCAAAGTCACAGAGGCTAAATGTGATTTTTATTTGATGAAAATAAAATATTTGAGGCATATTATTAACAAAGACGGTCGACGACCGGATCCAGACAGGGCTACGGCAATCAAGGACATGCCGGTCCCGGATATCGTGCAAGCACTACAAATCTTTCTAGGCCTAGAAAATTTTTACCAGGTGTTCATTAAAAACATGCACAAATTGCGAGCTCCCTTAAACAAACTACCGGTGTACATCTCGAACAGACTGATACGTTGGGTTACAATTCTGCCAAACTATAATTTTAAGATTGACTACTTGTCCTCCAAGAACATCTACCACGCTGACGGTTTGACTAGACTCGTTCCAAAAAAAAAAAAAAAAGAAATATTCGAAGACTCGATAATCGCGACCTTAAGAACAAATGTGAGAAAAAGAACATGATTGCGAACACCGTGACAGAGCTTCCAGTAACACTATCAGACATCAAAAGAGAAGCTCTAAAAGACGAGTTTATCCGTACTACCAAGAACAAAATTTACAATAAAGACTCGAGTGTGCCTGAGGTTTTTTTGCTATGTGAAGAGGTGTTGTTGTATAATGAAAGAGTGGTGATAGTTAAAAGTTTAAAAAAAAATCCTGCGGGAGCTTCATATGGGACATTTCGGAAAAAACCGTACAAAAAGTCTTATGCGTCGATGCGTCTACTGGCCAAACATAGACAGAGATATAGCTGACATGATTGATACAGGCAAAGAGTGCGCGTTCGCAGCTAAAGCTCCACCAGCTATGTAAAAACCGTGGCCGAAAACTGAGCAGCCATGGCAGAAGATTCACGTCGATTTTGCAGGTTCATTGGATGACTATTACTACTTCATATGCGTCGAAAGCCACACTAAATGGCCGGAAGTTCTTAGATGCAAAAGTCCCACCACGGGGTGCACGATAGCTTTCATTCCTGAACTGTTCACGCGTTTTGGCGTAGTAAATTGCGTGGTGACGGATAACGGAATGCAGTTCACGTCTGGTGAATTTAAGGAGATCTGCGAAACGTTCCAGTTGAAACACATTACGATCCCGCCATATCACATTTGATCCAACTGCCAGGCGAAGTGATTCGTGGACACCTTAAAACGAGCACTCAAAAAAGCGCAGGACACACCGAATGATAAGGTACTGCAACAGTTTTTGCAGGTGTAAAGAATCACAGCAAAACATCATACGCCAACGGGATTTTCACCTGCAGAAACGATGTTCGTAAGAAGGTTAAGATTAGTATTTGATAAGCTCATTCCAAAACAGGCAAAATTTAAAAAAAAACTGTTACCCTCTCCAGAAAACGTTACTCCTGCGGTGAGAAAGTATTTTTCAAAACAATAAAAACAACATAACGTTCTGGGAATTAAGCACAGTAAAGCAAAAGTGGGAAATCTCGTATATATAATTCAAAGCCCCAAGAATACACACAAGCGCCATCAGAACCAATTGAAGAAATGTCGGGCAACCGACATTAATGAATCATCACCGACCAATGAAGAACCAATAGACACCATCTTCGAGAGTTTCGATCTCACCCGAAATAAGCCGATCGTCGATCCTAAACGGAAGAAATATTAAACATCTTTTCGAAGAAAACCTCTTGAATGGGGGGTGTTGTGTTGTGAGGCATTACCCACATAACTATGGACTCTTCCTACCAGTATATTAACTGAGAGTTAATCACCCTAGTGTTTTCAGTTCAGCTCAGCACAGTCTGTCAGTCACGAGTAAGTCAAGCTTATATTTACAATTATTTCATGTATCTATTTTTGACTTAATATATGTTGTTAAACTTACCAGCTTGTTTCGAGTTATCATTTCGTGGTCCCATTACCGGTCCACATCAGTTAGGTTACTGCATTTTAATAACAGGAGTAAAAATTAAACAAAGACTACATGGCGAAAATAAATTAAAATTTCAATTTAAAATTTAAAATAATATTAAAGTGCAGGCAAATGAAATCAAAAGGGCGTGATTAATTATTTTTAATGGGAATATTTGCCGGGATTTAAGAAAGAAATAAAGAAAGAAAGAAAGAAAGAAAAAAATGAAAGAAAGAAAAATGAAAGAAAGAAAGAAAAAAGACAGCAAGTACGTGGGATAGTAAAGGAGGGAGCAAGAAAAAGTTAAACGCATAACGGGATCTATATTAATCAGGGTCTCAGAATTTATGTAAGTCATGTATTTCTATTGCAGTATGAGGTCATTAAATCCTTTTTATTTAAAAGTAGATTAAAAGTATTTTAGTTAAATGCCTCGCATGTCATATTCGCATACGCTCACACGAACACACATAAACACACACCGACACATGGCAGGGGTTCAGGTCCGACAACTAACAAGTTCTACAGATCATGCATCGGGGAAGGTTTTCTACTTCAAAAATTAATCCCCACTTAAAAAGATGATTTCAAAACGTTGAGGAAATCTAAGCGTAAAGAACAAAGCAACTGATCGATATTTCAAAAAAAGGTGTCCAGAAATGCTTAATTGAAACGACACTGGATAATATGCGTGGGTTCAGAAGGATATTTCTTTAGAAGGGATGAAATTGGTATGTGTCGTAGTTATCTTTTATTTAGTCAGTTAACTGGCCATAACTGATGCACGCTTGAGCGAACAGGTCTCTTTTGAGATATGACTGATTGGGCAAAAGATTCTCCCACAGTAGGTTGTCATTACTTTATGCGGTAAACTGGTTGCGAACAGTTTTTATATATATATATATAGATATAAATTAGACAGACACGTTATTTCATGGTAAATCGGAACTGTAGGCCTTTTTCAGACGAACCATTATCAGCTTCCGTCTTTAAGCTGATGATGGTTTGCCTGAAATAGGCCCATACTTCAGATTTACCATGAAATAACGTGTCTGCCTTAATTTTCTTGTATTTGGTCAATATGTATTTATATACATATATATTTAGAGCTCTCTTAGAGAGTTATCCCACCTTTGTACGTACAGAATACTCCGTTAGATTCTATATCCACACTGCATGCTGATATATATATATATATATATATATATATATATATATATATACCGGTTTGAATAATCGATAACTTTTGTTAGGAAGATATTCAGGCCGTAGATATTTATATATATAGCTATACTATTTAATTATTGAAAAAAAAACTGTATCTACTCAAATACGAGCATTTATTAAAAATTATGATAAAACAAATCAAGTAAAAAGATGATGGAGTTGATCTATTTTGTAGCAGCTCGTAAAATAAAATTGTCTTTATATATGTGTTTACATTAGAATACAAAAAACAGACTATGTATAAATAATACGGAAAATGAGAAAATTTTGTGTTCATAAGACTTCATTTGAGTTAACAGTAAATTCTTTCGTGGTCGAGCAGTTTAATATATAAGTTTTCTGTATAATTAAAAAAGCTAGTATGTACTCAAATACGAATATCCACTAACAATAATGTTTAAACAAATAAAGTAATTAAATATATATAGTGATAAGTTTCGATGATGTTTAGTGCAAAGATTTTTGTTCTATCAGTAGTTTGCTGGTAAAAATATATTTTGACAAGCAATTTTTTGTCATGAAGTGCTCGATATCGAGATAGGGATAGAGCGTTAATGGGATTTGTCACTTAACAGAGAAGAGTTATGCCGATTTCAAAACTTCGTGAAGGTATTTTATGATGTATTTACTCATCAAAGTTTTTATCTTCGTCTGCCGGCGAATATATATATATATATATATATATATACACACACACACACACACACACACACACACACACATATATATATATATATATATATAATCTTTCTATTTCGAACTTTCGTTCTCATCTTGGTTGATATAGGTTGATTCGAGTTATCATTTCGTGGTCCCATTACCGGTCCACATCAGTTAGGTTACTGCATTTTAATAACAGGAGTAAAAATTAAACAAAGACTACATGGCGAAAATAGATATAACGTTTCGACTAATTACCTTCTGGTCATGATCAGTTGTCGATAGATTGGCTGATGTAGATTATCTCGTTGATTATTGCAAAATATCCTGTGAAGTCAATTATTGTTCATTCATAACAATAATTGATGTTCATATATGGACAACTGGTGATAACCAGAGTGTACTTGGTCGAAAATTTGTGGTTGTTATGACACCTATATTAACCAAGATGAGAATAAAAGTTCGAAATAATTCCAAGATTATTGAAAATAACTCATCTCAGAAATAAATATAACATATATATATATATATATATATATATATATATATATATTTTGCAGAGTTACTTTGAGATGGTAGCTACTACAAATTTTTATCGCAACTGAAGTTAGAAAAGAATAAAAGTTTAGAATTTTTAGCAATAGATTGACTAAGATTGAAAATGAAATTGTCAGATTACCAGATGATATGAAAGTGAATGCAAATGTGACAAAGCTGTGTGCAAAAGGCTAAATAGAATAGGAAAGAGAGACAGGTAGATTTTAAAAAGATAAAAGTACAATTACTATATTAAAAAGAAGACAGAGAGTCAGCGGGTGAGAGAAAAAGAAAGAGTGAGAGAAAAAAAAAAGAGAAAAATTGCCATTTCTGGACATGTAGTCTGACACATTCCCATCAGCCTAAGCAGCGACCGGAAGTCCATTAGAGAGGATCTGCTTTGGACAAAAATGGTCACCTTGTGCTTCCGGGGAAAGGAAAACCGTCAGTCAAGCAGAAAAAAAAACTCATCTTTTTATTCGTGACTCGGCTAATAAATGTTCAGTTGGGCTCGTTATTTTGTTTTGTTCGTCCTTCATTTTAGTCATTTTTGTTTTTATTTTTTCATTCTGCTTGAGTTTCCTTCTTCTATCTCACTTTTTGTTCTAAACCTTTTTTGCAATTTTGATTTGATTTGACTTTTTAAAGGTTTTATATTTTTCAGTGTGTCCTTCATTTTAGCCATTTTTCTGTTTCATTATGCCGAAGAAGTTTTCTCTCTTTATTTAATGATTTTTTTCATTAGTCAAATTTAACGTACTGGTTATATCAATGTACAGATAAACATCCATTTTAAATTCTTTACGTGTGTGTGTGTGTGTGTGTGTGTATCTGTGCGTGTGTTTGTGTGCACAAACATAAATTATAGGATTAAAAATAATCTCTTTTTCCTATGATAATCCTTTGTTTTCTATATTGTTTTCTTTGTATTTAATGTCTTCTTTTTTACTTTCATTACTTAGCCTATCATTCCATAATCTCTATTTCTGCTTAAATCAAATGAGTATATTGTCGCACTTCAAATAAAAACTAACCTGTTTAATAAATCTTGCATTTACGACCAACTAATAAATATCGTAAAAACAAAAATAAAAAAATATCGAACTAATCGGAATTCTCTTTAGTGCGAGAATCGTGGTTGCTTACTCTTTCTTGAAAATGAATAAAAATCAATAAAATGAATAAAGAAAATCAAAGTAAATTAAACATTAGTTATACATTTTTTACAGTATGCAAAAGAATATAGAAATGATTTTCGAAGTTGTTTTTTACGTTTAGTATTTAGTAAATCATTGTATTTAGAAATAAAATACAAGTGCTACAAATGGTGCAATGTTGATATTAAGGTTATCTGAAACAGTTTAAACAAATTAGACGCGTGGTATCTCTGAAATAACAGTCAAATAAATTTTTCATTTAGCGACTATTTCGTGTGCGCAAATTCAAGTTTACTAAGGATTATATTTATCATAATCCGTTTACATTCTACAGTACAAGTAATGTGATTATGTCATTTCAAATCAGTATTAATTTAAGTTTAATGACATTTGTGAAATGATGACAAGGTTTGAGGAACACTCAAAGTCTAACGTTGGAGACTAAAAGACAACGTTTAGGAGGATATTTGGGGAAGATTTGAGTCGCGTCTGATCAGTACTTAGACGGGTAATCACTTGGGAATATCATGTTCTGTAAGAGTCGATCTGCGGCTGGTGTAAATGATAATGTATCAGAATTACAAATTAAAAAGCCCGTTAGCTTCGTTATATTTACTTACGTGCAAATGCCGCCGGGAAAGGTATGAATATACTTCTTCTCCCTCATCATGAATTAATTTGCAAGACTTGTATCACTAAACCAATATTTTCAACAAAACATCTTGAATGTGAGAGGATAAGAGAAAATGAAAACCATATTAAGGAGAGAAAACAATAAAAGAACAGTAATTAAGAAAGAGACACGTAACGATTGACACTGCATTCAAATTTATGAAGATCAAAGTTAACAGGAAAGCAGGAAGAGAGTTCCACAAGCGAAAAGTGCGAGAGAAGAAAGCATTAACAAAAATGTCGGTTACATCTCATTCAAACTGTAAAATGATGGGAACTTTCTGATTAATTTTAAAAGCTATTTTACAGCGGTTAGAAAGTGGCTGAAGCCAAAATGCCAGGTCAGTACCATTAGCATTGCATATTCTTCTCTGTATTTTATCAAGGAACTCTAAATACGTAACGGAAGCACAAGACCAGATATCGCAGCGATATTAAATGGACAAATAGTAGACCTATAAATATAGTTTAGTATGTAAGAAAATTCCTGTTGAGTTCGTTTCATTCACTTACTCGCAAATATCTCTGAGAAAGGCATGAATCTATCTCTACTCTCTCCAGCTATATATGAAATAGCAGGACAGATTGGGTTCTATAGCCTTGGGTGACAACCAGTCTACCGCAGAAAGTAATGACAACCTGCTGCGGGAAAATCTTCTACCATGTGGGTCATGTATCGAAAGAGATATGATCTCCATAGCATGTATCATGTATGACTGATATAAGAAAATGTTGGTACAGAAACATCTGACTAATATAGACGTAGCATTCTTCAATATTTTAACATTTCCCTTTTTTTATTTCTTATATCTAAATCACTTTCAAAAATATTGTCCGATAAGATTTTCTTCTATTTTGAAGCTATTAATTTTTATTCTGCAAGAATTAGCTGCCTATGCTTTCTATATATTGAAAAGCAATGAGTGAGTGAGTGAGTGAGTGAGTGAGTGAGTGAGAGAAAGAGAGAGAGAGAGGAGAAAGAGAGAGAATGGCAATCGTAGTGATATCCCTGCTATTCATCTCGGGGTTCACAACAAAATCTAAAGGAAAATCTACAATGTAAACGATCCCAACAAGGGAGCTCGACCAGTCACTTTCTCACCGACGATATGTAGTTTCTCTCTCTTCTACAAATATTTTCACAGCTACTGTTCCCACGAGCTTAATTCCCTGGTTCCCCCTCTGCACGAAATTTCTGGAGCTACTTGACTGGCAACTAGATCTCACTCGTTTACAGTAAAAACTATCAAATGTAACCAAAACTTTTACTCCCTCAGCTTCTTTTCTCGCACTTCCAGCCTATAGAACTCCTTGTTTCTCTTTCTCTTCACTTTCCTCTTAGAAGTACTGCTCTTCTTGGGTGAAATGATTATAAAAATAAGGTTAATTATTTTTTCATAAGGAAACTTTCGACATTCATTTGCTGGGCGGCCTTTCTGTTATATTTTGTATATTTTTTCTATTAAAACAATTTTTTAAAGTAGTTTTCTCATGTCTCGTCATCGCCCATTTCAATTGCGATGAAGGCTTCTTGCGTATCTTTTTCTTGAGTTGTGTTATACCTCAACGTATTGCTTATGTAATTAGTTTCTCATCGGGTTGCCTGTGATAATCATTTTAGAAGTTGCTGCTGTTGAAAGTCTTCAAATGTTATATTTTCCGTTGTTTTTTATAGTGATTTGTGGTTCTCTAGCTACAAAACCCTCGGGAATGAAAAACTGTTATTATCAAGAATAATGAAACCACTCGCAAAGTGCAGGCCCGTTTTGGCAGCGTCAAATTTCTATTAGTATTTAGTACTAAAAAAGATTTAGATGTGCCAGCAACATTGACGAATCTACATAAGAAAATAAATTATAAACATTTTTAAGAAATTGAAAATAGTTTGATTGTCTCTGACTGCACCAAATAAGAGAAAACACATCAACTTGAACGTTAGATAAGTGAAGAACTTATTAAATGTAATTTATTAACTTATTTTCATATACATTTCCTTATTATTTTTTGTATGAAAATATTTCTTAGAACTGGGCAGAGACCTTTCTTTTAAGGATGTTTAGTTGAATATACCATTGGGGAATGTATGAATCGGACTCTCTCCTCTAGTTATGTTTTAAATAATAGGACAGATTTGGGTCTATAGCCGTGGCTGGCAGCCAGTCTACAGCATAAAGCAATGGCAATCTGCTGCGGGATAATCTTCTGCACAGTCAGTCATGTCTCTTTCGAGACATGATCTCCCAAAGTGTGTATCACGTATGGCACTTAAATGACTGACGCGGATGTGCGTTGTAGGGTTGTAGATATCGACTCTGAACAACAAATCGGGGTGCTGAGTTAGAATTCCAGTTAAATTCCTTGCATTCACTTGCTCACAAATATCCTTGGGAAAGGTATTAATTCGTCTCATCCTTCCAATTTTGGGTTAAATAATAGGACAAATTGAGTTGCCTTGACGGCAACCAATCTACCGCAGAAAGCAATGGCAAGCGACTGTAGGATAATCGTCTGCCCAGTCGGTCATGTCTCTTTCGAGATAGGATCACCCAATCGTGTATGACACTTAATTGACTGAGTTGAAAACGACCGAGATGTAAGATTTTATAACTATTTTATTCAATTTTTCCAGTGTTCTCAAACGTTTCTTCTTTGCTAGATAGAGATAGGGAACATAAAAATATTCCGTAATTAATTTTCAAGCGCTTTCAGCCACTTTTCAAGAGTGTTATATTTCGGTTGGTGTCATTTTATTGACCAAGTTTAAATTGTAACGCAATTTATTTTGTGTTGCTTTTGAAAAAAGAGCGTTCCTTCAGAGTTATCACGTGCCGCATAAACTGCAAATCGCGTGAGTATCTTTCTATTAAAAAATAAATTCAATACTCTATTTCAACTATTAAATATACTTGTAATGCTTCTGTCCTTTGAGAATGGTGAGAGACGTTACTGAAAATGTTTGGAAAAATTACTAAAATATGCTCTGAAACATAACTATCTCTGTTTTGATTAAAAATCTACTAAAAAATGAATTTCGATTAAAAATAAAGTGTAAACATATAAATTAAAATCATTTCGTTAATCTTTGGCACTTTCCGTAAAATTGTATGTTCACATTTGTTGACATTACGATACACTTTCAGAGAGGAGATGGTTATTCATGTAGATTCGAAATTTTGTCATATAAGGCTTGATTTCACTTCTATTAGATGAGATTATTCGTGGTCGAACTGTCTAAGACGCATCATATGAATTGCTGGCTTTTTCTATATTGCTGGTGTCGCAGGATCGAATAGCACACATCTTCGTAACAACATTTATCGTAAATAATCAGTCCTGTAGAAATAAATATATAAGATATATTGTTTGATTAAAAACATAATATTTACTCAGATACGATTATCGATTAAAAATAATATTCAAATAAATTAAATGTATATATGCGAGTGTAAATATTTGTTTTGATAATTACCAAAAAAAAAAAAAAATGCCATGTCTATTTGTAACGTAGATGTTCGTATGTTTCCATGCATTTCTGTACCAAAAATGATCATGGCTTCTTAGAAAAGATAGTTCCACGTGACGTCTTTAGCCTTTTTTTAAGAACACGTTATATATATATATATATATATATATATATATATATATATATATATATATATATATATATAGCATAATGATAATCCATGTATACTGTCTTAATATGTATAGGGAAAACTACTAAAAAGTTCTAAGTTAAAAATGTATTTCTTTGACAGTATTTATTTATTTCTATTATTATATATATATATATATTTGATATTTCAGACCGGCCTCGGCCTTTCATATATATATATATATATATATATATATATATATATATATATATATATATAATAGCGAAGCAAACTGTTTAACTTCCTCTCGTCAGAGTTCTACGGGAGATTTGAATTAGAATTAAAATACAAAAGTGTGTAATGAAAAATGACGGAAAAAATTATAAATATAAAGAGCTAGATCTTAATAATATTAAGCCCTAACAATTCACGCTGTTTTCACAGTGAAAGTTTGCAGGATCCGATATATAAAGTCTCCAGCACCTAAAGATGAAACACAGAGTGGGATCGGAACATAACTGTGAAGTAATCTACACCGAAATTCGCTGCACACTGTCTATTTAAAAAAGGTGCTCGTAAATGGCGGAACCGTAAATATTTTGGATAAGTCCATTCCAAAGTAAGGTGTGGTTTCTAATCTTAGTGGGGACATGTTGTTTTATTTTGATGTTAAGGCGCTGAGTGCTTCTCCCTATGTAATCCGCAACTAAAATTATATTTGTAGATAATAGAATTAATTTGGTAGGAAGGGAGAGCATCCTTGCACCCAGAACATAACATGGGCTAGGTTTGAAATACTATAAGTACCTCAGCCGAGAAAAAAAAATTAAACGTCCGATGAAATCTGTCTAGCTATGCTTTCACACTTTGATTCTATTTACATAAGCCTCAGATAAACGGGGCACTTTTTAACAGTAATGAGCTTATCCTTTCTGAATTCCGAAATTTTGTTAGGGGTAACCGAATGAACTGTGTCAGGGAGATAACCTAAACTGTTAAGGTTTCCTCCACAAAACTAATTTCATCATCCAGAAAATACACAAAACATATGCCCAATGAACTAGGGTTCTAATAATGTTTATCATACGTTTTATAGGACAGAAGGAAACCCAACGCGTATATAACCCCGCAACTTTTGGCTTCCTCTAAACTGAGGTGAGAAAAGTTGTAGATGTCCGATGTACTAGGACATCTAAAAAAAACCTAGTTGATCCTTTCTCAACAGTAAACCTCAGTGCTGGATGAATATCAAGAAAACAGAGAAACTGATCTCAACTTCATTATTGAAAACACAAAATGTGTCATTCATATATCGACAATACAGTTGAGGGCGAAGTAAACTACTGCGTATTCTCCCCTCGCGAAAGCCCACAAAAATATTGGCAAGTGCTGGACTCAAAAGAGAGCCCATAGCTACCCCGTAAATCTGTCGGTACATAGTATTATTGAAGCTAAATTCCACAGATGACGGAATGACGGAGCAAATTTCATCAACTCCACAAAAACCGATTCAGGAATATTAGGTGGATATATAGAACTACGATAAAGCAAATCGCAGCAAATATCAATTGTCTCTAAAAGAGGAACACATGTATCAAATAAAGAAACATCAAAGGAACCCATGAATTTACCTGGAGAAGAGAAATTTTGGAGGCGGTCAACAAAGGAACAGGAATCCTTTAAACAAAACCCACTTAATTGCTGCAATACTGGTTCAAAAAATAATGACAGCCAGTTGGTTACCTTGTGTTGTGCTGGTCTAACAATTGACAGAATAGGTTTCAATGGCACTCCATCCTTGTGGATTTTTTAAAGCCCATACAACCGGAGACGAATGGATCCAGATGGACGAATCTCATTGGATATTTCTTGAGAAAGAACTCCGCTTTTTATCTATGCTCTACTTTCGTATTGACACTTTTTAAAAGTAAATATCTGACTGTGAATTGTATATCTATTACTATTAAACTCACACACACACACACACACACACACACACACACACACACACACACATAGATAGATAGATAGATAGATAGATAGATAGATAGATAGATAGATTGATAGATAGATATGAATAAGATGTGATAAATGTAAATAAATCGAAAGCAAAATAGATAATCGAGACAGGAAAGAACAAAGTAATTCTAGACATAAAGAAGAAAAGACAAGGACACATTTTTGAGGAAATATCGATTGCGTTTAATTTCTGTTCTACTGCTTTTTAAATTTTGAAAAAAAAATAATTTCGAGCAATTTTGTTTGCATATGTGCGATAATTTTTAAATAATTTATTTTGTCGTATATCTTTTTTCGTCGCTTTCATTTTTATTTTTTTCTGAATTCTTTGACAAGTTTATTTACATTATTATTGCTTGTTTCATTCACCCCACAAGCAATTCTTTTCGCAATTTTTCATTTTCTTTTTGTTCTTTTTGTTCCGATTCTTCTCTTTCTATTGTAATAAACTTAAGTATCTTTCTATCAACTTAAGTTTGTACTTTACGTTTTCTTATTCTTGCAGTAACAAACCCTCGATATTTCCTGAATTCGTGTGTACATAGGAGTTTCGGATTGTAAATTTATTGTTAGATGTAAACAAATGGGTGTATTTAGTTCCATACCTATTCTATAACACACACACACATTCATATATATATATATATATATATATATATATATATATATATATATATATATATAAAGAAATATTAACTACTCACTTGTTACCCAGGTTTCAATCATATAGGTCCCATCAAGCTGTAATAGCACATCGTATTTCTTAACACTCATTCTTTTAGTAATTAATAGGCACAACCGCCGGAATTATCACTAAAGTCGAGAAGACTAGTAAGAGTGAGGGTAATCAGAAATAAATAATATATATATATATATATATATATATATATATATATATAATAAATTTCGATGTTCAGAACTGCTGAATGAACATATATATATATATATATATATATTGTAATTATATTATGAGAATTGTTTATAATAAACATTATATCAATGCAGAAAAAAATTCATGCTTCAGAAAATTATTGTTCATTTTCAAGTGATATTTTAAAAACAAATGCTGAAAATGATTTAATTTAGAAAATATAAAAGAAATTCAGAATGTTAAGATGGGGTGGTAGAGGAAGTTAAACAATAGGATCATGGGTATGTCTGTATTATCCAACTAAAAGTGAGAATTAGGTTGAACTATGAAGTAAAGGCAACGAACAGTAGGATTTAAATGTATCTGTTCTTTCACTTTATTATATATATATATATATATATATATATATATATATATATATATATAGCAAAACAGTTTTGCGGTTATTTTTTGTTACCACATCTTATACCCCTGAAGATAATCATTGATGGAAACTAAAAGTACTTGGAAGCATCGTGAAATGAATAAATAATAAAATCAATTGTCAAAGTTACAGCGCATTAATACAGTAAGGCCTGAATTTCTTCAATATATAGCATTTTATATTAGAAATTTTGTTGTTTTTTTTTAATTCTCACATGCGGCTGGCAAGTCTGGTACAATTCATGCGCTTTTCTAACTTCAACGATGATTTATGCTTATACCAACTTCTTTCGAAATTCTCTTCTGTGCATCCAATTTAAACCTTTTGATGCCTATAAAAGCCCCCAATTCCGATTAATGAATCATTGTTTCTGTTTTACAAGCTGCATTCAGCTGAAATTTACTTTTCTGTCTTCACTTACACGATTCACTAATAACACTAGTATTTTGCATGTTAACATTGAAATTTCTTAGATGTCCACGGGTAAAGCGGGAGTGTATTCGAGGAAATTGTTAGACACCCGTAACTAGGTTCTCCTGCTTGTGAGGGATAATGTAGGTTTCTGTTACTAGACATAGGGTCTTCCATCAACCACCCTCTTGAATTGCTGAAGGCTCTGGATATAGGCTCCCATGATGAGTCTCTGGCCACGAAGAAAATAAATTGACAATCACTAGTGATCACTCCAAACACCTTCGTAATCACCATTAGACTCAGCCAACACTTTCCGAATCCTACGTACTGTCCTCAGATTGACACCCAAACACTCTAAGGTGTTTGTATTGGAGCTTCCATCGCGAATTCCAAGTAGTTTATCATATCGTTTCCAAATTTCTAGTGAGTGAATTGTGCCATGTTGCTCTTTTTCTCACAAACGCTGCCCAACTGACTGCATAACACTGTGTAGTCGACAAAATAAAAATAAAAATAAAACAACCACATCCTGGATATTATTTTTTTAATGGCGACGATTTAGACATCGAGCTCTGTGTGTGTGTGTTTTAAGTACTATTCAATTTTACCAGTTTAATATTCACACACACACACACACACACACACACACACACACACTCATATATATATATATATATCATATATATGATATATATCACTTATCATATCACTTATCATATATATGATATATATCATATCATATATATATATATATATATATATATATATATATATATATATATATAAATGCAGTTAAAAGGGATCCAATGTCTAACGATTTTGAGTTCTGTGGCATTTACCTTTTGTTTTTAAGTGCTCAGTATGATGATTATTGTAGAGGGTTAATAAAAATAAAATTAGGTTAATATTAGGTTGAGACTTTAACCGTTAAGGATGAAGGAGGAAATCATGTATTCCCTTAAAAAATAGAAAAAAATAGAAACTACTTGTCCAATTGTAAAGTGAATCTTTTTTTTTTATTAGTTAAATGGAACACACACATAAATTTTATGCCTTCCCACATGTATAAAAGACAAACGTATTGTTTCTTGAATTGAAATGAAAATTATTTTCACAACTAACATCTAAAATTGCCTGATGAAGAGATAGAAATTTCGAAACATAAAAAGTTCCTTGACGGAAGGTATCGTCAATTTTTAATTATATAACGATTTAATTATATCTATATAATTAAATAAACGTATTGTTTCTTGAATTGAAATGAAAATCATTTTCACAACTAACATCTAAAATTGCCTGATGAAGAGATAGAAATTTCGAAACATAAAAATTTCCTTGACGGAAGGTATCGTCAATTTTTAATTATATAACTATTTAATTATATCTATATAATTAAATATACGTATTGTTTCTTGAATTGAAATGAAAATCATTTTCACAACTAATATCTAAAATTGCCTGATGAAGAGATAGAAGTTTCGAAACATAAAAAGTTCCTTGGCGGAAGGTATCGTCAATTTTTAATTATATAACTATTTAATTATATATATATAATTTTAAACAGACAACAGCGCATATTTATCCATTCAAGGGTTACATTTTTTACTAACACCACATCAGAGAAGTGATAGTATAATGTAACAAGAATTGTGCATATAAATACGGTGATTCATGTTTTTCTTTTGGGAGGGCAAAGAACGGCCGGTTAAGTATCTGTACATCTTAGAATCAGTATATATTAAATTGCATCGACCGTCTTTGCGCCGAAAGAAGATAACAATCGTCATTTTCTTTCTTAATAGGTGGCTTGTGCGTTTGTATTTTTCTTTTTCAAAACATTGCAACTTCGTCTACTTTTCTTATTCCTCCTTTTTCCTTCCCTTTTCAATATGAAATTGTATTTTAATCGTAGTTCCTCGTCTCCGTCTATTATCCGGCGTTTCTCGTTATATTATTCTATTCACAAACGATTCTTCTGATGAGGTGTTGGCCAAAAAGGTTACATTCTCAAGGGAAAAATATGCAGTTTTGTATGTTTAAAACTATCTATAAATTCTGTAAATCTGTTTTATTTTATTTTAGTTTTGTTTTGGCAAGTTTTTCTTGGTTTCACCAACAGGTTTGGGTTTTCAATATATATATATATATATATGCGTGTGTGTGTGTGTGTTTATGTGTATGTGCGCGCGCGCGCGCGTGTGTGTGTGTGTGTGTGTAATGTATATTTGGGCAGCAGTCTCTCTTTTATGCGTGTTTTTTTTTAAAAATGACAGACAATATGTGATGGTTAATTTTTTTATTTAATTTTTCATGCCATCACATGACTTCTTTCCTTTTGAGGATGTAACTTGTATAAAAATTGTCCAAACGTTTTGTTTATCCGAGCGCTTTCCGCTAAACGTTTTAACAATATTCGATGATGAATTTTATTTTACGTTTAACAAAATGTAAGTGCTGTTATGTATAATATGGAGTAGTGGTATGTATTACGTACCGAACACAGTAAGCGTGTTGTCAACTTGTTCGAAGTAGATGTTATTGAGCGTTGTTTTTTTTTTGTTTTTATTAATAAGGCCTCCATTTTTATTATTATTTTTTTATTTATTATCCTGGGGATGGTTCTATGATACTTGTTTTGTCAACAAGTATGTTCCGGATAGGGTTTGGCAGGTTTCTGTGCAAGTTTAAATGAGATCGAATTGAGCTCCGTTGAAAGAGATGTAGCAGGAGTCTTCCAGTTAGTTTCGTAGTGGTATAGCCGATATAATTATTTACGAAATACGGGTGAAGAACGCAGTTCTTCAAAGGACATGTAAATTTGTAAATAATGTTGGTTCGTTGTAGTTTGGAACTCTCTGGTGAATAATTTCAGAGATGTCGAAATCCGTTTGCTTTTCTGATCGACAAGGCATCGTGTATAAATAGATGAAGTTAAACGTTTTAAATTTATTATAATAGATGATTAATTTAATTTTTTTAAGTCGACGGGAGTTGCGTATTTTCGAATGATATTTCGGAGTGAATATTAGTCCTGTTTATAACTGCTATGAATTTGGCTTTTGTAGAAAATATTGATGTTATTATTATTATCAGCGTATTTAATGTTGTTGTTACTCAGGTTTTGAAGAAAAAGTTTGACATGGTAGTCAATTGTTGACGAGTGTTTATTTAGTGGTACGAAGTTCTTTGATGAATAGTAATCTAGAGGATGAATTCTCGTAGGCTCTCCTGAGGACATTTTTAATGACGCCGATTTTATATGTAAAAGGACATTGACAAAAGAAATTAAGGTGACAGGAATTTTTACTGGTGTTTTTTTTATATAGAGAAGTAGTCAAAGTATTATAACGATCAAGGACGTCTAAGAACAGGATTTTTTGGGGCTAAGCTCATATGTAAAGTTGATGACGGAACATTTTTAGAAATATCATCTATATAGCAGACATATATTGCGGGTTTGGTAATTTAAAAAAAAATATGTTTTCTACATTTGATATTTAAAAGTTAAAAAATCATAGACCAAGTAGATTTCTCACACTTACGGCATTAGTTTTGGTGTAAATATGGCCTTCATGGCTGTAAAATGGAGCCTGGCTGGCACAAGCGAGCAGGAGCTTTTTCTTAGAATATGAAAGATTGATAGCTGTGGCGATATTAAAGTGTATGTTTATATAAGGAGTTACTGATTATGCTGATGGTTTCAGCGACAGGTACTTTAGTGAATAAGTTTACGACGTTGACGTAGTTAGGGGTTGTGGATTTAAGAATTTGAAGGAATTCTTAGGTTGATTTGATACTGTAAGATTCGGTGGGGGTTCTTATTTCGTCCAATATATATATGTATATATATACTGGGAGAGAGACAGTCGGGTTTGGTGGGGTTCACATTTTGGCCAATATATATATATATATATATATATTAAAAAACAGAAATAGGCCCTCTTTCCAACGAGGAAATTGGTATAGAACAAAAAGTGCGTGAAACTGAAGGTTTTTTATAGTGTATATTTATTGTTGCTATTATTATAACTATTACTTGCATTTTGTATGATATATTAAGTGTCCATAATAGTATTTGTGTCGCTACACGTGTTTCGAGTCTAAAGTTGACTCTCTTCAGGCGAATAAACTTAGGGCTTCAGATGTCGAGATCTGTTTGCTTTTCTGATGTCCAAGGCATCGTGTATAAATAGATAAGTCAAGTAGTAAGTTCATCAGAAGGTTCATATGCGTGCGTGTTTTTTGTTTTGTTTTGTTTTGTTTTTTCACACTCGCACGTTAAGTTTCTTCTATCGCCTTCAGTTGACCGTAAAAGTACTTTTTACTGACTTGCGAAATTTGTTTTCGTCTTTATATTTCAAAAGTGTTTGCAGCAATTTTGATTCAACACTACTCTATGGGTTATCTAGTTCTTTTTAATGCTTTTGGGAATACTATTTGAATTTTGTGTGTGTGTGTGTGTGTGTGTGTGTGTGTATTTTCCGCTTTTGAATTTGTGTGTGTCTTTTTTTCTTATGTTGCTTTGTTGAGGGAAGGCGTGTAATTTTCTTTTTAAATATTTCTTCCTGCATCATGAGTGTGCCATAATTTGCATTTTGGTAGATAGGCATTACTCTGAATTTACCTCTACTGCATTCATGCAAATGTTGGGAGACATATAATTTTCTGTTATTGGTTAATTTAATGTTACTTCTGTGCAGGGTTATTCTTTTATTAAGGACTTATGTCGTCCCCACGTATATTCTTGCGTATTCATCGCATTTTAAAGCATAAATTACGTTCTTAGAGTTGCAGCTTAGATCTGTTTTTATTTCAAATGTAGATTTGTTTTCGAACTTGAACTGTTTTCCTTCTATTATTATGTTGCACACCCCACATCTTTTTTGCTATCCCCTGTGTTGTGTGTTGCTCGAATGTTGAAGAGGTTAGGATGTTTTTTTAAAGTTTTGGGTGAGGGGTTGCTTTTAAATATTTTAGTTGATTTCCTTTATTTTATCATTTTTGTTGAGTAATTCTATGTGTGTTTTGATCTGTATAAATAATTATGGGTTGTTTTTGTGTCTGGAAATGTATGCTAGAATATTTTCTTCTTTTACGGTTTTTTATTTATTCCGGAGATATTCTATTGATATTTCTTCTGCTAGTTGAAAACCCTTTTTATTAGTGGAGTGGGGTATCTTCTTATTTGTAATGTTTTTCGTAGTTTCAATAGGCGTATTTTACGGTAGGTTTCGTCAGATACTATTGTTCAAATTCATCGTGATAGAAAATAGAGGATGGATTTTAAACAACTTTTAGGGTGGTGGCTCTTGAAATGGAGGTATTGCTGGGTGTCTGTGGGTTTATGATAAATGTCTGTGTTGATGTAATTGTTTTTAGGAGCATGTATTTATTTATTTTATTATATTTTTAATTTTTTAAATATTTTAGTTCTTAATTTTTAATTTTTATTAACTTTATATTTTTATATTTTAATTTCTTTATTACCACGTTATTATATCTATAATATTATAATACTACTATTATTATTACGATTAAAATTAAATAGAAAAACTAAGAATTATTTTTTGAGCGTAAATTCAACTCTTAATTTTTAAATCTTAAATTTCAATGTCATGCATCTAAAACGGACAACTGGCAGCTTGGGTCAAAGTTAATTTCCTCATCAACGAAGGTTTTAGTGAATCTAGGTCAAAGTCGCTGCTCGAAGCTAAGATCCAATACGTTAAGTTAAACCCCCATTCCCCTTATTCATTTCTTCATGGGTATGACGTTAAACTGCGTCCGGCAGCAAGGTCTTTGATTGGGAGGTTGAGAGGAAGATGGGACCACATCTTAATTGATTTTGTTCCCAGGTCCACCCTGACCCGGAATGGTAGCACCTGTTATGATCCCACCTATAGACAAATAGTTAACCCTCAAACTGTGATCAAAACACTATGAAAGTATAAAAATAGACTTATATAGAAATATATACACAAAAATAAACTTGTATGGGGAAAGATATAGTTTTGAAGAAAAAATATTACCAACAATATCTTTTTAAATGAAAAAAAATATTACCATAACACATTGTTGAAAGAAAATAAATTATTGTCATAATACATTTTTGAAGGAAAAAAAAATTATCCCCAGCAATTCATTTTAAGAAAATACTAGAAGACATCTTCAGTTTTCTAAAATAAATTTTTTAAAATAATCATACAAATCTGACTAAATCAACATTCTCACTATAACGAACATGAAAAAAAATCTTAAATCTACATTTTTGGTGTTAAATAACCTCCGGGGGTTGATATGCCGTTACACAAAACTCAAACTCAAATTCAAACTCAAGAATTAATTTTAATGTGCAAGGTGTCATGTATTCTTAAGCACAACAACCTCTGCTTTAATTTGAAAATATGAAATTAGGTAAAATATTTTTATGACGAAAACAAGATTTAGTCTATGATTTTTTCCTAAAATCTTGTTTTAATTAAAAAGTTATGAGAGGGGAATTAAATTTTTACCTATTAAAACTTTATAATCAATTTTTCTATTTAACTCTCAAAATTCGTTTTTTTCAATAAATTTTCATTAAAGGGTTCGAGTTGTCATGAAGTAACGCAAAACAGTAAAGCGGCTTTTTTCATTATATTCTACAAACTTGTTGATATGTTTACGTATGTATATGTGTTCGTGCGTGTATACTTGCACCAACTGAGGCAAATAATACACATATATATGTATGTTCATATGTGTTAAATGACTATGTAAGTCGCATGCGTATGTATGTGCGTAAGTATCAATTTATGGTTTGTAGATGTTTAAAAATTGGGGAAATTTTATCAAACATCGTCTTTATTTTTAGGATTAGCTTTTTTAGTTTACCTTTTTTCTGTGTATAAATACCAGCATGCGTCAGTCTCTTCACAAAACTACCAGTACTGACCTCTTGTCCCTACAAGCCATGGATGTTACAGCTGTCTGTGGCATTGACTAATAGAATTGAGGCAATCACTAACAAATAAAAAAATAGATGCTCTTATGACTGCAAGTATGATGAATAACTCAGCCCTAGCTCCGCACCAATAGTTTTTCTTATTTTTTTTTTATTTTTCCCCATACCAATTTGTGTTGGACATTTTGTTTATACCGATCTTTTTTTTTTTTTTGTATTTTCTTTTATTTTCATTTTTTTCTGCTATTTGCCGTATGTCGTTACTTTTATGATTTGAAATTTCAATTTTAGTAGTTTTCCGTTTCTATTATATTTTTATGTTCTGAATTTATTGAGTATTTTGGGGAACTGAACTATTTTTAATCCGTAATCTTTATCAAATTCTTCAGATTTATTTCTAGTTAGATTAAAAAATTAAATTAAATTAGTATTTTAATATCAGTCCTGATTTTTCAAAAGATTTTTATTTTTTAGTTACATTTCCGTTATTTAAACTTTATTAATAACCGTTCTCTCATGGATTAATTTACGTAGTAAAATAAAGGTTGTGTTTACTATCATTATTAATGCTACATCATATAATAATAATAATAATAATAATAATAATAATAATAATAATAATAATAATGCTGCATATCATTAATAGCACTAACCAGTTAACTTAATAAGACAGAATGTGGTTATAAAATAGGACAAAAGAAAATAAGCCATCTATTTTACATGGATGACTTAAAGTTATATGCTAAGAATGATAATGAGCTGGAAGGTCTTCTGCAAACTGTAAAATGCTTCAGCGAAGACATTGGAATGAAATTTAATTTGAATAAATGTGCTAAAGCTACAGTTTTACGTGGATCAATACAAGAAACATCCTCAATTAGCCTAGACCCTGCTGTAACATTAAAAGAATTGAAACCAGAAGAAGCTTATAAATACCTAGGTGTAAATGAGAGCGAAAACATTCACCATAAAAAAATGAAAGAAATAGTGCGTAAAGAGTACTATAGAAGGCTACGAATGATATTAAAAACTGAATTAAATTCACAGAACAGAGTTATGGCCATTAATAGCCTTGCAATCCCAGTTGTCCAATATAGCTTTAACATCTTAAACTGGACCTCTAAACGACATCAGGCGAATGGATGCTAAAACAAGAAAGCTTCTTTCTAAGCATAAGATGCATCATCCAAAGGCTGATGTAGACCGTCTATACATACCCCGTAAAGAAGGTGGAAGGGGTCTTATTCAGCTGGAATTGTCATACAAGACAACAACTATTGGCTTACTAACATACATAGAAACAACAAAGGATTGGATGATACAATTAGTAAGGCAACATGAAGAAAGAAAGAAAAAAATATTCAATAATAAAAGAAGGCAGTAAATACAAACAAGATTTACAGTTAGTAGATTCTGTAGAAAAGCAAAACAGTAGCCAAGAACCAACTATTGCGGCAAAAAATATGAAAATGAAAGCCAAAGATAAAGCTCTTGAAAAGATGAAACAGCGCTGGCAAGACAAACCTCTGCATGGCCAATATCCAGTACGTGCCAATAAATCCAATGTTGACAAAGTTAATACTCATCGATGGTTACGTGCATCTGGATTAAAGTCTGAAACTGAAGGATTTATACTTGCAGCACAAGACCAAAGTCTTTTCACGAGAAACTTTCAGGCAAATATTATGCATAATAATATGGATCCAAAATGCAGGTTTTGTGATAAACACCAAGAAACAATAGACCACCTAATCTCAGGCTGTTCTGTGCTTGCCCCAAACGAATATAAAAATCGCCACGATAGAGTTGGACAATATTTACATTGGGCAATGTGCAAACATTATGGAAAAGCTGTAAACAAACACTGGTATGAACATCATCCAGCACCGGTTACAGAAATAGAAGATGTAACCATTCTATGGGATTACACCATCTACACAGACAGAAAAATTGAAGCAAACAGGCCAGACATTACTGTTAAAAACCAGAAGGAGAAAACTTGTCTATTAATTGATATGGCTTGTCCAGCGGATTGTAACATAGCAATCAAGGAATTTGAAAAACTGTCAAAATATAAAGACCTGGAAATTGAAATAGAAAAAATGTGGAAATTGAAAACAAGAGTTGTGCCAGTGATAGTAGGTGCACTTGGAATGATAAAAAATGGAACAAAACAACACATTGAAAGAATCCCTGGAAACCCCAGCTTAAAAGATATACAAAAACTTGTCTTATTAAGTACAGCCCACACACTAAGGAAAACTTTATCTATGTAATGCTGAGGATAATAGGGAAGATAGAAAAACATGAAATGGAGCCATAACAACACGCCACTACCTGCCTTAGGTCTCCCCGCAGACTTGGTTGGTAGTGAGACCAAAGCAGAAATGGAAATATGATGAAAAATGTCAACATAATAATAAGAAGAAGAATATGAAGAAGAAAATGATGATGACGAAGAAGAAAAAGATGAAGAATAAGCGTTAAATGTTAATTATTTAGACAATTATAATAATCGAATTAATTTAAATATTCTACTTTAATTTTAAATATTTCCACATATTTGACATAATTTTTAGCTTTAATCTTTTCTGCTTTATTTTCATACATTTCAATATAATATTAAATATTACTTCATTTTGCACTTATTTTTGTATTTTAGTTTCAGCCATTTTCCCCCAACAAAATGTTTTTTTTTATTTCAATGTGGTTATCTCTTGCAAAATTTTAATTTTCTTTTTCTTTAAATTTTTCTCATCACAAATTATTGGCAAAGTTTAACCATCGTACGCACGCAAAGAACACTATCTGAAAGGAACGATTTATTCCTTGTCACCGGTTTGACTTTCCCTACTCTCTCGAAAATGGTTGTTTCAAAACTCTGTGTTTATAAATTTAACAACAGAAAATATTATCCATTATTTAGTTGCTATTGTTTACACTCCAAGTTTAATTTGTTAGATACAAGATTGAATAAATATTCTAATTAATTAGCAAATACCTAATATCAATGTAAAAGAAAATGATCATTTGACAAACTGTTTAATGCCTACGTAGTTTCAACATGTGCCTTAAACGAATGTACATTTTGCGGTAGTGGATATTGGCCCGAAAGGAAAATTCTAGTCGAATTCGTTGCATTCACTTACGCGCAAATACTCTTGAGAAAGGTGGGAATCCATGTCTTCCTCCTCCAGATGTGGGTTATATTGCAAGGCAGATTGGGTTTCATAGCCCTGGTTGGCAACCGTTCTACCCCAGAAAGTAATGGAAACATACTGCGGGAAAATGTTCTGCCCATATGTCATGTCTCTTTCAAAGCATGATCGCTTAAGCATGTATCATATATGGCACTCAACTGACGAATAATGATATTTATTTGCTTAGTAGGGTTTAAGGAGGTGTGTTGCAGTGCAGTGAATATCAATTCGGAACGACAAATCGGGGAGCCGAGTTCGAATTCCAGTTGAATTCCTTGCATTCACTTGCGCACAAATACCATTAAGAAAGGTATTAATAGTTTTTTCCCTCAAGTTATCGGTTAAATAATAGGACAGATTAGGTTCTATAGCCTTAGTCGGCAACCAGTCTACCGCAGAAAGCAATGGCTACTGCGGGATAATCTTCTGACCAGGCAGTCATATCTCTAAAGTGACATGATCGCTCAAAGCGTGTATGGCACTTAACTGACTGGGGGTTTAAGGCTGCGTATGCAGAACACCTAGTGATAATCGAAAGTATATTGGTAGTTATAGCTTGCAAGGTTGTCTTACTAAACGGGTTGTCTCGTGTGTAATATCCTGTACAAACAAACCCTCGAATGTGGTGAACCCTGTCAGAATCGATCACTAGCTTGTTAATTACTGATATCTTGTTCGTATGTAAGACGTACGTTTAGTAGTATTTTAAAGCGGGAAGGTGAGAGGTGCATATATACTGATGTCGAGTTTCGGGCTTAAAATTTACAGTTATGACACAATCAAGGAAGAATGTTAATGAGAACGAAAGACACGGTTAATTTAAAAGAAATATTTAGGGAAATTATTTATAAAGTTACACGTTTCAAGTTCTGTCTATAAATCGTTTCAAGAAAATAAGTAATTCATTTTTAAAGATCACCGTTTTAACTAAGTTTTAATGTTCATATAACAGATTAAATGATCTCACAGAAAATAATAACAAAAATAGACAAGGTACGAGAGATCTTTGTATATCGAAGAGATATATGATTGCATGCATTCAAAAGTTAACGAAGAAAGTAGTTTTGATATATTGAGCTTTCGTGGATTGTTGAGAGTAAAATCTGCTTTGTTAGAAGCCGATAATATATTTGGTGAATAGTTTTATACTTGCGAGAACGTCAACACTGGTAGGGATGAGCAGAAATTAAAACATTTCCATCACTCCAGACGCTCTTCTTTTGTTTATTTCTTTTTTATCCTCACTTTATATAATATTAATTTCGTGTAGGCTCGCAGTCCCTTGTTTATTTGTGGCGGATGATTTCTGTGATCGCAAGGTTTTCATTGGTCTAAAATAAATTTCACTTAGGCTCGCGAATTTCTTTCCATTTTTCTTTGTCAGTCGTTCTAATTTGAATGGAGTAATAGGTGAACTGAATTATTATTTAGCATTCACTATTATTTAAGCTATTTTAAAGCCACGTGCGATATTTGCAACCGTATAACCGAATCTAACTTATGTTTCTAGTTCGAATTAACTAATTGGTTTGGTTAGATTCATTTTCAATTTATGTCAGTATTTTTCAAGCCGTCTAAAGCCAAAAAATATTTTTAGAGTGTAAAATTTCTTTTTAGATAATCATGGTTTAGTGAAACTAGTATTGTTTATTAACACATTGAGATGGCGTGGAATCCCCCATTTAGCAATCGCATTTATGCAAAAGTGAAAAACTTCCAGCGGGAATTCGAACTCAGCTTTGGAATTAAAAATACAGAACCATTATACCACTCGTATATTCGAGCTTACATCACATGGCATATCCAAGCGGTTACCGATCTAGCTATTGACCACACAAAACGATGCTTAATCTCGGAGATAGTAAGTGAACTGTTATATTAACGTGAACGTGAGTTGGTTTAAACCTTCTTATGAAACTTTACATTGTTATTTCAATGAACATCTAGCCTATCATTTTATTTCTGTAATTGTCGGTATTATTTATTTTTTTAGGGTTTAGAAGAAATTTTTCGTAGTACGATGCTTCAACCTACTTTTAGTAATCCACTTTTTTCATTCGATCTATATCTTCAAAACCTGGGTATTTATGGCTCTCCACAGCTTCGTAACATTTGTAACTCTAAGCAATGTTTTCTTTTCTTAATATCCCCACTAGTCTCTGCACTACCATACATTTACACAATCTCACTAAATAGATTACTTGGGGTTTGTCTGCTCGTCTTGCCGCCAGTATGTCCCTTGAGTGTTCATACAAGCCCTCTATCCTAATTAAAAAAAAATTAATTTTCTTTCTGATTCTATTTATAACGATTAATTTTTGTTCTCATGTTCTTTCAAAATTCTTCTTTGTTTACATGTTTCCTCCCTGGCATTCTCAGCATTTTTCTGTAGATACCTATATCTTTTGCCTTGGGTGATTTTTTTAAATGTGAAGAAATTGAACACCATTCTTTGACGATGGTAAGTTCAGAAATTCTGTCTTTGTTTTTAACAGAATTTTCGGATTTCCTTATAGTTTGTTAAACTTTTGGAAGGCATCAATCTCTATTCCAGCGTGTCTCCGGATTTCTGTGTCCCATTTTCAACCGACTGTTAAACGGAATAACTTACGAAATTTGGACAACAGATATGGATATGGGAGAGAGTAAAATTATTCCAAATAAATTTTTCAGTGGCGTATTATAAAGTAAAAAAATAATTCTTAATGAAAGAATTTAAAAAATTAATAAATTATTTTATGACATAGATATTGTTATATTTAGATCCAATGACTCTGAGAGCGATGCCGGCGGCAGTTTTAGACTCCTGGTAAGCCCACCATTGGTGACAAGGTCAAAGACGAGGAACTAGACCAAACGCGACCAACACTAATGAGCACAACGGTGGAACAAGCGAATGACAATTACAACATATTTAAATGGTTAAACCAGCGGGTAATGAAGGATACGCATGACGGACATAATACAGAAGACGCCACTCGAAATTATAACTGCTGTTGATCCATATTTAGAAACCACACAAAATAATAATAACAAATAAACAGATATGAGATAAAAATGTAAGTATACTGAACAAAATATATACAACCTAGAACACGGTTAGTATATTCAGGAATACTAGGAATAATGTTAATAAGAAGCAAAGATATACAATCTTGTAGATAAGAAGTAAGTCCGGGTAATATGTTTATATTCTTACTGACCAAATAAGCGGCGGTCCAACTACTCAACTGAAATCTGACAATCCCTCGTCTTTCTCCGTATAGGCAGAATTATTTGTATAGCTTTAACGAGTCCATTTATTGTGTAAAGATGGGAGAGGGCAACAATAACAGTCAATGGTAGTCCATTGTAGTTTCATAACGGGATTTTCTATGTATCATTATACATGAATCCCAGAGGAACGTCATGAAATCAACGCCATTAACACATTCTTATACTCTGATTTTTTTTTACTTTACCCAACTCTTGGAAGGCTACTGAAAGGATGACGGGAGCAGGCTTTGGCGAAACAGAAAATTTCTAATCCTGAACCTGCATGTTGTTAGAGGATTTAGTCAGCAATGTCATCATCATAAACAAAAAACGAAATTTTTGGTGAGATGATACCTACAGCGACGATCATTTATTCATTTTTATAATATATTAACCTTTTATTTATTTATTTATTTACTTTGAAAGTGAAATAATGTAATGGCTACCATTATTTTTGAAAAAATAACGAACTTATATATGTTATCAGTATTATATTAGAACCTTGAATAAGTTCTCGCTGTTTTGCAACATATATCCTTCCCAGAACTGCTTGCCTGTGCTCTCAGACGGTTGGTTAGTTAGTTAGTTAGTTTGTTAGTTAAGTGCCATACATGTTACACGCTTTGGGCGATCATGTCAAGAAACATGACTGACTGAGCAGAAGATTATCCCTCAGTAGGTTGCCATTGTTTTCTGTGGTATACTGGTTGCCGGCCAAGGCTATGGAACCCAATCTGCTCTATTATTTAACCTCTAACTGTAAGGAAGAGACGGATTAATATCTTTCCCAAGGGCATTTGTGCGTAAGTAAATCTCAGACGGTAATGCATTTAAAAAGAAATATTATTAGTAATCTTGAAATTCAATGCATTGCTTTTCGCCGAAGTGTAAACAAGTTTGTTTTTCATAGCGTTTAGCATGTCGGATTCGTTGCCAAAGAAAGTGTATTTGTGTGAAATTTTACTGCACTACTTTGTTAAAAAAATTTGCAGCTGGAAAACACAGAATTATTGTTAAGACTTACGAAGACCATGCCCTTTCGGAAACAAGATACAAAGGTTGATTTAGATGCTTGCAAAATAATGACTTTTAATAATAATAAACGTGTGAAGACAAAGAATTGGTGGCCTTACTTCATAAACACTCATGCCAGGTGCAAACTGAACTTGCAGAATTTTTAGAAGTTGTTCACACAACAGTTTCGAAACGTCTCAAAAATTCAAAAGCAAGGATATTGGGTGCCGTAGGATTTGAAGCCGAGGTGTCTTGTCATGCATGAACTGTTGCTTCAACAGCATAAAAGAATAAAGGTTTTGCATAGTAACATGATCAACGATGAATATTAGATACACTACGATAGCTCTAAGCATAGAAGATCGTGGGGTAAGCCTGGCCAGGTACAGCGGCAAAGCCGAATATCCATCGTTCGAAGCTTCTGTTCTGCATTTGGTAGGATCAGCTGGCTGTAGTTAATTATGAGCTGCTCAAAGCAACCCAGATCATCACAGAAATTGCTATCGACTACAACTGATGCGTTTGAGCCGAACATTTATGAAAAACGGCTGCTATATGAGCAAAACACGACAAACTGATTTCGCAACATGGCAACGCTAAGATACACGTTGCAAAACCGGTGAAAGTCTACATGGAAACGCTTAAATTAGAAGTCCTACCCCACACACTGGATGTGCTTTGTGGTGCATTAGATATCGGCTCAGAACGAGAAATCGGGGAGACGAGTTCTAATTCCAGCTGAATTCATTGCATTCACTTACGCGCAAATACTCTTGGGAAAGGTATTAAGCCGTCTATTCCTACCAGTTATGGGTTAAATAACAGGACAGATTGAGGTCTATAGCCTTGGTCGGCAACCAGTCTACCGTAGAAAGCAATGGCAACCTCCTGCGGGATAATCTTCTGCCCAGGCAGTCATGTCTCTTTCGAGATATGATCACCCAAGCGTGTATCACGTATGGCACTTAACTGACTGACTCCACCCGCTGTATTCATTAGATATTGCACCGTCTGATTATCACTTGTCCTGATCGATGGCACACGGCCTCTACTAAGAAGCACTTCCATTGAAGATGTCAAGTAATGGAGCGATTCTTAGTTAGCCTCAAGTGACGTTTTTTCCGACGTGGATTTTAAATGCTACCAGAAAGATGGCAAAAGTAGTTGCTAGCGATCGAAAATACTTTCAGTGACTTTTCTTACAAATTTTTATAAATAAAACATTACTTTTCATAAAAATTAGAAAGAATTTATTCAAGATCTTAATAATATTTTAATCGTTATCTGTTTTTAATTCCAATTTACTTCATGTCGCTTTTTAGATTTGTGTGTGTGTATTTATGTATTTCCCATTCTACCCTTTAGTTTTTGGCTCCTTTCTTGTTTCCTTCGTTTTTTTTTTCACTTCTTTTCCTTCATGAATCTTTTCTCTGTTTTATTCATTAGCCGTCAGTAATGGCGAACAATAGAGACATCAACGATTGGTATGTCACTTGGGTCCTGGCAGCGATTGGCTGAAATTGTTTGGAAGGTAGTCGGGGTGGGAGAGAGTTACCATACGAAATGAGACTCCCCGACCTTAAACATTCACACATTCTTAAATATATTCCAGTCTCATCGAAGCAACACAGTCATGAGAGATGGCATTGACAGCAAAGATGGTCCGACCATCAACTTTAACTGATGACAGGCATAGCAACACGAATACAAATGCATGTGGATTTCACACATGCAAGATTTCGTGTTCATTCAGACACACGCACTCAGAGATAAACATATACGCTACTTAGACTATTTTTGCATGCATTTTTATGAACCTATGTGAAAACTAGTTATTTGTTTCAGAGTATAATGGTAGCTACTTAATCCCTGTTACAAGTAACTGCTCAAGCAGTTTTTGTTTCTCGAATAATATGAAACTCATTTGCAAACATTTTGAGAATGAACTAATAACTTTGTGTCTATATTAACATCTATATCAACCAATATGAGTAACGATAGTTCGAAATAATACGAATATTTGAATCAATAAAAGCACTAAGTTAAAACTACTTCTAGCAGGCTAAGTGAAGAAATCTTCTCCAGGTGAGATTCGAACCGGAAACTCCAACGGCCCAAGTACCCCTGTGTGCGGATCTCCATAGTTATTGGTTGTTCGCTTGCATCTATCTATCTCAGTCTTTACAAATCTATCTATCTATCTATCTATCTAAAAAGAAAGTTTAGTTTGAAAAGTAGATTTATCTTTTATTGTATCTGATGAAAATATATCATGATTTTTGCTGTGGTAATAAATGTAAAGCAAGCAGAGAAAAGCGGGTCGGATAACATTGACTTTTAACTTTGACGCACATGCACACTAAGTTATAATCTTTTCACCCACTTCAGTTGTTTAAAGCAGTACTTTGAAGAATAAAGCATTTCGAAGTAGGGTTTGGGTTTTTCAACACTCTGCAGAGGTTCCTCCAGTAACCATGGCTTATGTAGCAATTTTTGACTGGGAGCAACAGTTCCCCACGCTCGACAACCATCATATATCTAAGATCTCGCCTCTTGCGAATCTTTTGATTTTTCTAAAAATCAAACCTCTCTTGAACGCATCAGGATTTGAAGACATAGAAGTAATCTAAGTAAATTTTACAAGGCGGCTGATTTCATAGATTTTAGATATGTTCTTTTCGTTTCGTAGTTTTTTCTGAAATAATTTATAGTATTCTCCCTTTGGTGTATATTTTTAGCTTGATTTTTGCATATTTTCATCGGTGTGTTTATAGTTTCCTTTTCTTGTTTTTGTAGTGTGTTTTGTTTTTAAGATTCCGTAGTCTTTTACCTTCTTTCAAATTAATTAATTAATCTTTTCATTTACTCAACTATCTTAATATTTAATGTATATCTGCGTATACATCACCGGATCATTTTATACTTAACCAAAACCTAGGCTAACCTTATCCTCGGTTCGATAGCCATAACGTATATGAAACGATTATCATTATCTAACAAACTAATAATGAAAGCAACAAACTATTTCTACATCATATATTAAGGTTTAACTGCCAAATTGCTGTGAATATCGGGTAATGATTGCGTTCCCAGCAACCTTTTTATTAACCAGTTATTAGCGGTATGTTGTGATTGTCGATGAAGTGTAAATGGTATACAAAATTGTTTGTAACTGGTTAGTTATAGAAGAAGACTAATAATAACAAGAAGAAGAATAAGAAGACTGTTAAGAAGAATCAGTATTCGCATGAGATCATATGATGACGCAAAAACAAAACAATTCATGATGGTGCAGTGGATGTCGACTCTGAACGACAAATCGGAGTGCCGAGTTCAAATTCCAGTTAAACTCCTTGCATTCATTTACGCACAAATGCCCTTGGGAAATGTAGTAATCTATCTCTTCCCTCCAGTTACGGATTAAATAATAGAACAGACTGGGTTCTATAGCCTTGGCTGGCATCGAGTCTTTTACAGAAAGTAACGGCAACCTACTGCTGGGTAATCTTCTGCCCAGTCAGTCATGTTACTTTCGAGACATGATCGCCCAAAAGCTTTTATCTCATATGGCACTTAACTGACTGACTGTAGGAAAATCATGATTGCACTGTCTGGCTAGTTTCCTTATTAATTTCATTTCATTTTCTCAACACAATCACCGTTTTATTCTACATTTCTAAACCGTTTTTGTTCATACCACTTTTTATTTAATTTCAAATATATTGTTTATCAGTTGTTTATTTTCAGTTTTATCATTATTTAGTATATCATCATCAGCTTGTTCAATTTTAATTCTTTAAACAGTTTAATTTTAACATTTACTTCTAACTCAGCGAGCTTTTTATTAATTACCAATTCTTCTTGATAATAGTTATTTTTATTAATATCTATATCTTCATGAATGTTCGGGATTTTATTCCTCATATTTGACACATTCTATCGTATTTCTATTGGTAACATCATACTTTGAATATTTTCGTAAAACAATCTAGCATACGCTCCCACTTCCTTATAATCATCTATCATCTGAAAAAAAAATACATTGTTTAACAATTCATGAGCAAACCGATGGTTAAGATTTTTGTCTGGTCTTTTCTAGTGAATAAGTAATTTTTCTGTCTAGTAAGTGTTCCAAGAAATAGGAATTAAGATAAACCATTTTAATAAGTAAAAATCACGAACTTCACTTAGAATGAAATCAGTGAAATCTACCATTCCTGAATCACTCTTAGAATTTAGGATGTGGAATTAATACATAAGAATTAATTGGAACAACTTTTTTAGCTTTCTTTCTTTTAACGTATGGTCAGTTTTAGACCTAGTGAAGTGACAGGGTGCAAGTGATTTCTGTTCTTTCTTCAGATTAGGTTATTTGCAGTAATATGAATCTATTTTTGGGGTGTATGATGAAATTCATTTCGCCTTGAAAAATATTGCGTCATTTGTGATTGCATCAGTTTTTATTATACCCAGACACTATTGTCTCGACTGTCAATTAGTTGTCCTGTGACCATTAACGGGATACTAACAGAAATTGTAACGCTGCACAAACACACTGGCAAGCCTTACAAAAAGAGTGAGGATATTGTTGGTGCCAGCCTTTCAACTGTCAGTTGTGTCATCAAATTGAAGAAACAAACTGGATCCATTAGTACAAAACGTAAAAGAAAACATAGTCGGAAGAGAAAACAACGTCAAGAGACGCCATATACGTCATCAGGGAAAGTGTTAAAGATCCCAGAAAAACCGTAGGTGGTTAAAACAGCTAAACCTCTCTCTAAAATATCAAATATATTTAAATAGCTTCATAAGATTGAGAATTTCCTATAGATTGCAAATATTGCACTAACAACTCCCCACAGCTAGGGTGACTTCACTTGAATCTGCTACCCACCAATATGTATGTCTCTGTCTGTCTCTCCTCAGTTCGGTTAGTTACCTATTCTTTCTGTACCGTTCTTCCTCCTCTCCTGACTGCTCCTTTCCAGATAGTATTGCTGACAACATTGATAAGGCTATTTCCTACCACCCATTCACTCACATACTTGTATTCGGAGATCTCAACTCCCATAATTGTGAGTGGCTTAAAGATTCTGTTACTGATCTAGCGAGCGTCCACGCCATGAACTCCACTATTACCCAATCCCTTACGCAAGTGGTGGACTTCCCCACTCGCTTCTCAAGCACTCCCTCCGGCCACACCTCACTACTAGATATATGTTTTACCTCTGCCCTTGACGCCTGTCAAGTCTCGCAGCTTTGCTCGCTCGGCAACTCCGACCATGCTGTTGTCTCTCTCAGAATTTCTTTCCACTCTCACTCACCTCAGGAGCCTCCTACCTATAGGACCTCCTGCCGCTAACAAAAAGCAGACTGGGATGCATTTCGCAATTTCCTCTCCGACGTCCCTTGGGGAAAAGTGTTCGATCTCCCAGTTGATGACTGTTCCTCTGAGGTCTCGTCATGGGTGAAAGCTGGCATTGATGCCTTCATACCCACCAGGATGTATTTCCTAAAACCTCATTCCTCTCCGTGGTTCTCTTCTGCCTCTTCGGCCGCGATTGCCCACAGGAACCATTACTTCCGACTATTCAGGAGCCAGTCATCTGATCACAACAGACGCCTATTCACGTCTGCTCGCAATAAGTGCAAGAGAATCCTGAATGACGCCAAACGGTTGTTCGCTGAGAGAATGCGACAGCGCATAGCTGACCGCAAGTTCGGCTCCAAGGACTAATGGCAGATATGCAAATGGGGACTTAACAACTGCAAATCTTCTATACCTCATTAATGTATGAATTTGAGGTTCTCTCATCTAAGGACAAAGCTGAGTGTTTGCCCGCAGATTCTCATCCAATTCCACGTTTGACTCATCTGGAGTATGCTCACCCGACCCGTTAAAACTGAGGCTAAACTGCACGACGTACATATTACCCTGACGGTAGTATCCCGAGTAATTTCAAAACTTGACCCCCATAAGGCGAGCGGTGACGACGGAATCCCGGTGATAGTCCTTAAGAGGTGTGCCTTTGAACTCTACCCCTGTCCTCTCTAAAGTGTTTAACTACTGCCTTTCTGCTTCCTGTTTTCCTGCATGCTGGAAGTTCTCTTCAGTCGTTCCTGTTTTTAAGAATTCTGGTGAACCCTCGAACCCATCCAACTATCGCTTTATCAGTCTTCTTCCGATATTCGGGAAAATTTTCGAGGCCATAATCAATGCTGAAATAGTTCAACATCTTACTGCCCACAAACTCTTCTCTGACAGGCAATATGGCATCCGTTTTTCCAGGATCCACTGCCGATATGCTAACAACCGTTACGGAGTACATGCTCCAGACCCTCGACGAGTCAGGCGAGTCTCGTGCAGTTGCTCTGGACATCTCCAAGGGTTTTGACAGGGTCTGGCACTCTGGCCTCCTTTGCATGCTACGGGGTACGGTATTACCGGATGTCTGCTTGAACTAATCCAATCTTTTTTAAGCAACCGCAAAATGAAGGTCGTTTTGAATGGGCATGCCTCTTCATCCTACAGCAGGAATGCCGGTCTCCCCCAGGACTCTATCCTGGGTTCGACGCTCTTCCTTATTTTCATTAACGACCTCTCAGATGAGATCAAGTCCCAAGTAGGCATCTACGCAGATGATACGACAATATACTCCCGGACCAATAAGAAACCTGGCGTGGCGAACAGACATAATCTCGCTGCTGACCTTGAACGGGATCTACACTCTATGGTGAATTGGGGCAAGGAGTGGCTTGTCAATTTCAATGCATCCAAGATCAAGCTGTTGTCTGTCAACCATCACAGGTAACCTCTCCTGCCTCCCATAAGCATGGACCAAGCGATTCTCCCTGAGTGCAATACACTGCGCCTCCCCGGCCTTATCTTCTCTTCTGATTTCAAATGGAACCGCTACATCGAATCCATAGCTAAATCAACTGCTAAGAAGGTTGGGTCACTGTGTCGATCCAGGATGTTTTTTTCCGCCTGAATCCATCCTGCATATATAAAAGTCTACCATTCGACCGTGCATGGAGTACTGCTGCCATTTATGGTCAGGCGCCCCTGCCGCCCACCTCAGTGTTCTCGACAGGCTCCAAAGGAGAATTAGTAACGTGATAGGTGCTGAATTGTCGGCTCGACCACAACCACTTCCCCACCGACGAAATATGGCCTCCCTTTGTACTTTCATGGCTTCTGCTCAGACGAACTTAAGTCACTGGTGCCTCCTCAACAGGTGTCTACTCGTGCAATCAGAATGGTAACTGGGTCCCACCCATTCACAGTTAGATTAAGACAAATGGAGACAACAATTCAACTCCTTCAGCTTCTTCTCTCGCACTTCCCGCCTGTGGAACTCGCTTCCATATTCTTGCTTTCCTGAGGGATACAACCTCCAGGAATTTAAATGCAATGTCAATACTCATCTATTAACCACTGGACTGTAGCCCTTCCCCCACCCCGTATATCCTTCCCTTTCTCTCCCCCTTTGCAACTGTTACCACACCTGCATTTTCATCTTTCTATTGCTCCTTTCTAACTGGTTCATCTTCCTCTTCATTCTCTTCTACTTAATCTTTTTACACGTATGTGGCTCCTTGCACATCAGTGTCATTACCGCCTTGCTCGGGGTGATACGTTTAAAAATATAATTGTTAGAGACCAAAACTGTAACAAAAATGTATGCACACGTTACAGTTTTGTCAAAGAAAACACAGCAAGAAAACAAGTCAAGGAAAAGGGAAGATAAAAGTAAACGCAAATTGAAAGATGACAGGATGCATGATCGTAAGCAAAACGATGGGCCCAAGATGCGAATTACAAATAGATATATCGAAATCAAACAAGTACTATATTTGAAATCACTGGGAAGTTTTTTAAAAGAGGGTGTAATATGCGACAATGGAATTCAAAGGTGCACTGGGATCGCAAAAGGTGTCTTTCAAAAGCTAAGCAGAAATAGCAGAAATAATTGTTAGAAACAAACAAAAATTCTAATTAACTGTGTAATATTAATTCACCAATATGGCAGCAAATGTTGAACAATCTCCCCACATATGAAAAACAAAAATGTGGTTTATTAAAATGATAATAGGGACAGAAACCCAACCACGTGTACGCACAAAAATAGGCATAAATATTCCTGCACATCGTTATGAAGTGGCAGCTAAAGAATTGATGACATGCTACTCGGCGCATTTCTCCGATTTGCCCTCGTAACACTGCATTCGCATTTGCTACGCATTCATAATGCTCGTATTCCAAGTTATTGCTTGATTCATTCATGGCTGCTGAGAATATCACCAAACATGTGAGAAACGATGGAGTATTAGAGAAAATGGAAACAAAGGAAACTTTGTTAACACCAGAAAAAGTTGTAATTTATTGGAAACATAATAAGGCAAAATTTCTTGTCATACTTGATAGCAAGACAGATTAAATCCAAGACGGAGAAAAGTAAACAATACATAGACATCAGGTGAAAATAGGTGGTGGAGTAAAGTTTACGATAAAGAAGTTAACAAAACTAGTTAAGAACTGTAAAGGACAGGAAATTGTGCACGGTCATTATCATTATCACCAATATTCGGGAGATTACATGATTCAGACGAATAATATGCTAAACCTACCTTCTATCTGCAACAAAACACATTCCTTCCCATACGAGATATTCCAGCCAGCACTGCCACACGATGATGTCTTCTTCTTCTTCTTCTTCTTCTATGTGCCCTGTCCTTTCAGGACGTAGGCGATCATGGCTTTCCACGTTTCCCTATCCCTAGTGGCTCTGAGCACGCCATCTTATGTTACACCGCAAATCCTCGTTCTGTCATCCATCTGATCAGGTCCTTCAAATATGTTATCTGTTCCTTTCCCCTGTCTCTTTTTCCCTCTATCTGGCCTGTTAGTATCAGGTTCTCCAGGCCCTCCTTCCTCAATGCGTAAGCCAAAATCTTCTTTCTTTTTTTTATGTGCCGTGTAGCTTCAGGACTTGGACGATCATGGCCCTCTGCATCTCTCTGTTCTTTTTAGCGTTTAATAAATTTTGTCTTGATATTTCACATAAATCTGCTCTGTCATCCATTTGCTCAAGCCCATCAAGTATGTCACAACCTGTTTTCGCCTGCCCCTTCTTTCATTTTATCAACCATGTAAGTATCAGGTTCACCAAGTCCTCCTATCCCGTTACATGTCCAAGAAACTTCAGCTGTCTCTTCCTGATGTTAAGTATAAGTTTCCTTTTCGTTTCCATTCTCTTCAAAACCTCGAAGTTAATCATATTTTTGGTCCATGGAACCCTCAGTATCTTTCTGTACAGCCACATTTCTGTTGCTTTGAATTTCGTCTTCATCTTTGAGGAGACCAAGCATAAATATTCCTGTAAATATTTATGGAGTGGCAATTATAGAAAGGATATCATAACATGATGCTTGGTACATTTCTCCGATTTCGTAACACTGCATTCTCATTTGCATCGTCTTCGTAATGTTTGTATTCCAAAGGTACCACTTGTTTCATTCATGGCTGCCTTTCGGTGCAAATGCAACGATAGTGCAATTGCTCTCCAAGTGCTTTTTTTAGTTTGTTTAGCACTAGCGTTGTTTGCTCATTATCAGCTACTGACACTTATTTGTAAACTGTTATTATTTTATTATAATATTTTGATTTCTGCTATGGTCACACTACCTACCAAGTCTGCGGGAAGACCTAAGGCAGGACGTGGCGTGTTGTTATGGCTACATTTCATTATTTGATTTGTTTTCCTCCTATAGCATCACTAAAGTTACATGGACGATGTGTCTTTTTTATCATTCCAAGAGCATCTATTATGACTGTTACTATAACCTGTTTTCAATTTCCACATATTTTTTTAATTCCAGGTGGCTACAATTTTATATCTTTTCAAATTCTTTCATTGCTAGGTCACAGTCCGATGAGCAAACATAATCAATTAGTAGGTATTTTATTTATCTTTTCGGTATTTGACAATTATGTTTGGCCTATTTAGCTCAATCTTCCTATCTGTAAAGAATAGAATTGTGAATGTCTTTCTCTAACCGATGCTGAATGATGTTCCTACCAGCGTTTGTTCGCCTATTTTGCAAAGTGTTTGCTCATTGTCGAATTGTCCAGTGTAAATATTTCCCCAATCTGTCATGACGATTTTTACAATCATCATCATTATAATTATCATTATAGTATTTATAAATTGCATCTGCTTTATAATAACACTCCGGATCAATAACCATTTTTTAGTTAATTAAACACAAATCAGCTATTAACGAAAAAATTGAATAGATTTTTTTTCTCTTTACTAGGTTATTAATTTCATTGTTTAAAAAAATAACAGGGACAGAAACCCAAACACGCACAAAAAATAACGATTATAGTTATGAGAAATAATGTCCAATTAAAAATCTTCAAAATTTGCTGCTGTTTAATTTCGGATAGGAAACTGAAACTAGCTATCATAAGTTTCATAGAGCCCATCGAGTATTGTACATATCTGAAATAGGTTATTCTCTTTGGTTAAAATGGCATCGACATCAGCAGTTTTTCCTTAGTAGATATTCTTAATAGAGACATTTTTTTTTATTAATTTGACTGTTTAGGAATTAAAAAAAATAAGGATAGCAACTAAAATATGTATGTATGTAAGATACGAAACAAAGATCGGAGATCACTTTCAAAGGCATACACAAAAAATATCACAAAACCTATCAGGACTCAAAATAAAAAAAATATATCACTAATGAAAAAAGAAATGGGCTTAAGGATGTAAAAAAAGTGATTGAAGATAGCTTGTCTCATCCGCCATATTCCCACTAACAATAAACCTCAAGCGTCGAGATGTGTCTCAAACAAAAAGAGTAATGAATTACATGAACGGAATATTGACAGCCATCAAATAGTTTTAATAATCCTTTCCATTTTCTCTGTCTATCCTTCTTCATGTATCTATCAATCTAGTATATATATATATATATATATATATATATATATATATATATATAACATTAATAATAATATTAACAATAGTCAACAGACATATTGATATACCTGAAGTTATAAAAGTCAACGTTAATTATATAGGTTACTCTATGCCAGGATAAAAATAATTTTTGCCAATAATCTCCCCAAATTTTTCTGCTATGTCAATTTTTATATATCATATATCACAGATTCAGACACACGCACACATACACACACACACGCGCGCGCGCGCACGCACACACACACAGACAAACCACCAAGCAAATATATATATATATGTGTGTGTGTGTGTGTGTGTGTGTGTGTGTTTGTGTGTCAAGTTAAATAAACTGCAAACACTATGTTTGTTTATTTTTAATAAAATCCGTTCATGCTCACGGATGATCTTTCGCGTATTACAATCAAAAGATATCAGAAATGAGCTGTAACGTTGACAGATGTTATTTTCATTCATTTTTTAAGGTACCCATGTACTTTCAACCTCTTACCGAGATCAAAAGTGAGTTATGGTAACAAATGAAAACGGAAAAGGGGATGTAATGTGCGAAAGAATATCCGTAACTATATTTGCTTTTTTTATTATAAATAAGCAAACATAATATAATTGCTTTATATATATATATATATATATATATATATATATATATATATATATTATTAACATTATATAATTATCTTGATATCAAGCACTTAATGAGAAAAACTTTGCTTGCCTAAAAAGCAATTCTACTAGTAAACTACTAAAAAAACAGCAATTTTGTCACTAAGCGTTATTAAAATTAAACACTATATATTTGTGTGTGTATGTGTGTGTATGTTTGCGTGTATGTGTGTGTATGTGAGTGAGAGCGAGTGAGAGAGAGAGAGCGAGAGAGTGTAAATTGAAAACTGAATTTTGCCCGCAGAAAGTGTAATGTAATACATAAACAGAAGGTTGCTAGTTACCAAATATTTTAAACAATTATTTTCATTTTAGCTGTTTTTCTACCTCTTATCTCTCTCTAGTTCTCTCTCTCTCTTTCGATATATATATATATATATATATATATATATATTCTCAGATTAACTTACACAAGAAAAATATAAAAATTCCAAAGAAAACGGTTTATTTCCAGCACTTTTGAACATCTCATAACATAACATTATACTTTACAAGCATGAACTATCATGTTTTTTAAATGTTTAATATTTTTAGTTAATCTTATTTATGATCATTTTTTTTTTCGAACAGCCAATAATATTTATTTGTAGATACCTTATTTAAAATAAAATCATTTCTACTCTTTGCCTTGATAATGTGTGTCACGAAACGAAACCCGGAGGCGAGAAAAATACTTTTCTGCCTCATATCAGGAAGTCTAAAGCACGGTCGGTAAGTCATATGCTGCTATGTTAACTGAGCTCCTTTTTTATTATTGCATCAAATAAGCTCGATTATCGGCCAGGATTTTGAAATTTGGTATATATATATCAGTACTTTGTAAATAATGAAAACAATAAAAATAAAATAAGGTTAATAACTGCATACATTAGTAAATATTATTGCATACATTTCTTAGGATTTATATAATGGTTTTGTAACAAAATATGTATGTAAGAAAAATGTATATGTATATTTTGATCATGTTTTCCGGCTTACAAAAATCTTAACTTTATCGCAGGTGGATCTTACATTAAGCTACTCTAACTACCCCTTATATAATATATATATATATATATATATATATATATATATATATATATATATATATATATATATATATTATGGTTAAAGTTGTTTTATAGAATATGTTAATATAAAATTGAAAAATTACAACTAAATTTGTGTTATTAAAATTTCTTTACGGGAGCGTGCACGATTTCATACTCTCATCTGCTTCTATTCAAAGAACTTCATAACGTGAATTCCAAACCCTCTGATTGATTACCACTTTAGACATTTTCTTTCTCGTGTAAATAATAGCAACTACAAACAGGCAGAAGAAATATTTTCTACAAAATCCAAATGCACAGCAACTATCATAAGACGAATCTTCACTTCGAAACATCATTCGAAAATACGCAACGTTTGTTGAATTTAATAAAAAATATTATCTATTACACAAAATTTAAAACTACTAACCTCATCGTCAAAAATAACAATTTACCTGCAAGATTTAAACTACAGAGAACCAATATTATTTACGAGTTTGCAAATCCTTTGAAGAATTTTGTTCTTGAGCAATCCAAATTCGTAAATAATTATATCGGACACAATACCACCCGTCTAACACGAAGATTCACGTTGCATAGTTCAACTCAGTCTCAGTTAAACGCACACACAGACGTACGAATCTATCAGTAACATACTAGTTGATAATATAAATATAATAGAATCATTCACATGCAAAAAAATGCTAACAACAATGGAAGCGTTATTGAAAAAACAAGAAAATCTCAACACATAATAATATCAATTAAAAACACGTCAAGAATTTTTCTTTCCATGTTCGGAACAAAAAAACACGCGTAATACACTACACACTTACATAGCCACCACGCATATTCAGCTAGACGTAAAATAAAAGTCATACTAGATAAAACCTTAATGCATAGCCGAAAGCGCTCGGAAAAACAAAACATTTGGACAATTTTCATAAAATTTGTGTCGTGAAAAAAAGAAATGATAGGATCACATGAAAAACTATATAAAAACTTAACCATAGTACTTTTTCTTTTATTTTTAATGAAACCTGCATAAAAGAATTTAGTTGACGTGTCTTAACCACTTGACCTAATGTAAATGAGGAAATTTTCCGTGGTCAGTGGACATCTGCTCCTAGGTATATAAGACTAGCAGGTTCGAATACTGCCAAAAGATGCATATTTTTCTAAAAAGATTTCGCGAATATTCAGGTGGATATATATAAATGTACTGTTTAATTATAGAAAAACAGATTATCAATTTAAATAAGAGTATCCATCAAAACATACTTCTTAAATAAACAAATTTAAATACATATGTTGTTTAATACCATTTCGCAAATTTCCGCAAGATTTTTAATATTGTCTTTGCCTACATTTGTTTACATTAGGATACGAATGGAGCAGATATGGGTTTTGTGGAAAATCAGGAATTTTGTATTTATATGTTATAATTCGGCCTTGTTTAACCATTAAATCATCCGTGGTCAAGGATGGATATGTATATAAGTATACTGATAATTGTAATAAAAAAGAGTAGCCACTGATATATGTGTATCTATTAAAAAAAGTTCAAAGAAATGAATTTAAATGAATACATCGGTTAATATCATTTCGTAACTTTCCGTAACATTTCGTAATACTGTCATTGTTTAAGTTTGTTTACATTAGGATACGAACCAGAGCAGATTTGAATGTTCCAAGAAATCAGATATTTGTGTATTTACGGCTTAATGCGATTTGTAAAATTAGGTGATCTTCTGTAATCGATAGGTAAGCCCCGTCAGATCTCATGACGGCCTCTCCTCGGTAAGTGGTAGTCGCAGGTTCGAATTCAACCTGAAGATAACAAGATGTTTTTGAATATTCAAGCTAATGTGTATATATAAATATACTTTTTACAATAGAAAAACAGATGCCCCAATCAAATACGAGTATCCATTAAAAGTAGTGCCCAAACAAATAAATTTTAATAAACAGACATATTTATGAATATATATATATATATATATATATATATATATATATAATGTATATAATCGTTAGGACACATATCGATATATGTGAATTTACATAATTGAACGTATCACAAGTCAACAATAATTTTCCGCCAAAAAGAGGCTGAATTGAAACAATTAATGTATGGAATGTAGTCTAAATACGTTCTACTTATCGATCTCCGATAAATATCGTTAATATACATAATCCTATACATATGTGCACTAATTTTCATTATCTTATATATCTTTGTGTTTGTGCGTGCGTGTGTATGGAATTTGTCAAATGTATGCATCTAAGTTTAATGTGTGTGTGTATATGTATATATGCGTTTGTGTAGATAGATAGATAGATAGATAGATAGATAAATAGTGCAAAGAATTTGTTCTTTAACTGAGCAGATTCATACCGACTTCGAAGTTTCGTGAGGACACCGTTATGATATCTTCATTCACAGGGGCTGTGTTTTTTTCTTCTTTTTTATTTGTTTTGCTTGATTTATTTTCTTGCTCGAGGAGAAAAAGAAAAAAAACAGTTCTGCTGAGTAAAGACATCATAACAGTCTCATCACAAAACTACAAAGTCGACCTGAATCTGCTCAGTTAACGTCACGAATTCTTTGTACTAAGAATATCAAGCTCTGTCTCCACCACGATATAGAGCACTTTAATATAAAAATGATCTACTTGCCAAAATACCTCCATAAACTATTAAAAAAGCTAACAATCCTGGCGCCAAAGACTGCCAAAACTCAACACCATATATATATATATATATATATATATATATATATATATATATAATCATATGATTATGAATTAAATCTACATTGCTATACGGAAAGTTTTGTTTCGAGATAGGATCTCGTCCTCAGGCAATATTGGATGTCGGTTGTGAAAATGGTTTACAAATATATATATATATATATATATATAATGTGTGTGTGTGAGTGTGTGGTAACCTTGCAAATATATATATATATATATATATATATATATATATATATATATATATATATATATATCAGTCACTAGTAATTTCGACAGACATACGTAAAAGAAGTCAAATGATTAAAGCCCTGCCTAAGGACGCTTAGCCGTTTGTCCAAATGGGTATAAAAAGAAGGCTGACTTTCAATATCATCAGTTCTTTTTCTTTGTCACATCCAATGCGTTTGTTCTTCATATCAAAGAGCTTTAATTCTTTATGATAGTACGACTAGAGGTCGGGGTTGTGCAGTAAAAGAGAGATCTAATGGTTTCATACTTGAAAGGATCCCTGTATGTATTGTAAGCCCTAAAGTAAACAGGTTAATTATAAATAACCATGCCACAAAAAATATGTATTGATAAAAAACTATCACACAATGGAACTATGTCAACTACAGACAGGTCATTCCCAGTTAGATATAGATGACAACGTAATTTTTAATGATGGCAATTAACAGTACAAGAATAATAAGCAAAGATAATTTTAATAATGGTGAACATATCGATGTGCGGTATAACGTAATATATATCGGCATGAAATATGAAATCTTGCAGGTGAGTTCGATTTCTCAACTCATGTTTTATGCTTACTTTTTCATTTGAGAAAGTTTTGAATACACACCTACCAGCTCTCTCTTTTCTTTCTTTCTCCCTAACCTCTCTCTCTCTCACACACAAACTCTCTCTCTCTCTCTCTCTCTCTCTGCTTACGGCCAGATCGCCATAAAACATCTGTTCTTGTCCTGTCACAGAAGTTAAGTAACGTTGAATCTGGTCATTACATAGACGATGGCTGTTTAGTTAATACCAGATGCTGTAATCTTAGATGTACTAATGGTGTAATGGATTACAGTACGGAATGAGAAATTCAAAATCGGTGTTCTAATTCCAGTCGCCATTGTCGAGATAGACGAGAAACACAAAAATAAACACATATGGAGATCACAGTTCCAAAAATTAAGAACCCGTAAATAATGACCGTTTCAAGAAGAATGCACACTTTATTCACTCGTAACAATCATTGGGAACGGTATGAATCCACATCTTCTCCCAAAGCTATGTGTTAAATAGTAGGACCTTTAACAGAAAACCATTATGATATGAAAAAGAATCTAACGATCTAATAAATTTATCAATCTCTCTGTCTTTATTTCTCTGAGTTTCTTACTTTCTCCGTCTCTCTAGCTAAAGGTTAAATAGCAACGTAGAATATGATTTTGATTAGCAGGTAATCCATCAAAAATATTACTCTGAAATTAAAGTAGCAAAAGTGATTACTTTTGTTCTATTCCGCAACAAGAGAAAAGATTATAGATGAATCCTAGCTTCTGATGACTAAGTACAAACTGCCGTATGTTTTTTTAGAGGAAGTGGGTGCCGCCAATTAATTTATCCTAAAAAATATCAAGAAGGGCAGTTGCAGTGATCATGATCATTTTTTTATCTGGATTGGAATGTGTCGATATAGACGAGAAACAAAAAAATAAACACACATGTAGATCACAATTTAAAAAATTAAGAACCCTAAAATAATGGCCAATTTAAGAAAAATGTACACCTTATCTTCGTCAAACACTTTAAGTCTACTGGACTCTATTTTATTTTAATCATTTTCCCTTTTCGAAAATGCCACTAGGACACAAGGGCTACTGAGAGTGGAAGAGAATGAGAAGACTTTATTGATGAGAAAGGACAATAAAATAACATGGTTCGGGAAGACAAGATGGCGTTCGATGTTGCATTTAATTTTGGGGGGATTTTTAGATGGCGTGGAAACAAGACACTGGAAGTGAATGCCAAAGGCGAGAAGTGTGAGAAAAGAAACTATTAGAATAGGACAGACGGTTGCATGTATCTCTTCAATTATAAAACATGTACACCAAGTAACCTATCTATTAGGTTTCTACAAAATTAATGGCCGATTTCAGAAACATAATTTTGTTTTTGAAAAATTAACTGTAGAAATATTGAAATTAGTCAAAGTACAAGTACTGGGCGTCTATGCACCTTTACCATCAACTGACGAGGTTCTTTATTTTTCGTTCATAAAAATGTTATTGGTTGTGATACAACGTAATCTTCGAAAGCTGAGTCCACCTATGTTTTGAACCTACAAGTTTTACCATTTAACATGTGCTTAAGTGCTTAAAAATGATAATGAAATATGGAGGATGTGGTAAACTCTGGTATCCCAAGTTTGTGGGATTTTGCAACATGTGGCCACACATTTATGTGAAGCAGAATTAGACCACGTCGATTCACTGATGCAGATCTCATTTTTTCAGGTGTGTATCCATTTCAAAAAGTTGATTGCATTAAAGCTTTGCATTAATGCCATGATTGGTTTCTAGAAAGCTGTAGTAGATAGGATCAACTGCAGACCACCAGACAGCGATCATAATTATTTGCTGATGCAAGTTTAGCTTTGGAAATATTTGGTGGACTTTTCGCGATCAAGCTACTGACCAGATCATTTACGCTTATCATAAAGAATCCATCACAAGAAATGGATCATTGGTGTAATGCAGAAGAAGCATCGAGCATACTTTAAAATGACGAAGTTTTTGATTCTTATGGAGATCATGATAACTCATTTAACTACTTTTTCACTTCACCAATTCTCTGCAAATGGCGTGAAACTGTTGCAGTCCTGACACCAAGCGTCTGAGACATTTCTCTGACAATTTGACGTTAGTTTTGCTCAACAACTGTTTGCAGTTGCTCGTTGTTAGGACTGCATGAACGTCCTCTACTTTCTTCATCTTCAAGGCTTAGTACGGAATTTTTGGAATCACCTTGATGCAGTCCGATCACTTGGGAGGCACTGTACCCAAGTTTGAACTCATACACTAAACATAAACGAAGATCTTGTTTTTCATGTTCATTATTAACGACATCTATGCTTCAATAATATTACTGGTTGGAAATAACTTCAGAATTATAAAAGAGATCACATTAGTTGTTGTGTATACTAAAATTCACCTAATATATATATTAAATATTAACTTAAAATATCTTTTCAAAATACAACTATTCAAGCGGCCATGATTTTTGTAACAATCTAATTTCAGTACATTAATTTCATGGAAAAGAGAGAATGAAACCCCGTCATAATGGTGGGAAACTGACTAAAGTTGAAATGCCAGATCACAATTGATAATATTACAAATCTTTCTTTGGATTTTGTCGAGAATTTTATTGTGTAAACGACCGTTTTATGGCATATATCATGTGATGAAACAGGTAAATATCGGGAATGATAGAATGCATGGAAATCCTACCATTACTGCCGCAAACGAATAGGCCCGTCATACGAGGCGACTAAAGAAGAAAGATGGGTTCATTTTTAATTCGTTTACATTGTGATCTGTTTTATCATCAGCTGTGCTGTTAACTTCTTTTGCATCAATATTTCTTTTATAGCCAAAGTGCTTTTATTATATTGCATGATGTACTGATGTTTTTCTCGGAATGTTTTATGCTTATACTAGCAGTATAGCCAGGCGTTTCTCGGGTGTAATTAAAGCTTTAAGACTAATCCATGGTCATGGAGCTCAGACTCTTTGGACGTTGGCACGAAAGACTAAAAAGCAATAGTTGTTTCCAGTTAAAGCGGAACCGTAGACTGAAAGAAAAATGAATGAATGTAAATCAAATTTTGATTTCCTGGTATCGATATCAAATAGGTTTTTTTCGTCGTAAACTGAATTTTGAAGGCTAGATAAGTCCTCTGAGTAAATGATATCACGGCTGAGACTAAGAACTACAATTATACTTACTTAGAGCCAAACCCAAAGCAAAAACTAAAATAAAAGGGCTGAAAAAATACAGACATACAGGCAGATAAACAGACACACACACAAACATCTTGCCTTTTATATATATATTATCGATTTTGTGCACTGTTGTAAGGACTGCAACCTTGAAACTTCTAAATATTGTTTCTGATGTCTTTGTATCAAATTGGATTAAAATCGGACCACTCCTTCCATAACCCGATTTTTTCGATTATCGATTTTTGATATTTATCGGGGGTACCTCGACACAAAACCTAGCTAAGAACACTCCCAGACGCTTGTCGTACAACTGTGTAAATTTTTAAGAAAATCGGTTCAGCCGTTTCGGAGTCTATAGGTAACGGACACACACACACACACACACACACACACACACACAGACAAAGTTCCATTTATAAATAAGTTTAGATACAGTAAAACGTTAGTCCAGAAAGGGACTTACACTATTTTTGCTCTGATGTGGCAAAATCTTTTTCCTTTGTAGGTTGGTTTCTCATCAATATTTTCGTGAACTTTCGTATAACTCTTAAATCTACCGAGGCACCATCTTTCATTGCAAGTAGAAATGACGCGCCGTGTCTAGTGAATGACATCTCTCTATCTCTGCCATCTGTGATTTATTTTGTTTACTCCCATACTCTGACAGATAAAATCATATCCATTAAAAGTTAGATCAGATTATTACACACACACACGCACATATATACGCGCGAAAGCACGCAAACACATGCATATAAGACGGTGCCCCCCACCAAAAAAATAATATAATTTTGACTTCGTCATCAGTTTGAATATTTAAAAACATGCATTTAATTCCATTTAATATTTAATTAAATCCGTTAATCTTCTTTGTAAATCAATAAACATTATTATTTCATAAACTTAGCAATTAGTATCGATATCATGTCAATAACCACTGTATTTAAAAACAATTAAAATGTGATTATATTTTAGAGGTACACATTGTATACAGAATATGCCCATATAGTCTCTGTTCGACTTCTCTGGTTTGTTGTAATCATCACAAATAAATTCTATTAATACAAATCATTGCAGATTAAATAAATATTAAACGTTAAATGCATCTATAGTTTTTTTTATTGATGTTGGGGAGTCGCCCCTTTTCACACACTCTATGGATTTTTCCATGGTATACAAATAATACTTCCTACACAGAACGGGTTGTTGTTGTTGTTAGAGTTGCTGAGACTCTTCAACTATAACACTGTCAGCACTCTGTCTTCGGGTAGAGGGCGCTCTCTGCTTCCGAGCAGAGAGCAATAACCCAGTCCTGGTTCCGCCGAAGGGTAGGAGCACGACTGGGCAAAAATAGACAGACATTTTTTGGCCAGGCCATATAGCCAGGAAATCCCAGTCAAAACTGACCATGTGTCACTTGTTGCCCTTACTGGGAGGGACAACTAAATATAGTTGTTGTTGTTAGAGTCGCTGAGACTCTTCAACTATAACACTGTCAATTCTCTGCCTTCGGGTAGAGGGCGCTCTCTGCTTCCGAGCAGAGAGCAATAACCCAGTCCTGGTTCCGCCGAAGGGTAGAAGCACGACTGGGCAAAAATAGACAGACATTTTTTGGCCGGGCCATATAGCCCGGAAATCCCAGTCATAACTGACCATGTGTCACATGTTGCCCTTACTGGGAGGGACAACTAAATATAGTTGTTGTTGTTAGAGTTGGTGTTTGTCAGTGCAGTTGAACCGCCGCTCGTTGGTCAGCAAGAATATAGACTATTATCCAGATTTACTTCTTGTATATATTTGACTCCTACTAACAAGTATTCCTGAATGTACTAACCGTGTACAGGTCGTATTTCTTTTATTCAATGTACTTACATTTTTCCTATCATATCTGTTTTTGTTATTATTATATTGTATGGTTTTCTAAACAAGACTCCACAACAATTAACATACAGTTTTCTTCTAATAGATGTTTAGATGGCTTATTATTGGTTCCTATCTTTTATTATAAAATGACAACACTGCATAGAAAGAGAAAAGCGTACTCTGGTTTGTGTGGACAAAACTGATATTCACATTCTGTAGAATTGCAGTAGAGAGTATGAAAATAAAAACCAACTCGCATTAGCACCCGTGTCACACCCAAGAATTTTATTAAAGCAGAATACGTCTAGCAGAAATTGATCATGGATTTAAATATTGCTTGAAGACTCATGTCAGGTGCAATCAGAACACGCAGAATCATTAGGAGTTGATCACACAACAGTTTAGAAACGTTTAAATGTATTAAAAATGTTTAAAAGGCAAGGACTGGGTGCCATACAAGTTAAGTCAAATGGCACCTTGTCATATGTGAACAGCTGCTTTAACAGTAGAAAATAAAAAGTTTTTGCATTCCCTCGTAACCTGCGATGAAAAGGGGATACACTACGATGACCCGAAGCGTAGAAGTCCTATCCGACTCGCCGTATTCACTAGATATTACCCAGCCCGATTATGACTTGTTCTGGTCGATGGTATATTGTCTAGCTGAGCAGCACTTTCATTCTCATGAAAAAAGTCAGCGAGAACTTATTCAATGTCCTGGTTATATACACGCAATTATATATATATATATATATATGTGTGTGTGTGTGTGTGTGTGTGTGTGTGTGATTTTGAAAAACTGAAAACACAACGTCACTTGTCTTCAACCAGATCTCTACAGAAGCTTCTTTAGAAGTTAGATGTTAGATCAAGTCATATTTCTGACTTTGTTCTTTATTTATTCTATGATGTATACATACATACGTCCACACACACACACACACACACACACACACACACACATATATATATATATATATATGCGAATGCGTGTGTATGTACACAACGGCAGACATATACATATATATGCCAAGCACCAAATGGTTCGCATATAGTTATGTCTGTGTGAGCCCTGGGCGCGTGCGTGTGTGTCTCTTTGCGCATGTCAGTGAGTGTACTAATGTGTCTATATGCCTGCGTCTGTCACTAGGACACATTTTTCTCCCACTTCCACAAAAATACAGCAATATACGCAGCCCTAGATATAGCCAATTTTTTTTTTTAAATTAATTAAATTAAATTTAAATTAAATTAATTTTTTTTTAAATCATTTTGTCTGACGATCGCAAGAGCGTGAAACCCGGGGTCACAAACTCACACCTATCTATCTATCTATCTATCTATCTATCTATCTATCTATCTCTGTTTCTATCTCTCTCTCTTTCTCTCTCTCTCTCTCTCTCTCTATATATATATATATATATATATATATGAACACAATATCCTGACTTCGGTCGGAAAATAAAACAATCTTTTTGTTCAGAAAAGAAAACCCTTGTAGGAACACAAGAAAAATCATTCAAAACCTTAATTGCTGTACCTTATTAGCCGTCTACAACGAAACATGTACAAAAGGATTGCTTTCTAAACACACACACGCACACACACGCGCGCACACACACACACACACACACACACACACACACACACATATATATATATATATATAACGTTTTAACAAATTATATATATATGTATGCGTGTTTGTGCCTGTGTCTATGTGTGTGTGTGTGCGATGTTATTTTTTGTAGTTTTGAAAAACCTACAAAGTAAATACATGATCTGATTTCGTTCATGTCTGTCATACAGTGAAAGAAATGGCAATATTCTGCCGCGTCGACACAGGGAGGTTTTGGTAGGAGTGCCAAATACCATCTGTCTCCTGGAATGGATACACCTTGCAAACTAAAGAAAACCGTCTGCCTGGCTATGGAACACAAACATATACACACACGTACACACGCACACACACAAATATGTATTTTTGTATATTCTAGCTGATTTCATTTATCTTCTTTTTCTTTTTTTGTTTCAATCACTTTTGTTATTAGATATCACACACTGTGATAATAGAAGATCTTAGGGGAATGGTGAAATGTTGTAAATGCCCTGATGCCAATTTACTGTGGGTAACCTTGAGATCATGGCACCCTGTAAACATTTTCATCGTAATAGAAATGTCTAGAGAGTTCCTAGATCGCAAGGTCATCTACTATAAATTTGCATGCCGGCTCTCAATGCATTTCACCATTCCTGGTGGATATTCTATTATCACAGTATGGGATATATAATAGCAAAAGTGATCGAAATAAAAGAAAAGAGAGGCTAAAGGAAATCGCCTAGATTATACATAAAAAATAATAAAAATCACCTATATATATATATATATATATATATATATATATATATATATATAAACGTGATTATAATCATACTCGTCTGGAAAACCTTCCTCGAAAACTATCGAATGAAAGAATAAATGTTGTAAAGAAAAAAAAAGAAGAAAGAGCTTAGGGCATGAAAGTCAGCTTTCCTTGACGATCCGTTTAAGAGAAACCTAGGTAGATTTGTCTGGCTGATTAGGTGCTATATATATACATATATATAGAATTTACAAATCATATATATATATATATATATATATATATATATATATATAATTTATAAATTCCCTCATCACACACACTTCATAAACTAATTGTATCGTTAAAACTCAAGCAATGTATTTGTCTGATATTGAAAAGATCTCAGGCCTATGACCACTGGCCATGTTAGTCAATGCTGTAAACTTAGAAATGGTATTACGGCTACTAGTTGTGATACTTTGTCCCTAAAGAAAACTCATTGTTAGCTAATTAGTCTAGATGAATATTCTTCTTCTTCATATGCCGCGTCCTTTCAGGATTTAGTCGATCATGGACTTCCACTTGGCTTTGTCTTTTGTCGCTTTCAATATTTTTCCTTTTGGTATTTCTCCCGAACCCTGCTCTGCCATCCATTTTCTTAAACCTATCAAATATACCTCACGCTGTTTCCCTTGTCTCTCTTTTCTTCTATCCGTCCTGTGAGTATTAGATGCTCCAGACACTCTTTCCTCATTACGTGACCAAGGAGACTCAACTGTTTCTTTCTGATATTAAGTATGAGTCTTCTTCTCTTTGCATCCTCTCCAACATCTTATCGTTTCTCAGTTTATGGTGTCCTCAGCATCCTTCTGTCGAAGCATATTTCGGCAATGAGATCGAGTCACACTGGGTTCAGAATATGCGTGTAGTCACCTCAGTCAGTTAAATGCCATGTGTGATACACGCTTGGGCGATGATGTCTCTAAAGAAACATGAATGAGTAACCGAGTAGATTTTCCCGCAGTAGGTTTCCATTACTTTATAGTTCATAGCTGGAGAGAAGATACGGAAAAAATACCTTTCCAAAAGATATTTGCGCGGAACTGAATCCAACGATTTCAACTGGAATTCGAACTCGGCTCATCGATTTCTAGTTCCGAGCCTATATTCACTGCACCACAAGGTACCTCAGCGTGATTTTATGGTCAACTATCATGAATTTTAATTTGATCCTCACTAGGTTTCTCATACATCAAACCTTGTTTCTAATTAAGTTAATAAGTTCTTAATAACTACTTGTTGTGATACTGTATGCTAACTTTTTGTATCTTAATTTCGATTCTTGCAGAGTGCCAAATTTCAAAATATATGTAACTGACAACCTTTTACTTTTTTTTAACTTAATATACACAAAGCTAGTTTATAAAGTCATCAAGATGCAATGGATATCTGATAGGGAAGTAAATTTTAAAAAAGGAGAAAGGTAAGTGAAAAGAACAGTTTCTAAATAGACAGACGATATTGAGTGATATTACGTTTAAAACTTTGAAGGTTGTAATTGGCAGGAAGACTAAAACAGGAAGAGAGTTTCACAAGCGTGGCGAACAAAGAGGAGAAACTATTATAGTAGAATGTATGGATACATTTAGCAATTTAACAGAAAAATGATGAGGACAAATTGCTAGTCTAGTACTGCACGTTTTTTTAATGAAAAACCAAAAGTTGAAATTGCTATCATTCTATTAACGTCTTCCTTAGCGAAATGAAATTCGAGTCAATTTTGAATTGTTTTATTTGTACTGTTTCTTTAAATAATAACCGAGATTCATATTTAAGATTGTTATTCCAAAAACCTTTATTTAATTGAAAAGCTCAAATATATAATACTGGTATATACAGATAATCTCTATAGTTATTGATTTTTTTCTTTTTTTATTCTGGGACTTACAAGTGTATCCCATCATAAACTTAACAGTTACAGTCTATTAAAAAATAAAAATGGGAAAACCATGAAATTCTCATGAGTACTTCTATTAAGTGACACTGCAAAGCAATGTATTAAAAAACAAAAATGTTCTTAAAACGAAAAAAGCGTACTGGGTTTTTAAGTAATAACTGTCTTTTATATGGCAGTGAATTCTAAACAATTTTCTGAAAGAAGAGGAAGAGAATTGAGGTAACAGATATGTAGTTCTACAGAAGGATACTGAGAATATCGTAAACGGATCGTGTGAGCAGTGACAATTTTACGAAAAACTGAAACAATAAGAACACTTATACTTAGCACCAGAAAGAGACATGCAAAATTTCTAGCGTTCATGAAGAAAGAGAATTTGAAGAATTTCCCACTCATGGGACTTATAGAAGGTAAGTGTGGTAGAGTAATACAACAAATAACCTATCTAACTAGCGTATGTAAATAGTGTACAGAACAAGAATTATCAGAAACATTAACAAGACAAAGTTTATAGACAGGTATAAATGACACGAAGTTGTGAAAATCCATGATATTCCACTTGCGATAGTAACAAGACAAATAGAAAAAAAAATCTGATAATATATATTAATATATGTTTGTTTTCACTAACATAAATACATGCTAAGAGATATAGTTGTTATCACCAGTTCACGCACACGAAGAATTAAATATTAAATCTAGTTTTTCTCCGGTTTCTTTGCTAATGCGTTTACTTCAACTTATAAAATGTGCAGATCACACACGCAAGTGTATTTGTAGTGATAGTGCAAAGCACGCATGCGTCGATCCAAAGAACCAATAGCAAATAGTTTTGCGGGCGCAGAACAGCCTGTTGCGGATGATTCCGACCTTTGCACGTAATTCATAATTCAGGGACTCATCATTCGCCGGCTCGAACCAATCTCGGTGAAGTGAGTCAGACAGAGGTTTCTAGTAGCCGTCATTCGGGTTATTAGACATGAGTCACCCTTGAGGCTTCCTTGATCAAACAGGGACAGAACGATTAATCTATACCAGCGGCCACGATACATGTGTGTTGAGGAATTGGTTCGTGTAATATGTCGGTGTGGTCGCTATCTTTCTGTATATGTGTCGGGGAAATACGTATGAGAGTGTACTTGTGAATGAGTCATTCTATTACGAATATATTTGTTTAAACATGGGTGTGACTATGAACGCTGGATTAAGGTCTGGATATATTGATTCGGTCCTTATATATGAACAAGTATTAATGTGTCAATGACAACATCACCTTTTTTCATGAAACTTTGTGAGTACGCATGCACATATGCAGCTAATTCACTTTCACTTTTACAAGGAAATGAAAGCAAAGAAAAGCGTATCACGCAACAGAACTTATATATATATATATATATATATATATATATGATCTTAATTTTATAAAATATATATATATATATATATATATATATGATCTTAATTTTATAAAATTTTAATACCAATGCCCACCAAGATTAATTTTAAGTCTTCCCACATATTCTCCAAAGTAAAAGTTGCTTTACTCTGATTGGTCCACATTGTACATACAATAATGCCTCCCTGATGAAAGGGGTCTTGCTTGTTCTTAACCTTTTAAAGCCATTCATTTCGAAATAACAACATCACTTGAAAAGACACAAAAAGTGTCGAAACAAAATAGCTACTTTTGTAGTGATATTATAACATATCAATGTTATAATTTGTTAATAAATATTATTATATATATATATATATATATATATATATATATATATATATATACACAGGCAGATTGAAAAGTAACTCCCCCTTTAACATTCTAATAATGTATTTTTTAACTATAATTTATGGCAAGAAATGAATAAGAGAGGAATGTGTTTAGCATGGGGTTTTATTTAAAATTTAATATGGGTACAAGATTTTCATACCAGCTTTCTGAGCCGACCAGGAATCGCGTCAACTGATTTCACCAGGAACTCCTGCGTCATCGAAGATATATCTTCTTGTATTCGAGGTTCAAATTCTTACAAAATCATTGTTTTGGTATAGTATACTTGCTCTTTTAAACTTACCCTAAAAAAATGCTGCAGGTACTTTTCAATCCTCAATTTTATAAATATATATGTCATCTTCAGATTATATAAACATTAGACGTATCATTAGACAGCTCATTGCTTCTAGCCAGGATTGAAACCCAACTGAGGTCAATCAGCGATTCTACCTCTGAGCTATGGGCTCCCGTTACCGTATAGGTTATATATATATATATATATATATATATATATATATATATATATATATACATATATATATGCGTGTGTGTGTGTGTGTGTGTGTATAATGTTGCTTAATGCCAAATTTGTGTATTTTTAGTAGTTTACTGGTAGAAAGCCATTTTAGGCAAACATCTTTTTAATGATAAAGGGCTCGATATCAAGGTAAGAGTAGCGCGTTAATAAAATTAATATGATGAAACTTGTTCGTTAGCTAAGCTAGCTGTTATATCAATCATAATGGTTTCGAAATGAAAAAAAACATGTGACTCTTAAGAGTTAAGACATTACAATAATAGCTTTATGAAATGTAAAATCATCATGACTAAAATAACAGCACTCATTAACAAGTTTTTACATATTACCTATATATATATATATATATATATATATATATATATATATATATGCAACGTCTTGCCCTGTGTAGAGAAAGAGAGATGAAATTCAGGGTGGCCGTACAAAAAACAAAACACGTTTTTGAACTAATTTGATGTTGCTCATTACGAAAAAGAACCTTACATTATTATGGTTAACTACCGTTTTCGCTCTTCTGAAATTGCTTTTGTTTTGGAAAATTGACGATCTTGGCTGATCGCAACATTTAATATTGGTCATAGAAATTAATATTGTTCATTGAAACCCATCAATTTTCAGGTAAGCTGATCAATTTTTGTCAGCGACTGAAATAAATTATTTTTATGAGAAGAAAGTATTTTTGGGATCAGTCATTGTTAAACAATGTATCGAATTTTTCTAATTTATCCCTAAAATTTAAAATTAACTGCAAACATTATCAGTGATGCACTTTATCAGTGATATACTTTATCAGTAATACGCTAATGTGAGTATTAAGGTTCATTTTTTACATAGCCACCTAGATACTGAACATGATAGACAATCCCGAAAGAGAAAATGTCATAGTTTACGAAGGTTTTATAGCTGCTGTTTATTAAATGATTTGATGAAAATACTTGTTATATACTTGGTATATTCAATCGTGCTATTTTTAGGGTCTGATTGTTATTGAAAAATAATATTTCTCAAGAATCCGTCCAATATTTGTTGGTTTAAATACGATTTGAGAGGTTTCTACGATTTTACATTAAGAAATATTTCCACCGCTCAGTAACATATATACTGACAACAAATGAAACATTTCTGTACTGCAAAACAATAGATAACCAAAATAATGAAAGGTCAGTTTCAGATTCAGTGCCATCAAATTAGCTAAAAATGATAGTTGGTGTATCGACACAATTTCAGTTATTTTTGTTGACCTGTGTTAATGATTACTTAATTTATTGTTGTTAATTGTTATAATTGCATTTAGTTGTGTTTATGTATGCATTCGTAGCGTTTCAAATTGTTCGTTATTTACTAACTTTATTTATTTTGCTTTTATTCTTTATTTGTTGTTATATACTTTTATTTTTTCAGTTTTTTTTAATCTTATTTGTTTAGTTTACAATGTTGTCTTTGTATAATGTATGTTGCATTATCTGCAATTTATACAGCGCAAATATTTGAATTATTCATCGTGGTACTTACAAGGTGAAAACTTTAACTTTTTGATTTACAAGTGATATCATAAAGATAGATTTTCATGGCTTCATTTTGATCCTTTATTTAGTAATTTGTGTTGGTCTGGGCAAATGATTATAGCTATTTTCTCCCTCAGACCGACTTTACAATTCTTGAATTTATTGTTGTAGGCTGATACTGCTGACATCGATATCATATATTACATAATTTTGGAGTAATATGTTTGTTGCCTTTGTTTCTAATTTCCCTTATAATTTCAGAAACCATTGTGTTTCATTTAAACTTTCAGAAACCATTGTAAAATGTTTTGTGTGCGTAGTTTTTTGTATTTCAAGAATCCTTTATTTACTCCTATACATATCTTTTCTTTATATATTGATTTTACAGTGGATGAGTATATTATATTGTTTTGAAAGCAATTGTCATTTAAAGTACATTCGTTATTTGCTTTGCAATTACAGGTGGTTGTGATTTGTGCCAGACGTTTCTTGGGGAATTTCCTCTTGTGCTTTTTATTATTTTTGTGATTTTTCGGTGCATTTGCAGGTGATCTATACTGTGTTTCTGTTGAATATTTTATGGAGAGTGCTTGATTGCAAGAAATATTAATGCATGAGTATAATGAATATTTTCCTGCGTTTGTTTTTAAGCTTTTCTTGTACGGCGGGTTAAATTTGTCTTTTTTCAATACGGTGTCTTGTGTGTGTAAATGTTCCTGAAAATCTACTATCATTAAGGTCTGTTTTTTAATTTTTTTTGGTTTCGTTGAAGATTGTTTCATGCGTAGAATTATCAGATAATAATCAGATTACTGAGTTTGTAGAAGATGCTTAGTTATTGAGGTGGCTCGTGGAGAATTGTACGTATGCAAAGTGCTTTCCGTTGGGTTTTCAGTATCGTTGATATGTACACTACCTGCAATAATTATTAGGATCCCCAGTATTTTTAAAAGAAATGAGGTATTTCATACTATTTTTAGTATTTATTGCCAAATGAAAATAGAATGGTTCTTTTGTTATTATTACTTTGCAACATCTTACAAGGCAAGAATCACCCTAAAATCTTCATTCTTTCATTGATAAAACTGTAATATAGGCAATTATTAAATATTTATAAATTTATTTGATGCACATGTTATTGTGCAATATTAACAAAAGAACCATTCTATTTTCATATTTTCACTTGGCAATAAATACTAAAAACTAGTATGAAATACATAAATACATACGTTTTCTTAGGTCAAGTTTGATGTCCAATAAATTTACTACTTTTTGTTAGTTTGTTTGTTTGTGGTGCAATGGATATTGACTCGGAACGACAATTCGGAGAGCCGAGTTCGAATTCCCGTTGAATTTTCTGCATTCATTTCCGAACAAATATCCTTGGGAAAGGTTTTAATCCGTCTCTTCCTTCCAGTGATGAGTTAAATAATCGGAGAGTTTGAGTTCTATAGCCTTGGCTGACAACCAGTCTACCCTACCGCAGAAAGTAATGGCAACCTACTGCGGGATTATCTTTTGCCCAGTCAGTCACGTCTCTTTCGAGATAAGGTCGCCCAAAGCGTGTAACACGTATGGCACTTAACTGTATATCTATGTCAAATTATATATTTTGTAAACAGTTTGTGATTATTTTTCTGGTTATTAGTCGTCCCTGTCGAGGCTCATATTACTTTTAGCTATTATTTTGCTTAGTTCATGTAAGAAATCTGTACTTATAAGCGTGAATGCTTTTTCACGGCCTAAACTTCCAAATGTAATGTCGAATAGTTCCTTCTTTCTTTCGGCATGTGACTTCGTTGTTGAATAATACTGATGGCAGTGTTTGATGTTTTTAACTTCGTTTGTATTTATTTTTATTTGTTCTTGAGCTAAGGAGAGGATCTTAACTAGAATTGGTTAAATTATTGAAGGGTAGAACACATTTAAATCTAGTTGCATAAATTCGTAATTATGCTTGTTTCTTAAGTTACGGAACCTATCTATAATTGTTTTTGTCATTTTCCTACTGATTTACCCAAATTTATCCTAAATTCTAAGTTAAATCTATCCTGTATTTTCACTTATTTTTACCTAGTCAACTTTATTTGAGTTTAGAAGTCTTCATGGTGGATTTGTTTTGGAGTAATCTTTATAGTATTTTAGTGGAAAGAATATTTGCGTTTTGGTGTATGTAATCTTTTTTATCGTTTCGGTCTAATATTTTGGCGATTTGTTTAACTTCCATATTAACAATTCTGTAATTTTGGTGTATGACTTAGTTATATTGTTTTTGAGTAGTTTCGAGTATTTTTGGAAGCTTAGTTTATATAAATTTCTTAATATGTTTGCACTGATAAATACGTTAGTTGAATTGTTTATTTTCACTATATTTCCTTCTTTTCTAGAAAATATCGAATTTTTTACTCAGTTAATTAAATCTCTTTCAAAGTTGTCGAGTTTCTTGTGTTGCGGGAAATATTTGTTGTTTCAAAACAGTAATTTTATTCGTGTGAAATTCTTATAAAAACAATGAGATAGAATGCGAAATTCATTCTAACCATCTCATTGTTTTGCTGGGGTTTTTTTGTTTTTGTTTTTTAAGCATTCTACTTTTTTATATTTCCCGTTTAAAGATGAATGGTAGCTGCATGTATCAGTTAAGTGCCATACGTGATACACGCTTGGGCGATCATGTCTCGGAAGAGACATGAGTGACTGTGCAGAACATTATCCCGCAGTAGGTTGCCATTGCATCTGCAGTAGACTGGTTGCCAGCCAAAGCTGTAGAACCCAATCTGTCTTGTTATTTAACCCATAACTGGAGGGTATTTGCGCATAAGAAAATGCAAGGAATTCAACTGGAATTCGAACTCGGCTCTGTGATTTCTCGTTATGAGCTGATATCCACTGCACCACAACACACATCAGAAAGTAACCGAGGTTAAATTTTATTAATGTCCATCATAGGTTATACATTTTATTGCTTGCGATATTTATCAGCAAAACTGTCCAATACCAGAGATAGAGCGAATCCACAATTATTTTTTTGATAAAATATTTTGAAATATAAATGTTACCGACAACCTAATAGCTGTTAAAATAATACAGTAAACCTCACCACCCACCACCATTGATCACTATATATCAATCGGAACAACATAACAGCACACATAACTTGAACATTGGTTTCGCTCATAAAAAAGACTATCGCCACTTTGTGTCGACGTCAAGGTCCAGTTTCATATTTGAATACGCTATATCCCTGGTATTGAGAACTTTTGCCGATCAATACCATCAACATTGATATATATATATATTATCTTGAACAGCAGAAGTAATTAACAGAATTGACAGATTATGGTTAACAGATACATCCGGAGGTAATAAGTCATCAAAAGCCAAGTGTGGTTGAGAGACAGAGCGGTCGTAGTTGCTGTGAATAAAGCGACAACCCAAAAAACCAAAAATTCGTTGAACTTTTAAGACTATAAATGAACTCTAGAAATTTTGGCTGAAGAGACAGAGAATAGCTAAGGGCTTCCGACAGCTCCTTCGTAAGTGCGATATCTCTCTGGCTTCCCTACTGCTCCACACAAGGATCACTGACGAAGAATAAAAAAGAGGATATTTTATATATACGTGATCCATATTGTTTGTCCAGATCCAGCGTGATATATAATGTACGTATATACATACATATAGACACACGTACCCACTTATATAATATATATAAATCGGTCGGGTTTCGAGCCGGGGTTGTGTAGCACTCGGAGTCGAACCGTACTGATGAGCTGTGATACAGCGAAACAGATCTGTCTGCGGATGACAATAATATATATATATATATATATATATATATTAATTCAGATACTTCAATCCAAGGGAAAAAAGCAGGAAGGTAAATTCCAAAAAACCCAATCCTAATTAATATTAAAAATTTTATTTTTAATATTAAAAAATGATGCAGGAAGAGAGCTCCATGTAATAAAATATTACAGAGCAAATATATATTAAAAAAGGATTAATTCAAAGATGTTGAATGGCCATTTCGATATGAAGATCCCCACGGGGGACAACACATCACCTCAGCAACAGAAAAATCCTTTCACAAACTGGAGAAAAATTGGAGAAAAATTAGTCTATTTTTCTCCAGTTTCTGAAAGGATTTTTCTGTTGCTGAGGTGATGTGTTGTCCCTCCTGGGGATCTTCATATCGAAATGGCCATTCAACATCTTTGAATAAATCCTTTTTTAATATATATATATATATATATATATATATATATATATATATAAATGTGCACTGGACTTTTATCATCACCAAAAACTAAGTAAATAAACAATCAATATATATATATATATAATGAACGAATATAATGGTGACTTTTGGACAGAACGAATCACACTTTTCGGAAGAGCCGAATACAGAGAACTGGTGTATATAGTGTGCCAGAATATCTCCAAGCAATCATCCACAGGTTGATTTTAGAGTTGACGTTCGACACTGGTTGCATGCCACGGCTAAAAATCCCAATCGGTCCTAAAAGTTGGAAACAAATAATTGCGTTTGACAAGAATATTTACTCATAAATGACTTTAACGAATTCGATTGGAATTTTGAAGTTAAGTCTTATGCATTACCCCATCCGTACACACACACACACGCACACACACATATGCATATGAATATATACAAACGCACACTCACACTCACATAGATATACATACGTGGGGTAATGAAAGTTCTTGACCCAAACAAAGCCTTCATACATCTGATGTTTTGTCTGATTTGAGGTAATTGAATGTTATTTTGTGATATGGTAAGATTTTGGAAATGAATCATGTCGAAAGCTTCTCCGCTTAGCTTTATACACGCACACAGGCACACACACACGTAAACAAACACATAAATGCGTGCGTATGTATATATATATATATATATATATTTGTGTGTGTGTGTGTGTGTGTGTGTGTGTGTGTGTGTGTGTGTGTGTGTGTGTGTGTGTGTGTGCTGGTAGTATGCATGCGCATCTGTACATAAAGTAAATAAAAATAAACTGTGGCAGCCAGATATCAGGTTTATACATATCATTCATTCGGACTAGAAATGCTCTGGGTAGTCTCCTATCGATAACAAGGTTCTATACTCTGATAATATCACCGGATAATAATGAGCGTGATGAATTGGACGGAGAAAGAAAGAATGGAGAACGGGGAAAAGCAGAAAGCATCAACAGAAACCGAAGCCAAAAGACAAAGGATAAAATCGTAAAAAGGACAATAAAACTAGCAAAAAAGAAATCAACTGGGAGTAGAAGTTGATGTCGTCGAGCTGAAGGGCCCGTGAGAGTGTCAGGCAGGATCGCTGCCTGTACACGTCATATGACAGATCGGCAGATTACACGTAACGAAAAGCAGATAAGATATGAGAATACGCAGAATGAGAGACAGCAAGAACTAAGTGAAGAGAAATTAGAGACAGACAAGTAGATAGAGAGAAAACGACTGAACGGATATACAGAGTGAGAGAAGATGTAATAAAAAAAGGATGAAGGGGAAAGAGAGTAAAGAGATGGTGTTAATATTAAAGGGGAAAAGCCGATAAAAGCAATGATTGAGGGAAGCAAAAAATAGAAGCTATAGAAAACTGATAAAATAAGAGAGAGTCTAATAAAAAGAAAAGACTTAACAAATATATAGAGAGTGTAGAGAAAAAAAAGTGAATGAGAGAGAGAGAAAGACAGACAGGCAGACATAAAAGAGTTGATGATTAATGCTACAAGAGAATGTTTTTGAGAAAAAAAAATAGATAAGTAGAGAAAAAAAATAAAAGGAAAGAGACATTAAAGAGTTAATATTTACGCTAGAAAGGGAAAAGTGGAGAAAATCGATGTAGATATAATGAAAGTGATAGACAGAATAGTAAAAGAGAAAATAAAGAGAACAAAGTAAATAACGAGAGACGTGACAATCACATAGAGAGTAAAAAGAAGAAAGAGGGATAGAGAAGGAAGGAAAGAGACAAACCTAAAGAAAACAGAAAGTGAAGAGCAAACAGAAAGAGAGAGTAATATATAAAAAAATGAGAATCAACAATATGAAAGAAAGTGTGTGTTTTCTTTAGGGCAGAACCAGTGAAAAGAGAATACAAAGGCTGTGACATTACAGAGATAGTATTAATATTACAGAGGAACAAATGAATGCAAATGATGTAAATATAATGAATGATGATAGAGAGAAGGTCGAAGGATGAAAGAATAGACGAAATAAAAAAAAAGAATACATCGATTACAGTTAAGATAAAATGGAGAGAGAGAGAGAGAGAGATAGATAGATAGATAGATAGATAGATAGATAGATAGATAGAGAGAGAGACAGACAAAAACGTTTGGGGTTAAATGATAGGGAAGGGAGATTACAAAAAAATCAAAGCGCAACAGCAAAGAAGTGACGGTAAATTAAATTGATGATTTTAATATTTTTCTTATATTTGTCGTATTCCTCCAAAACATTGATGGCAATGGCTCCCCACAACTATCTGTTTATAAAAGTTTTCTTTTCACCTCTTCTTAGTCTGTTATCCATTTACACTACTTCGTTAGGTCCTGTTTCCGTCTCTCTGACTTGCCTTCAGTATGTTCTGTGAGTGTCAAATTCTCTAAGCCCTCCTGCTTTATTGTCTCCTAGAAATTACAACAGTCTTTTTCTCTCTCTAAACGACCTTCTTATTTCTATTTTCCTTTAAAAAATTCACCGTTAATCACATATTCATTTTATGTTATTCTCAGTATCCTTCAGTAGGACCAGATTTCTGCTGCTTCAATTTTAAGAAAATAGCCCAGCATTCACTTCTATATAGGATGACGACATATATTACATAACCGTTTAACACTCTGTTCTTTGTTTCTAATAAAGATTTCCTGTTTCTTAATACTTTGCTTAGCTTTTGGAAGATCATTTCGCTATTCAAATGCACCTTTGGATTTCAGTGTCATACTTTCCGTCCTCTGTTAAAGCACTTCCCAGAGAGAAGGAAAAGTTGACAAAACTAATGTAGATATAATGAAAGGTGATATAGAAGAACGAATAAGAAGAAGCAGAGAAAATTTAATATAATTAAAAAATGAATTAACTTCGACTGACAGACATTAGTTTTGTATAAATTCATGATCCAATCAGTCTCCAAGATCATAATTTGAAAATTAATCCTATTCTATTCAATGTCTCTAACGCTTAATCAACACCGTGTAGGTTATATATAGATATAGTTTAGTCTTGCACATTTTACAATAATGGCGGTATAGAGAGTGGTTCAAGAGTTGGGATTGTTAACCTCATATGTGATCAAGACGGCATGATTTACAAAGCTTAGCTTAATCTTTCACAAGGTCACATGTATGCTTGGATCAAAGTAGAGACTTCCATGATGGTATCTTTAAAGGTTAACGACTCATATCAGGTCATTCGTGTAGAGTGTTCTGATCCCCTTTCCATCGCCAACTTTTCTTCTTGTCTGCTCGGATTCGACACCTGGAACTCCTCGATCAATGGAAAATTGAAAGAGTTAATGCATTTCATCAGTATTCCTTTCATGGCAATTTTGATTGGTCTACCTAAGTGTGAACAAGTGTAGAAGTGTGAGAAAGTGCAGAAAATGCCACACCATCACACACAGTTTCACGAAGCGTCAGAATACTACGACTGGACCCATTTGTCAGACGTTCTGATTTCTAGGAAAGATGATGCGTTTTGTAGAAACACAAAAAAGTTAAAGCATTTTATTTGACTAATTAGAATGAATGATTTTAGTTCATATGGGTGTGTTTAACTAATCTGGATAAAGGTCGTGTTTCAAAGCCGACCTTCATTCTGATTATATTTATAACTGAATGATTGTTTGATCTAATCCAGTAGTTCCTTTCAAATCGTAATACAGGTAGTATTTAAAAGATATGCCTCCAGCTAATATCATACGAACGCGGATGTCCCTCAAAGCTCTATTCTAAGTCCTACGCTTTTTCTAACTTCCCTGATGCAATCAGATTTCAAGTAGGCATCTATGCTGACGACACCACCAGTGACGTTGGTGCTGAGCTTGAAAAGGACCTCCAATCTGCGGTGGAAATGGCTCGTGAATTTTTATGCTTCCAAAACGAAGCTGCTATTAGTTAACCACCATAGGCAATTGCTCCAATCCCACATTAGCATGGCTCAGGCTAATCTCCCTGAAAGCAAATTGCTGCGCCTCCTCGTACTAACTCTCTCAGCCGATTCAGTTAGATTGATTCCATCGAACCCATGCCTAAATGCGCTGTTCATCTCGGGATTCTTGACAAAATCCAAAGGAGAATTTGCAATGTGATCGATCCCGATATAGTAGTTCAGCTCCAGTAACCAGTGTGATATGGCTTTCCTTCTATCTCTTCTACAAATACTTTCACGGCATCTGCTCTAACGAGCTTAGCCCCCTGGTGCCTCCTTTGCATAAATTTACTCGAGCTACTGGACTAGCAACTAGGACCTATCTTTTAAAATGAAACCAATAAAATATAACCGCAACTTCTACTCTGATTGCTTCTTTTCTCGCTCTTCCCGCTAGTGGAATACCCTTCCGTATACTTGCTTCTCTGACAGGTACAATCTCCAGAAATTGAATTTAAATGTAAGGTCAATTGTCATGTCCTATCTCCCTGACTCGCATTCTTTCCCTCGTGTTCTTTTCCTAGTACACTATATTCTCATAAGCTCTCTTTGCATAAGTGTTTTCATCATTCTGTTACCGATTCTATGACATCCCTATGAATTATTCTGCTTTTTCATCACTCTCCTCTTATGTAAACCCTGCGCACCAATCGCATTACTGCCTTGCTTGGAGTCAAATGATTATAAAACCTATTGAAAAATATCATTCAATGGGCAAAGAATCATTACAAGTCAACAGTTGCGTTGAAGGCCAGCATGCCAGATTCTGTCAAATGCTTATCGAGAGCCTGATTTATATACTCAGTGATGGTCGTTAGCATATCAGCATTAGACCTGGCGAAACAGAAACCATACTGTTTATCAGAGAAGAAACTGTAGGCTGTGAGATGTTGAACAAATTCGGCACTGACAATAACCTCGAACACCTTGCCAAAAATTGGTAGGAGTGGGGTTGTGTCATAACAAAATGGGTCCGATGGTTCTCCAGAATTTTTAAATACAGGAACCACAGTAGGTATGAAAGCAAGAGAGACAGTAGTTGTAGAGTTTACAGATGACAGACGAGAGTTCAGGGGCACATTTTTTTCAGGACAATGATAGGGATTACCTCGACTCTGCACGCTTTATGGGTCTCAAAATTATGTCAGAGACCAGCTTAAAGGTAATGTGGACGTCACTCAGTTCAGCCTCAGTTCTGGGCTGGAAGTCGGGTACGGATTCCCCAGACAATCCCAGTGTCGAGTTCGTGGAGAATCTGCGATCAAAGCACTCGGCCTTGTCCGCTGAAGATGTGAAGACCTCATATTCATTGATTAAAGAGGGATGGAGGGCTTACCTTTATTTAACATACTTTTAACGAGCCGCCAGTACAGTTTGGAGTCAAACATGCTGGTTGCTAAATGCTGCTTCATTCTATCAGCAAACAGCACCTTAGCATCATTAACTATCCTCATGCACTCATTATTAGCAAAGGCAAAAGTCTCCTATGATGGTCAGACGCGTGGCTCCGATGTCTATAGGGTTTCCACTTAACTGAAGACATCATAATGGAACCTCAACGAATACTTAAAAGTCGTTATGACTCTGCTCAGTTAAGTGACAAACTAACATATATATATATATATATATATATATATATATATATATATATATATACTGTAATTGTTGTTGCAATGTTTTTAAATTCATAGTATCACTACACAAAAGTTTTCATGTTTCGAAGCCAGCCCATTATGTTTTTGGCTTCTTCCTCAGGTGATTTTTTAGAAATGAGAATTATCCAGTTGAAAATTTACTTTATTTGTGTTGTATTTGTTATTTTTTGGGTGTTAGAGGTGTTGGTCTGTATTTTAAGTTCTGTTGAACTTTTTAAGGTCTTAGGGTTAAGTGTTTGTTTTTGGCAGAGTTTAGGATAGGTTAATCTATTAATCTTGAGAGGGCTGATGCTGCTGGCGCCTGCCTTGCGTGTTGTTATTTGGTTTAGGGGTTGGTAGGTGTTGTTTTGTTTTGGGGTTGGTTTCTCCTTAATTTAATGTATGTTATTTTGTATTGGGGTGTGTGCTTTTTTGTTTGTTTTTTATTTTTTTGTTTTTTAGAAAATATATTTTTTATAAAGTATATCTTTCGTAAAAAATATTTTATAATATTCCATAATATTTAAACTATTTTATAATATTATAAAATATAATATTTTATAATATTAAGAAATATATTTCTTTTATAAAATCTATCCTTTATACAGCATATGTTAAAAATATAAAATATATTTTTTTATTTATTTATCTACTATTCTGCTGCAACTGCATTATTTTTTGTTGGTATTGTATAGGGTTTGTTTTTCTTTTCTGTTTATTTATAGGGTTGGTTGTGTGTATTTTTTTGTGGGGATTTTCTGGTTGGGTTTTTTTTTTTAGCGAGAAATATTTGCGATGTTTGCATATTACTGCTAATTCGTCTCTACGGTTTAATAAATCGCTGCTGTTAGGGTACTGCAGAATGTATAGTTTTTCACTTAGACATAAAGGGCAGATGTCATTAAGTGAGTTGCAAGTTCTAGTTTTTTCTAGGATTTTCCATTTTACTTTGGGTTTCTGTTTTGAATCCTTTAGCTTCCAAAAGTATGTGGAAAGGGATGTTTGGTTTCGGTATAAGCTGTTTTTAAATGAGGTTAGGTGCAAGTACCAGTGCTGCTTAAAAGTATTCTTAGTTGATCCGATGTACACTTTATTTATAGTTGGATTTTCGATGGATGTTATGTTGTATTGATAGATTACTGAGTTTGTTTTACATTTATTTTGTAGTGGGCAGTTGCTAGGGTTTCTACAATTACACATGTTTTCGTTGTTGGGTTTGGTTGGGTTTTGGTTGCCGGTTTTATTTTGGTCTGCGTGTTGATTTAAGATATATTTGTTATGGTTAGTTATGATTTTTTCTAGGTTGTTTGTGCAGCTGTAGCTAAGTTTAAGTGTATTTTTGTTGAAGATTTTACTGAGGGGGTTATTTGTTGGGAAATGTTTTTTAATTAAGTTCAGGAACTTCTGTCCTTGTTTGGTGTTGATCATTTGGTTGAAAGGAGGTGTGTACCAAATGATTTTTCTGTTTCTACTTTTCTTGTTGGGGTTGTTGTTTGTTATTTATTGGATGTCTTTGTTTCTGTAGCCGCTTTACAACAAAACATTTGTATCGAGCACTCAGTAAAAGTAAATGCATGAACAAAAGGTTAATATACCTACGATTTCAACAACTTAGTTACAATACTATATATATATATATATATATATATTAGGAAGAAAACTCAACACATATTTAAACGGTTATAAATCAAGAATTTATTTCGGCAGTAGTAGGAGTACAAACTGCTTCGTTCAGACCGCGTAAAATAAATAAATAAAAGTTAATTTTACTCATGACATACGCAAAACGGTATTAAAAAGAAGTGTCAAAAATTTAAGAATATATACATCAAACCACACGGACTACAAACACAGGGAACAAAGAAAACCTGCTTCAAATAACTCAAATGCACAACAAAACCATTAAGAATGAATGTATATCGTCACAAAACAGAGGGGAGAATAGACATATCTAAAATAAGCAGACAGACAAAAATTAAATAAACACACAATAATGACACACAAAAATAATAGAAAATAAAAAGAGATATAAGATAAGGGGAAGAGAAAAAATGGAAAGCGAAAGGAGACATATAATATACTTACAGCCACAAATAAATAGTTATCATAAAAAATTTTTGAAGTTGAAATGTTTTTAAATTTTTTCAAAATTATTTTAAAGAATTATTTAAAAACAATTTTTTTTAAAAATATAAAAACATTTCTCCAGAGAAGATATTTTACAGAAGTAAGAAAAGAGAATCATAAGAATGCAGATAAAAATGAGCCAATTTAGTAATGATAAAAATACAGTCAAACGTAGTAAACATCACATCCAGTGAGCTCACTATTTTTATCTATTTAATCTTTTATATTATTTAGATAAAATCTTTTGGACTATCCTCTCTGATTTTACAGGCTAGGTATTCTCTCTCTCATATATATATATATATATATATATATATATATATGGTAATTATTATATTTTCTGAAGTACTATATGCATTGTTTATTATTTGTTTTTTCTCAAATTTTACAACTGTTACCTAGTTTTTTTCTGGATTATTTTCTTTTTTTAGTAAGAATTATTTGTTTTTGTACAGCTCACCTGAAGATCGTTTGTCTTATCTTGACTTTTAGTTATCTAGGTTTAAAAAAGTTGCATTTTCTGCTCGGGTTATTTTTTTATCAATTGATAGTTTCGGTGTTATGTGCATTTTGGTGCAGTGGATATCGGCTCGGAAAGAGAAATCTGAGAGCCGAGTTCGAATTCCAGTTGAATTCGTTGCAATCACTTATGCACAAATATTCCGCGGAAAAGCATGAATCCTTCACATCCCCTTTCATTTATGGGTTAAATAGCAGAGCAGATTGGGTTTTGTAGCCTTGGTTGTCAACTAATCTAACGTAGAAAGTAACGGCAACCTACTGCGGAAAAATCTTCTCAGTCATATCTTTCTCGAGACATGATTGGCTAAGCGTCTCGCGTATGGCAGTAAACTGACTGAATGTCAAAAAGGCAGTATAAAATAGTTTATGTTAAATAATGACTTCATAATCTCCGATTATTTTAGGCGGAAATCTTTATTTATATTTTCAGTTTTGATTTTTCTATCTTGTTTTGAAATCAACAAACCTTTTGATATTTGTGTTTATTTATGTATCTTTCTTCATTTGTTTTGCTTTCTACTGATTTTGTTTACCTAATCTTTATATATTTAAAAACGTTTAAGTTTTGAGAGCTACGAAAAACATGTTACTCATATAAGGTTTATGTAGGTTACATTATATATGTTCACCACTATAGCCGGAATAATAATGAGGACAAGATCCCATCATTTATAAAACGCTTCCATTCCTTAGAAATATTTTATAGCAAACTTAAGTAGCTTCTGACAATTGACTTCAGCTTCAAGTTAGAAAAGGCGCGAAGTTCGGAAACTTGCGTCTCACAACCAGATTTTTCAGGTAGATGGAGCCCAGAAAAGTATTTCATTTAGAGTAAGAAATAGTCGGATTTTAGCATTACCTGCCAAACATCCAAACACAGAAAAAGCTATGAAGGTTAATCCAGACAGAAAATTTTTGGGGGGGATCCGAACGTAGTTGGCTGCAAAATGTGACAACATCCCGGCAACTCCGGCAGCCAAGCTTTCCCCAAATGTAACGAAATGTATTCTGTTGGATCTTTTTGGTACGGCAGAGGGCGTGGGGGTGGGTAGTCTGAGAAGTGCACCAACTCCATATACCATCACACAGACCTATTTCGCTAAATTAACTAATTCACATTTTTTGATTTGCTCGATCTTCAGTTGTCGTCAGTAATAGCAGTACATCTGGAGCAGTGTAATGTTTACATAGTTCTATATTTAAACTTCTGTTTTCTATATATGAAGCACCGTTCTTGGTTAATTCTCTAACGTCTAGCACTGACGGAGACCTGCACATTATTAATCATAACAATTACTTTTCAAGGACACCGTGTGCTACATTAGAAACATCACGCTCATAGTTACTCAGGGTTTCCTTCTTTTCCCGGTCTTGCCTTAGTATCCGTGCGTAGATAGTTTAAGAATCTGAATACATATAATGAAAATAAATTCGAAGAATTTACAAATCCATTGGTACTAATTTACTGTCATAATATTTTAGAAAGATGAACATTTTATATATATATATATATATATATATATTTATAAAAACCATATTTCCTTTAAAAGAATATAACTCTACCTAGACCGAAATTTTTTACAAAAATGAATTGGCTAGATTTATCCAGATTATCCACCGACCTCTATGTGATTAAGTTGAAATAATGCTATTTATTATTTCTACTTACGGAATCAGCACATACGCTAGGCTACAAAAAGTTTCCTAAGCCGACCAGACTTAGAGATAAATACAATATGGGAACTAGTAATACTGATGCCAGAGAAAATCATTAATATAAAAAATTGCAATATGAGCTTTAGTAAAAAAAATTACGGAAACTATTAACATCAAAAATTACAATATGAACTCTGATAAAAAGTTGTAACTGAACATGAGGTTTATAAGTTCCATAAATTCAGTTGTTCTTAAGGACACATGACCCAGTAGATAAAGACGTTCGTTAGTTCCAGTGACTTGACCTAAGGATTTGTGAGTTAAATACCTGCCTACAGAAGTGGTGTACAAATAACATAGAGAATCGGGTTAGAGGGAGATAACTCATGACTACCAAAAAAGGCTTCGCACATGGAGGGAGAATGATACTCCCTGTAATGTTCGTAATAAAGAGATCGGTTCGAAATTTCTAGCATCTGAATAAGTTCGGAGCGTACAATTACCGAAACGTCATACAATGGCAACCAAGATGAGGGCAATAGTCTAAATATTACTTCCTCTAAGAGACATAGACAGATAAATTCTTATAGTTAAATTTACTGTCCTGTATTTGAAATATTGTAATTGAAAATTCAATCCTAAGTCATGTAAACATCAGGGATTGAATCAAAACATTTGAAATTTGACATCCGCGTTTAAAAATTAGCATTGTATGTTTTATTTCCTTTCCTATCAATAAAAAAAGATTTCTTTTTTCCTCCCTCCTTTTGCCATCCGGATAAATCTAGCAATTCATTTTTTGGAAAATATTTTAGTCTGAAGAGAACTATATTTTTTTTTTAAAGAAATACAATTCTTATAATTTTTTTTTAATAAAATTCATCACCTCTTTAAAATATTCGCGAAATAAATGGATTTTTAAATCCTTACAACTTATTTTCATTACAATACCCTGTTAAATTCTAACATTTAGTTTTCATCGGTTTACGATTATCCGTGGAATTTACCTAACAAATTACCATGGATACTAATTAAATAAATGTTTTTGATTCCCTCCAGTTACAAAAAGAGTCAGCAATTTTGACACAATCAAAGGCTTATTTATTTTGTCTTTTGTTTTTTGGGCTTACGGCCTATCACGTTGAATACACCGGTTCTCGCTCGATCACCGAAGTTAAGCAACGTTGAGCCTGGTCAGTACTTAGATGGGTGACCGGTTGTAAGCGTATAGTAACGGATGTGCGTTGTGGTGCAGTAGATATCGGCTCGGAAAGAGAAATCGGTGAGCCGAGTTCGAATTCCGTTGAATACCCTGCATTCACTTAAGCACTGGTACCCTTGGCAAAGGTATTAATCCGTTCATTCCCTCCAGTTATAGATTAAATAACAAGGGTAGGACTTGGGGACCCTGCTCTTAAAAACAAATTCCAATGAATGGTGAAAAGAAAAACGTTGTAAAAATAAAATAACCTTACCCAAAAGTCACTGGTTATGACCTTAAAATGATCCCATAAGAATTGATAGGTCGTTAAACCTAAAAAACAAACAAACTTTTGTTTTTTAAACTTGCGTGTAAAGTTACTGCAAAACTGTTATTTTGTCTTTGAAGGTATCTCTCGATATAAACATGTGGTAATATTTAATTATTTTTTTAGTCATCTCGTGGTGACAGGAACTTAAATTCCTGATTAAGGGTAACTTTTCTTCGACTCTGTGACGCACCCTTATCCTCCTTTCGCCCTGTCTCCTAGACGTATGCTCTCACCTTCTCTCGCCTTCTCGCTACCTTCTCTTGGACGTGTACTCTGGCCACTTGACAGTCGGTTACTTCCGTTGTAACTGAAATGAGTCGAAATGTATTCGCCATAATGCCTTCCAAAATTTCACTTGTCCTCGGTTCTGGTTGAATGGTAAGCCTGCTGGATAATTTTTTGTTTTTTTTCTTACTGTTACTGATTTAATTATGGTAATGTATTTATCTATTTACTTTTACTGCATATAGCAGCAGTTAAATTGAAAAAAATTGTTTTGATTGCCTGCAGTTAAAAAATTAGTCAGCACTTTTTGCGCTGTCCAAGGCTTGTTTATTTCGTCTTTTGTTTCTTCTTTTAAACTTGCAATAGAAGTTACTGTAAAACTGTTATTTTCTCTTTGAAGTCTTCTCTCGATTTATACTAAGTTAAAACTTAGTAAAACATTTTTTTCGATTGGAGTAAATAGAATCTTCTATCGCCCAGTTTCACGCTCCACTCTCTTCTTTTGAACAGGAGTAGAGGTGAATGTATTGTTTCTTGTTTAGGAATAGGTTCCCAGTTTTCTTCCTTCTCCTCCGGTCTTAGTGTTAGTGCAGTCGCAAGGTTCTTACAATATTTTAGGATGATGCCAACGTCTCTTCATTCTGAGGATACTGGGTTAGTAGTATCCTGATTGCTGCTTCCGACTAGTAGTTAGAAGCCCGAACTCTTGCGCTGCGTTTTGAGAGGCTGATTTGATCAGTAGTTGAATAATATCGCGCATGGATGAGTATCCCTGCATAAACCACCGGTGGGCAACCCTGAGGTCACATTATGCTGCAGACTGTGCCAGTCTCCATCATACACATGCTGCATACAGCGACCGACTGATACTACTTTAGACCTCTTTCTTAATAAACTCTCGATGAATACACACAATCAAAATAAATAAAATAAATAAACCAGCTAATCAAAAAATACCCCAAACTGTCAGCATCTCCTTCGCAGATGTACGAGGTGTACGTAGTAACTTTTACAGCGTAGAATCATTTCTTCAAATAAACTCACCTGGCATCTTAGCCCTCTAGGAAACTAATCTTGACCCTTCTATCTCCACTTCTGAGGTTTAAGTTCCTGGTTACCTTCCCATCTTCAGGAAGGACTTCAATGTCCATATGTATGGGTTTGGCGTTTATGTCAGTGAACATCTCCCTCTATCTCGGATGATCTCTCTTGAATCCCTAGATCATTCTTACATGTGTTTCTGCCTCTCACTTCTAAGATAGGTTTTCTATCTTTTCTTTCTCTACCGCCCCCCTCATCTCCCAACTGTTCAGTACTTGACACCATTTTTAATAATATCGATAAAGCCATTTCCTCTCATTCATCTGACCATTTATTTGCTTTCTCGGTAACTCTGACCATTCGGTGGTTTCCGTTAACATCTCCTTCGACTCCCACTCCACCCAAGAAACTCAGACCAGCAGAATATCCTACTGCTACTAAAGAGCAGACTGGGACTCATTCCGCGATTTCCTGCGTGACGTCCCTTCGAAAAATGTTTTTAGTCTTCCCATTGAAGACTGTGCATCCGATGTCTTCTCTTGGGTTAAATTAGGTATCGATGCTCTCATCCCAGCCAGGAAGTTGCAGCTTAAATCTTATTCGTCCCCCTGGATCTCGCTGCTGTTTGCTGCCAGAAGAAAGCAGCGCAAACATTCCGTAATTCGGATCCAAAGACTACTGGCGACTCTGTAAAAGTGTGCTAAACAACTGTAAACCCTCAATAACACCTTTAATCAATGAATTTGATGTCCTCACCTCTTCAGCAGATTCTCCACCAATTTGACACTGGATTCGTTTGGAGTATCTACACACGATTCCCACCTAGAATTGAGGCCCAACTGAATGACGTCCACATTACCCCCTCGTCGGTCTTAAAACTTGACCCTTATAAAGCGAGCGGAGATGACGGAATCCGAATCATAGTTTTGAAGAAATGTGCCCCTGAAGTCTCCTCTGTAACGTCTAAACTCTACAACTACTGTCTATCTGCTTCCTGCTGTCCTCCCTGTTGAAAGTCTTCCTCTGTAGTTCCTATATTTAATAATACTGGAGAACACTCGGATGACGCTAAGTACCGCTTTATTAGCGTCCAACCGATTTTTGGCAAAGTGTTCGAAGCTATTATCAATGCCGAGTTGGTTCAGTATCTCACAGCTCACAGATTCTTCACGGACAAACAGTATGGTTTCCGCTTCACCAGGTCTACTGTTGATATGCTAACCACCATCACTGAGTATATATATCAGGCTTTCGCCAAGAATAGCGAAGCTCGAACTGTTGTCTTGGATATTTCCAAAGCGTTTTAGCAGAGTCTGGCATGCTAGCCTTCTACGCAAGCTGCGGAGCTATGGTATAATTGAACTTCTTAAATCGTACAATGAAGATAGTATTAAACGTACATGCTTCCCAATATTCTCATACAAACGCAGGTGTCTGTCAAGGCTCTATTATAGGTCCTCCGCTTTTCCTGATCTACATTAACGATCTCTTCGATGTAATTTGCACAAGACACTAGATTAGCAACTAAGTCCCACTGTTTTCCAGTAAAATAGATAAAAACTAACCGCAATTTCTCCTCTAACAGCTTATTTTCTCGCACTTCAAGCCTGTGGAATTCTCTTCCATAGACTCGCTTTCCCGACAGCTACAATCACCAGAAATTTAAGTGTAAGATCAATAGACACCTCTTATCACACTAAGTTGCATCCATTCCCTCAAACACTTCCCATCTACCTAAACCCCATCCTCGGCACCCTCATCCGTATATCACCCTCCTTCCGACATTTCCTATAACTAAACACTCTTTCTCATCAGTTTCCCCTATGTAACCCCTTGCGCAATAGTCGCATTGGAATGCCTTGCTTGGGGTGAAATGATAAAAAAAATTAAAAACATTAGATCTTAAGTATGCATATACGCTGACGAAATCACCGTGTACAAACATATGTTCGCAAAATGTTCGTTTTGGAGTGATTCAATTGAAGATTTATAGTAGATTCTGTTAAAACTACAATTGGATTTCCTCGATCCATAGTTTGTGGTGCCACGAGTCTTGTTTGAGAAACGCAAGAGATAAACAGAAGCAAAGGTTAGATGTCCCAGCCGCCTACGATAATGAAACATAATCTGATACAGCCGTGCAACCTTGTGTCTATACCACCTGCACGGGCGTAATTAAAAAGACTTTTTGCTTGTCACGATATGAATATACTTCAATTATTAAACAGAACATTTTCAGTTGGCACACAAATGAAACGTTGAAGACTGACTCACGACAAATGTGCACGAAAAACACTGTTACTTAGTCTATAGGACAACACAGCGCAATCTTCCGTAAACTTGACTTAAACTTAATAACTACAAATTGAAAATTTGCTCACAAAAACTTATGCATTTTTCTCTTTGTTTTTGTTTAAGGAACTAGCACCAAAATTTGTAAAAATACTTTTGATACACTAATGATATATATATACGTACCAATAATAAAGTAGCACTAATAAAGACTAAAGTCAGAAAAACTAACGCTAACAAATCAGTAACGTAAATCGTCAACAACCCAACGAGGACTACCACGTGGGTTGAAGGGGAAGAAAAAAAAAGAAATAAAAAAAGCCCAAGAGCAATGAGTCAAGAGCTTGTTTGAAAGAATAAAAACCCAAGACGAAAACAGTACAGAGCTCAATACGAAAGTACGAAAGTACGAAAGTATAAAATAAACTAAATTTAAAAGTGAGCCAAACGCCGACTTTTAGATTTAGTTTATTGCATTATATATATATATATATATATATATATATATATATATATGAACTGTCTCTACGATACGCAAAAAAAGTACTAAAAAAGTACTAAAAAAAGAAAATCTGAAAAAGCCAACCAACAGAAGAATGAATAGAAAAAACAGTGAAAAAATAAATGATATTATAAAATAAGAAAGACAAGAGCAAACGTTCATGGTAGCAATGTTCTGGCGAAGAGGAACGTGAAAGTTATGATAATGACAGATATAGGAAGTAAAATGTATTGCGTGAATGGAAAATAAAATCACAGGCTGCGCTGTTTCAAAACGTCTGCATGACATGGCACTCCATTTTAGAGGATATTACAGAGGAAAGCAATCTTTTACACTAGTGAAATATGATAAACTAAAGGAGCAGTTACAAAAGGGTACAAATAAATACAAGAAGTCTCACGCATACATGGCTGTTGGTAGCACATATACGTAAAAAAAATATATATAAAAATCGTTGTATATATCGATATATACATACATACATACATATATATATATATATATATATATATATATATATATATATAATTTAATATTTTTAAACCGAATAGTATAAAGTAATTATTTTACACTTTGTCATATATATTTCCTAAAATGCAATCCATATATCCATTCGTATACTTACACGAATCTGAGATTCGTAAGTATAGAAAAACGTAAAATAAGTTTTTGGTTCATAAACATATATACAAATACACCAATTCACTTTATATATATATATATATATATATATATATATATATATATATAAGTTCAGCGTCAAGGTTTTCTTTTTCCGTGGTTTTAATGATAAAATTTAATTTAGCCTGCAGTTTTTTATCATATAGTGCTCGATATCGAGGCGGGGATAGAGTGTTGATAAGCCCAAAAAAAAGTTTTTCATTTTAACTGAGCAGGTTCATGACTTTATCGAAGTTTCGTGAAGACACAATTATAGCGTGCTCACGAAATTTCGAAGACGGCATAAACCTGCTTAGTTGAAATGACACACACTTTGTTCTCTCTCTCTCTCTCTCTACACATATATATATATATATATATATATATATATATATGTATACACGTTTGCAAATGAAAAATATTCAAAAGTTCTACAATATAATTGTATTGAACAATTTTTATTACAACTGTGTAATGGTCTAATTTAATTCCGACCAAAAACCCAATATATATATATATATATATATATATATATATATATATTTCACAGGTTTTATTTGTTAATGATTTATATTTTTCTACATTTCGAAACATCATTTTCATGGTAAATATCTAAATACAAATTCTCTGTGGCCTGCATATTGGTATATTTTTGTTTCATAAGCCATTAACAATTCATTTTGCTTATTGGATACTTTTAGATTAATTTTTAAATATTATTGCGTCTTCGTGTCTTCACGTGTCAGTTCGTGTTTTCGTATTGATTCTTTTTTAATTATGGAAAATAGTAAGTATGTCTAATCCGAAATCTTTGTACCTGATAATATTTTGCTGATATGAGATTGTTTGTGTTTAATTTGATATTTATTAATTTAAGTGATATACAATTTTGGTTTATTGGTAAGTCTTTGTCAGATTTCTTCTTCCAATTTTGTGTTGTTTGATGATATGCTATTTAATTGAATAAGATATAAATTATGTTAAACGCACGATAATATAGTTGCTGTGAAATCACTGTTTGTGCAGATGAAATTATTTTTTTACAAGGACATATCCTTACTGGCCAACAAATTAAAAAATGACCAATATATATATATATATAAACTTATAACTATACGCTTGTCGAAAATCCCTACGCGGATCTACGTGGAAGGAACAATGGTTATAAAAAAAAAAGAAAGAGCTAAGCGCACGAAGATCAGTCAAAAGGGTTCGGACCGAGTCAGCCCTCCCCCCAAAAGAAACCGAGACGAGTAATCAACTAACAAAAAAGCGCTCAGTACATAGGTAGAGTAGAATAAATGAAGTATACCTAGTGAGCCAACAAACCTACCAAGTTTTCACCTAAGCGGATTGTCAGGGAAAGCTTTCCCTGACGATCCGCTTAGATGAAACCTTGGTAGGTTTGTTGGCTCACTATGTTTACTTTATATATATATAAGACTGATTGTTTCGTAAGAAAATTTGTTATCTCAATGTTAACAGAGTCAAATATTACCATAGGATTACAATATTTTTTAATTTAAAAAATATTTAGCATTTAAAATAAACTGGATTTTTATATATATGTAGAAAAATATTTTAGACTTGTGAATATTAATTTTTCATATTAAAATTAGAGTCATATTAAATATTTTTCTAAGAAAATTTAATTTATATGAAAAATTGGAATGAGTATTTAATTGAAATTATTATCAATTTATTATTCTAGATCAACATATTTTAGTAGCTATTTATTATTTGACCTACGTGTTACCATCAATTCATTTTTCTTGTTTAAAAATCTAAGGTTTTCAGTTGAAGATAAGTGAAATACCAGCATTCTTTAATTGACAGAAATACTTAGAGGGAGCAGTGCTTCTTTTATTTTGCATATCTCCTACCGTCATCCGATGCTGGTAGAAACGATATTTGAACCAGAATAATATTTAACATCTTTATCGTAATGCATGTTAGTTTAGTATATAATATTATCATAGATACACTGACCATTTCAGGGACAGATTCAATTTTTCGGCAATTGAATTTATTTGTAAAACATTTAACGTATTCATTTTTGAAAATGTATTTATTTAATATAATGTATAATCTAAATATGTAGTTATAGGTATATACACATAGTATATCCACATGGATGAAAACGGTGTAAGATTTTTTAATAAATCCTCGCTAATATTGAATATTTTCGGTTGTTTAGAAATTCCAATCGTAAGTTCGCAAAAAAATCTCCGTTTATGCGTTTGAAAAACGGAAAAAACAGTCATTGCAAATTAACTGAAGATATCGAAATGTTGAAACTTAGGTTACGGAAATAACTCATTTGCAAATTATACATATATATATATATATATATATATATATATATATAAAACTTCAAGCAAGGCAATAGTGCCACTAGTACGTAGGGGGCTACATAAGAGAAGAGTGAAAAGTTATATGAGGAGAACAAAGAGAGAGGAACCGATTGCAGATCTGTCAGAGAATGGGCAAGAAAAGAATGGAAATACTAATCTAAAGATAGTTGCCTGAGAGTACAGTTACAAATGGGAGAGAACAAAAGTAAGGGGTGTTGTGTAAAGGATAAGAGGAGTATGGGAATCTGGAAATAAGAGATGGTAATTGACGTTCCATTTAAAAACGTGAAGATTGTAGCTATCAGGGAAGCAAGTATACGGAAGGAGTTCCACAGGCATTACAAGTGATATCTCCATTTGGTGGTTTTGACTGTAAAAGTGTGGAACCTTGTTGCCAATCTGGTTTCCCCGAGTAGATTCTTGTAAAGGAGGCAACAGGGTCACGCTCGTTAGAGCAAAAGTGATGAAAATATATGTAGAAGAGTTAAAGCGAAGCCACATCTTTTTATCTATTTGAATCTGTCCATATCTATCTATCTATCTATCTATCTATCTATCTATCTATCTATCTATCTATCTATCTATGCGTGAAGAGTATGTGTGTGTGTGCGTTTCTGCGTTCGTGAGGTGATTTATGTGTGTAGATGTGTTGGTATCCTTGTTTATTGAATTAAATTAACAGTGAAATGAATGTCTAATCAAACATGAACATCCACAAAATATAGTTTATGCTAAGAAATAGAAAACCTATTAATTCACTAGAATTGTCTAAATTTATTATCGTACTTAGCAGCTGAAGGAGATAAGGATCACACACTAAAGAAAAGAAAGCTTGGGAAATTTGATACCCACAGGACATATTGACGGCAGGAAAAGCAAGGGAAAACATAACATACCGAACATGGTAACATTGTTAGCAGAATGGTGAATAAGAGAGAAAGTCGAAAACACAACATTTATTAAGAGCTATGTAAGTCAGAAACTTTTGTAGAACTAACATTGTCAACATCCTGAAGGATCATTGAAGAAGAAGAAGAAGAAGAAGAAGAAGAAGAAGAAGAAGAAGAAGAAGAAGAAGAAGAAACCGTACGACTGTGGAAGTTAACCTCAGCTGAAATGTTAAACGTATGCCTGGTTAAATCGTGCTAAATGTATATTTTCTTTGATAAGAATTTCTATAATGTAGACCATTAGACGCCAAATTATCTGTTTGTACGAGGGTAACTAAAAAATTATCTGAACTTTCGCCATAACCTTTTACGTTAGTCACACTGTTTTTTTTTCTTATTCGTGCGTGTAATTGGTACTATTGTGGTCACGGGATTTGAGCTTGATCGCACCATTTTTCTTTCTACTTTTACAGTGCAAACATGGCTGATCTCGACGAACTTAATTCACTGGTGCCCAATCCACACGAATTTACTTGGGCAACCAGACTGGCAACAAGGTCCCACCCTTTTACAGTTAAATCAACCAAATGCAGGCGACAATTCTACTCCATCAACTTCTTTTCTTGCACTTCCGCCTGTGGAACTTCCTTCCATATACTTGCTTTCCTGACGGCTATAACCTCCAAAAATTTAAATGCAATTACAATTCATATCTCTTATCTACTTGACTCCGGTCCTTTCTACATCACCCCGTGTATCTTGTTCTTTTTCTTTCTCTCTACCTTCGCAACTGGCTTCACACCTGTGTTCCCATTCTCCTCTTATCCATTCTCTAACACCCCCTGTAACTGATTTGTCTTTCTCTTCACTCTCGTCCTGAATAAACTTTTACTCTTATGTAGCCCACTGCATATTAGTGGCGGTACCGCCTTGCTTAGGGGGAAACGATTTTGAAAAAAGGTAAGAGTGTACACTAACAAGGAAAAAAGTACATTGATCTAAATCTGCAGAGAACATGCTGTCTCATTAACGATAACTAGCCGGTTCGCTTTCATCATTTATAGAGATAGCTGCATCCTTTTGCCAGTGGCGGAGGTCCTACTTCTTCTATGGGCCCCACGATTGTCCGGCCACTTTTAAACTCATACACACATGTAGGTGGTAACGCACTGTCACTGTACTGTGTTAAAATTCTCCGATTAATATATTCTGATCAGAGAATTCGGATTACTTTTATCCGTTCATTCTTGGTGGTCTAGGAAGTAATATCTCATGGGTTTCGTTCCGCAAAGTAACAAGTCTACCTGAGAAAAATCTGCTATTTAACAAACAAACAGAAAGGGAATGAAGATAGCTGCTAGAGTGAACATGGCAGTGCGGGTTTAAGTTGTGAATGACCAAGCTAGTGGAACTTCTTTTTCTATGTACGTTGTCTTTTCGGGACGTAGGAGATCATGGCTTTCCACGTCTTTCTATCTCTGGGGCTCTTAGCACACTTTCTCCTGTTACACCATGCAACCCCCATTTTGTCACCCACCTGCTCAAGCCCTTCAAATATGTTATGCTCTGCTTTCCCCTGTCTCTTTTCCCTTCTATCTGACCTGTTAGTATCGAGTTATCCAAGCCCAGCTTTCTCATTGCATGTCCCAGGAACTTTAGTTGTCTCTTCCTGATGCTCGATAATTATTTCCGTTTCGTTTCAATTCTTTCCAACACCTCATCATTTCTTACATGCTCGGTCTACGATATCGGCAGCATCTTTCTGTAAAACCACGTTTCAGTTGCTTCAAGTTGTTCCTTCATCTTTGATGATATTGTCTAGCATTCACTGCCATATTGAAGAACTGACATCACATAGCAATCCAGTACTCTCTTCCTTGTTTCTAGGGAGATTGTCCTGTTTCTTAATATTTTACTCAACTTCTGGAATGCTTCCTTCGCCATGCCAATTCGCCTTCGGATCTCTTTGTCACACTTTCCGTCTTCTGTTATAACACGTCCCAGGTATTTAAATTTTTGTGTCTACTTGATTTTAGTATCCATCACCTATATTAGATATTTTGGGCTGCTCTTTTTGCTGCTGACCATGCATCCGGTTTTCTTGCAGCTTATGTGTAGTCATTTTTGGTCATTCTCTCGGCTATCTTCTGTAGGAGGACTTATCCGAACATCTTGGATAGTAATTTCGATATTATATTGAGACGAGAGCAACATCTTGTCTATGGGATAATAAATACGGAGAGGATATAATTCATCAACACCTACAAAGCCGCGTAAACGCTGTTTATCTCTCTCGAGATTGGACAGTGAGATTTGGGTATTACCAGCAGAGGTATAGCAGTTATAATTTATTTGTGGTCAGATTTGACAAATATATATACATATATACAGGATGCGATGTGTAAATTGCCGCCATTTTATATTTTTATTTTCGCACATGCGCCTTGTTTGTATTAATTTTGTTTAGTGCACAGTATCGTTGGGTCAATTGGGCACCATGTATGAGAGAAAGAAAGAGCCCCTCTGACGCAATTAACACCGTCAGAAATTTGGAAATGGGATGGTGTACCGCTTAGCATTTGTGCCGGAAGTTCAGAGTATTTGAATGTCAATCTGAGGACAACACAGAAGATTAAGAAAGAGTTGAATGATATATCCAGCCGATATCTAGGTGTTCTAAGTGATCCCTTGTGATGACGACCTTATAATACCATTCCTCTTTCCACAGAGCCTGAGACTCAATATAGAAACCTACGTCAAGTACCTTGAAGAGGTAGTGCTACCCTGAATCAAGAGTGTGAATGCTAAAAGACCTCATGTCACAAGCTGGAGTAGCCAGTCATTACTGTCAGACGATTTCTGCGACCCTTACATCTGACCACGTAACTCTCCAGTCTTCAACTCCTTGGTTATTGGCACAGTTGATTAGGAGACTAACAAAACCGCTTGTAACACCAAAGATGAACAAGGATTATGGCAGCATTCACCACTTTAAACAGGCGACAGACCAGAAGAGAGGTAGAAGATTCCAAAGTTGTCTGGTGGCTAGGGTTAAAGCTAATGGCGACGTTATTTATTAAATCTACTGTTTAGTATTTGATGATAGTTTTGTGTAATTTTGGTAAATATATATGTTAAATTGAGATGTCTGTTAAATTTTGCGTAATTTAGACGGCAGTTAATCTATCACATACTCGATATATATGGGGCTATAAAGAAAGGGAATGAGAAAAATATCCATGAATCGAAATAGATAATTTACATTTTTCTTCTTATTCTAAATTTGCCAAATACACACTAGTGTCCTTTGTATTGCAACTACTATTGGTACATGAATAACATTACTTTCTTGGTCATTCGGATTCAGATAAACGGTGTTGACACGGATTCGAATTTCAAATACTCGAACTGGAAATAAATATACGTCAGTTTCAGTCATCAGTTTCCCCCCTGAGCTTGATAGGTAGTGAAAAGGCCGACATAGATATCTACATACTTGATGTCATCTGTCTATTTGTTAAACGAATATAACCGTTACTGACACTGCAACGTAACAAACTTTATCTAACAAGGACCACCAGTGTATATTACCCTGCAGCTTCGTCTTTCCAGCCTGTCATTCATATACGAGTTGTTACTTCGCAATTGTCACTTAACTTTTCAAAAAGATTACAATATTCTCAGCAATGTTTATGGCATATTATATTCCAATTTAGCTTATACCACAACGTGACGTTTATCACCAAGTGTATAAAATATTCCAGAAACACATAGAATCAAAATAAACGTTTTATCCCTGAAGGCGTCTATTATCAAATTACTGCAAAAGTCTGTGCCCAGTTTTCTCTGTCTTTGATTTTGTAATCAGCCTGAGAAAAGAGACACAACTGAGTTGCACTCTGTCGGAAGACAGAGACGGCCATCTTAATGGGGCAGACTGGGCTCCATTAGTGTGGATGCAGTCAGGTGCAATGATTTCACGCCAACGCTAGACAGAGGACATCGTAAAGTCAGCAGCCAGAGCGGAGTATTCAAGTTGGTGTACAACGACTGTGATTTGACAAGGAGAGCAATGGTCTACTTGCACAAAACACGCTATCAATAAATGAAAACTTTCCCAGATTTCATGTAGAGGCAACTGGCCAGGTACTAAGCTACGCGGCAACTCTAGGACCACATCCAGTTATGGGGCTGATGATTATATACAGGGTGTTAAAAAAGAATTTACATCGTCTAACCCTGGATCACTGACCATCAATTAAAGTTACACCACAATAACCGTGAGTATACCATACCCGATATTGAAAATTTCAAAAAAAGATTTATATTTAATATTTTTTGGAAATATTTTACATGCAGGCACTTCAAACTTTGTACTTTGAGTTAACATTAATAGCAACTTAAAAACATTATTTAGGTAAGAAAATCAGGTACTAAAATTTAATAAAATTGTAATTAAAATGGCGTCATTTGCGCTGGGTACTATATACCTGTGGTTAGTGTTCACGGGTTAAAATATGAATATCTGAGTAACTACATGTCACAGGTAAACTTCGCCATCGCCTCGGCGATTCTCTGCTTATGTTCCTCTCGGCCTGTAAAAATAATTGAATATAGACCTATCTTTTACACAACCCCTAATTGAATAAAATCACAAAGCGTCAAGTCAGCTTAACGTGGTACCCATTTCAACAGCACTGTTAAAACACATTTCTAGTGGTTATAATATTAAGTCTTACTTAGGCTACCCGTCCTGACGTCTGCAGAAATATCAGTCATTTAAATGCCATACATGATACATACTTGGGCTACCATGTCTCGAAAGAAAAACATGACTGACTGGGCTGAAGATTTCCATTATTTTCTGCTGTCTACTGGTTGCCAACCAAGGCTATAGAACTCAACCTGTCTAGGTATTTAACCTATAACTGGAGAGAGAAAAGACGGATTAATATATTTTCCATGGATATTTGCGCGTAAATTAATGCAGCAAATTCAACTTGAATTCGATCACGGTTCTCCGATTTCTCGTTCCGAGGCGATATCAACTTCACCACAGCGCACATCCTGACTGCGGAAATACTTTTGACTCTAATCCAACAGGATATATTGACTTCCTAGAAGTTCGTTATTTAATGCGTCTGGCTTAGTTCCTTAGCGGGGATGTATTAATTTGCTCTACAACATCCCTCTCTTGAAATTTCCTTTTATTATTGAATATTTTTTTTATGTATTAGTAATTCCCACGCTCCTCTTTCTGGCGAAATCGCTAACGTACTGAACTGTGTATTCTTTTTATGTTTTCGGACAATCTTTAGTTTTTCTTTACGTTTCTTATTTCTGGTAAACGTACTTGTACTTTCAACTAAATTTGTAGAACAGTACTTGCATAGTTTCTTCCTTTATTGCGAAACTTTCTTTAATAAAACTTTCTTTCAACTGATTGAATAGTCTTTTGTGTTCTATCTTTTTCTTTATTTTACCATATAAATCATCTTTTCAAATCGTGAGATCTTTTTATACAATCTTACCAATTTTCCAGTTTTTCTCACATTTTTGACAAAATTAAACGAAACATTGAAGTTCTGCCATTCATTTGGTGCTTGAAAACCCAGTATTGGGATTTGAGTCCAGGTGAGGAGGGAACTGGTAAAACTTCACATTTTCTATCTTCTTATCTATCAAACTAAGTAAATAAACACCAGATACTGTCTGTTCGTCGCTGTGTCTGAAACCTCAGTAAATTGAGTCAAACATACTTTATATAGATATATAAATTTTTAGAATCAGGATAATCTTAGCGTTGAAAATTTACCCTTTAGATAGTAATTGAATATCCAGCATTGGGATTTGTGTCCAGATGAGTAGGGAATATTTTAAAAAATCAAGTTTTAAAATAACTGAAAAATTTACCGATGTTAAACTAATATTGTGTATAAACACAAAAACTTTGGGAGTGCGGCTTTTCAGTTAGTAACTAATAAAGTACTACCTTTCTGCATGGTGTTTACAACGTATTACTCAGTTGAGAGCCGCCCTTTCACTTCTCAAATCATGATATAATATCGAATCTTGTTCAAGTAGGACCATTCCATCACTGTTTATTCGCTGGCCACTGGTAAAGTCTCTAGTGAAACATTCGTCCATCAAGTGAATTACATTTTAAAGCACGGATTTTTCAAGCAAGCTTATAATCTCTGTTAGCAGTCATATATTTATGTAAGAATAAAATAATTTTAAGTAATTTTTATTTATTCCTCAATTTTCTTCTTCTTCTTCTTCTTCTTCTTCTTTTTCTTCTTCTTCTTCTTCTTCTTTCGCTCTCAACCCAAAAAGTAATCATTACAGGGCCGACGTGCAGAGCTGTCCCTCATTCTCCTCCATTTGTCACAGTCGTGTGCCAAAGGCTGGGTCACTGCTAATGACTTCTTGGTGTGATTATCAGGTGGCGTGTCTTCGGGTGTTTAACCTGCCAGAGCCCACCCCTCTCGTTCTATATATTAATATCTCCATTCAGATATTAATGAATGTAAGTAGAAATTAATTGCTTGCACTACGTCATGTGCGAAAAATTTAAAGAAATGCGTATAAAACCAGTTAATTAATGTTAGCATATTCATAACACTGGTAATATAATAGCAGCTTCATTTTTATAATATAAAATAATATAATAGCAGCTTCTTTTATCATTCAAGCAAAACGGTGTAATTGTACTTTTATTACTCGCTGATGTAGAATCAATTATGCCTCAAAGGAGAGAGAATCCAAGAAAAATACTTCACATGCTCGTAACTGAAATTAAAAATCTTCCTCCCAAAACGTGTATATCCTTGCTGGAATCAATTAAACGTTTTGTTATATTCATTGTATTTCTCGTTCATATCTATTTTATAAAATATGCTTTTATATGTGTACTTTCACCGTTTCAAAAGATATTTTTTAGGCCTGTGTAGTTTTAACTTCTACATAATTCGTGATGATGTCTGTACATATTAGTCATCATTATCTACATAAAAAAGGTTTTGACAGATTTATAGTTATATATGAAGCAATTTATTTGTGTAAATAATGACCTGCTCAGACGTTATCGATGTCTACCAAAGAACATTTCTGATTCTAAACCCATATTGTGCACTTGTTACTTTTTCAGCAATTATGCTGACCGAGTTATATATATATATATATATATATATTAAAGACTATAGAAAAATTGTAATAACACAATTTGGACTTTTTCAAGGCAAAAAACAAAATGAATTTATTAAACCAAGTAACTAATTATAACAAAACAAAATGTTCTTAACAACTGAAATATTGTCTTTTCTACAGGTTAACTCTGAGAGATTTTTCTTATATAAATATATATATATATATATATATATATGTGTGTGTGTGTGTTTGTGTGTGTGTGTGTGTGTGTGTGTGTGTGTTTTAAACCAGAGAACATATATACAGATTTTCGAAAACAGTAAAGCATTCTTTTTAAAAGATCATTTTCAACTAACACATGTTCAGAAGAATACTTTTGTAAACTTTACAAAAAGACAATTAGCACTGCGAGAAAATATAAGGAGAAAAAAAAACACTGTTAAGATACAAATTTATTAATAAAACATAGTGATAAAAACGATAGAAGAAAGAAATATACTGGTAAAAAAGCTTGTGAGAAGAAAAACATTAACATACATGGCTACTAAAAGAGCGAGCATGCAAACTAAATTCTCTTTTTGTTTGCACCATAACGGTTGAAGCAACTTAATAAAAATCGCGTACAATAATTCCCAAACACGCAGAGGACCAAGCTCGGCACAGGACTGTAAACGAATCGTAACTATATCTTGCAGTATGCTATACATTGTTTTGTAAATGATGATACCTGGTCGCGTCGTGATCAGACTGGGTACAGCGAATACTGTATTTAAAAAAAACACAGAAAACAAAAGAAAAACCCGGTTAGCCTCGAAAACTGCATGTAGCCTAACCACCGAAAAAAAACCCTCTTTTAAGAAGAATGGTTTCCAGTGTTTTCCATATCTCTCTTCTATCGCTCACTATATATATATATATATATATATATATATATATAAGGAACAAAGAAAATATTTACAATCTTCAAAACAGTAATTTAAAACTGTGCTCAGTATAGAAATAGAGCTATGAATATTTATTATAAATAATATTCTAGAAAATATCCAAACTACAATCTTTTACAAAAATGTACATTTTATTTCGATATTAAATGCCTCATCGGGTAGTAAACGTATTTTTTTTGTATTTAAAAAGAAATAATGTTTGCTATCTGATGAGACATTGTTCTTTCAATGTCAAAACAAAATATACAATTTTGTTGTAGATTGTAGTTTGGACATGTTCTAAATATACATTATATATACAATATACATATATAGATTGTAGTTTGGACATGTTCTATAATATATATATATATATATATATATATATATATATATATGTAATGAATTATTTTGAACATTATTTTTACCGATACTCGTATTTAAGTAGATATTCTGTTTTTAATTAAACAGTATTTTTATATTTATATCTACCGGCCTCATTATTTACGATAAATTTTTATTACGAAAATGTGTGCTATCGTAAATAGTCAGGCCTGTAGATATAAATATAAAAATACTGCTTAATCTGTTTTTAATTAAACAGTATATATCTACTTAAATACGAGTATCGGTAAAAATAATGTTCAAAGTAATTCATTACAAATTGTCGGTTGCTTATATCCAAGTTTCGTTAAAATTCGTTAATTTCCGTAACATGTTTACATATATATAAATATATTCTTTAAAGAAAGTAATGAATTTCTTTCTTAATCCGAAAAAATTTATATTACTTAAAATTATTTTACTAGATACACGTATTTGGAAGGATGATTTGTTTATTTGTTATTCAGTAATTTTATTAAACTTTCGTCTACTTGCCTGAATTTGGAAGGAATCTTATCAGAGAAAAATATGCTCTTTCCGGCACTATTCGAACCTGCGATCCCATTCGGGAAACCGTCATTATATCTCACGTGATTTAGATCTCCCCGCTACAGAGTGCGTCGAATGCTAAACAACGTTGAGTAATGATTTTAAACACATATTTTTCTTTCTGACTCTCGAAATAAAAATAATCTGCTAACATAAAGAAAGCAATTTCAAAAAAAAAAAAGGGATAGATTTAAAAAATTCAATAATCTTACAGATATTTTTATGATTTTTATTGTATACTCTTAACTGAGTAGACGCTCAGTTTATTTACATAACAGGATATTTATCTATTTTGGTAGACTGAAGGGAATATTCGAGATATCTGAGAGAAAAAATACTTGTCTGAAAAGTTTCTAGGGGAGTCTCCAGAGTAAAAATTGTGAACGTGATATTTATCAGCTAAATGACAATTATTTTTGTATTATTTCTATCTATCTATCTATCTATCTATCTATCTATATATATATATATATATATATATATATATATATATATTTGAAAAGTGTTATTACGCGATCCCAGTTTCTACATTTCGGTGCTATCAGGCTATTTACAATAACTGATATTTTTAAAAACGCTTACATATTAAGGATTTTTCACACACACACACACACACACACACACACACACACACACACACACACACACACATATATATATATATATATATATATAGATATTATTGTTATTCAGTTCCAATACCAACTTAAAAAATGTCTGCCCCTTAAATAAAAATTAAAATTTAATTACAATGTTTCATTGATAGCTTATGCTCCAGTATAACTTTTAAAAAATATTTTAGCAAAACAACTGACCCACACAATAGTTAATTTGTTTTTAAATCTATAATATACCAAAATTGTTAAAGTCCTAATTCTATACTATAAATTCCACCCACTTAAAAAACAAACAAACAAAAAGTTTAGCTTGCTGTAAAAGATTACTGTCTGTCTATTTAAATAATGTATGTTCCCACAATGTATCCCAGACAAATGTTCCCAGAAAAAATAATTCTATTTTAATTTATTAAAAAAATACAATGTTTCATTTATAATTTACCTAAACTTATTTATAAATGGAAGTTTGTCTGTGTGTGTGTGTGTCCGTGTGCGTGACCGTTACCTATAGACTCCGAAACGGCCGACCGATTTTCTTGAAAAGTTACACAGTTGTACTATAAGCGTCTGCGAGTGTTCTTAGCTAGGTTTTGTGTCGAGGTACTCCCGATAAATACCAAAAATCAATAATTGAAAAATCGGGTAATAGAAGGAGTGGACCGATTTTAATCAAATTTGATACACTCATAGACAAAAACATAATAAACGATATTCAGAAGTTTCAAGGTTGCAGTTCTTACAATAGTGCAGAAAATTGATAATATATATATATATAAGGCAAGATGTGTGTGTGTGTGTGTGTGTGTGTGTGTGTGTGTGTGTGTGTGTGTGTGTGTGTGTGTTTATCTGCCTGTATGTCTGTATTTGTTTCAGCCCTTTTATTTTAGTTCTTGTTTCGGGTTTGGTTTTAAGTAGGTATAATTGTAGTTCTTAGTCTTAGCTATGATACCATTTACTCAGAGGACTTATTTAACCTTCAAAATTCAGTTTACGACGAAAAAACTTATTTGATATCGATACCAGGAAATAAAAATTTGACTTACATCTATTCATTTTTCTTTCAGTCTACGGTTTCGCTTTAACTGGAAACAACTATTGCTTTTTAGTCTTCCGTGCCAACGTCCAAAGAGTCTGAGCTCCAGAACCAGAGATTAGTTTTAAAGCTTTCATTACACCCGAGCAACGGTGGGCTATACTGTTATGACCCTAATATAACTGAAAATTAATACTAATTTTAATAAAATGAAAGACCCGCACAATACTTAATTAGTTTTATTTGCAATACACTTTAAAATACAATAATTATTTAATCATAGTTATAACATAAACATCCTAAACCCTTTACTCATGAAGTTGTTTAAATAAAAACATAAAACAACTTGATGTTAAAAATTATTTACCTATTTAAGTATTGTGTGGTCCCATTATATATCTTACTCTGAGAAAATAATTTTCTTTAAAATTTAATTAATTACAATATTTCATTTATAACTTATACTCCAACATAATTTAAAAAATTACCCTCAAAATACTTAATTGTTGTTCTTAATACAATATGACTAAGTATACCATAATTATTTAAACCTAATTTTGACCTAAACTTTCTAGCTCCTTTACTCATAGATAGTAGTTAAAAATCGATTGTTCAATAAAAAAAAAACTAACATCTAGCCTCCTGTTTATAATTTATTATCTACACATATAAAAATTCTATGGTACCACTAGGTATTTTATCTACACAAAATTAAAAGGTGACATGTCTAGATCCAATCCATCCTGATCCCTTTCATAACCTAAATATTAAATCTCCATGCTTATGTATTTTTTCTTTATGATTGAACAATATTGATACACCTAAAGCATTTTCTCCAACTACCACTTCTTAATTTTGTAAATAACAATGAATTCCTGTTATATAATTTTAATAATCATGGCTGGTAGCATATATATATATATATATATATATATATATATATATGCGACAAAAATATAGTTTTAATGTAGGCTCCAGGTTTAGGTTAAATATCATTGATAGTAGATGTAAGAATGAACACTGAAATCAACACTAGCATCAACAGCCTGTTTCATGTATAAACACAATCTTCAGGGCATTTGTGTTGGGTTTTACCCTGACTATTTATATATTTTGGCCAATAGAACATTTTGAGTAGCAAAGACTGTTGTATCATTTTGTGAGTTATTTGCTGGGAGGTAACGATTGTTTCAAATTATTGCACATTCTATTCAACAGAAATAATTGTGAATACAAATGTAGTTACTTGTAAATGTTTGCTTTAGACATATGTAATTGCAATTTGTCTTCGTTAATCTACTTAATTATTTTAAAACTATTGCAATATTTTAGTTAATTATATGTCCATCATTATTTACAATGACTTATTGCCACTTACCAGCGGCCCCTTGGAAACCTTGCTCTTCAGATTTTGATTTGCATGTTTTTATTCCAGCTCCTGGTCTCTGTTAACCATCTAGGGCTATTCGTATCATATTTGATACAGTATTTCCCTATAAGGAAACATTTGGTATTCATTGACTGAGCAGTCAGTACTGCTTTCATTTGAAATTTATAAAATATTTCTCTTAAAAAATTTTTCAGGAAAATATTTCTTTCAAGGCTTGTTTTCATACTGTATCAAATATGATACGAATGGCCCTAGAGGGTTAAAGAAATTGTTCGCCATCTATGATAATTGCAGCAATTGAAAAGGTAATAAGGAGAAACGGATATTGTGGGCCAGATGGAACAGCGCAATTGTGTTCAAAAATGTATTTTCTTGCTGTATGCAGCCTTGCTTTTTCGTAAAGAGGGAATGTTTCATTTAATCCACAATGCACAATGTCATTAAAAACAAAACAAAGAAAACAAAAAACAAAACAAGACAACAACTATGGTTTGTTAGTTTACTACAAATGTATTCTTATCTTTAACGGATAATTCATATTTACGATGATATATACTTAAATCTTATTAAGTAGACAAAGTAGACATTACTGTGGTGCTGTCTCTCACTCCAGTCGGATGATGCCTACCATAAGGAAGGGGATTTGTGATTTCAAAAACACATTCATTGCGCTTTCGCATAACAAATAAACAAATACAACATTAAAAGAAGATACAATATATAAAGAATATAATTGCCATCAGTTTATACAACAGTGTGCGATGGATTGCCATCTAAATGACGCAAAAACGAAACATGGACATCGACACATGGCTAGCAAGCTTGTCTCGCTTGAATCATTACAATTGCGTTGGGAGTTCGATTTGAGTAGCGAGTCTAGTACTTTTGGCCTTACACCACATCAAACTTACGCTTAGAAAGTCACTATACAGAGTGCGATGAATAGATTTTTGTCTAAATGATACAAAAATGGAAAAATACTGATATTTGATTTTAACAGATATATTTGCCAAAATTACACTTATATATCTTAAAATAACTCAATAATTCAATACAATCGCTATTTCTTTTAACCACGCCCCTTATGCGACTTCGGAATCTTCTGCAACTCTTCTAGACAGTCTCTTTGTTGAAGTTGGTAAATACGGAAAAAATTCTTGCCTCCGGCTCATCTTTAGTGTTAAAAGTAGGTTTATTAGTCTCTAATGCAACTGAGCCCCGCACATAATAAAGAGGGGTTCAGTTTAGGAAGTTAGGGGGACAGATGTAAGGGATAATGAAATGTCTGACTGCGATAACTGTGTTCACCTGACTGTGTGGCATTGTACAGATACTTGTTGCCAGACATAGTCTTCCAGCAGACATCCTCTTAACCCAGAGCAACATTATCAACCTCAAAGAATTCAATGTGTGCATCTGTGTTGATTCTAAATTCATATAAGTATATATAGGGACGAAAAACGTCGACATAACTAGTGATAACTCCAAACAGATTCATAATCACTATTAAAATTATCCGACTTATTCCCAATTCTCTGCACGGTCCTAAGATTGACACCCAGATCCACTGAAACGTTCGTATTAATGATTCCGTTGTGAATGACAATCAGTACAGCGTGCCATTTCCAAAATTCTGGCGGAGTGAATTGCGCATGAATCTCTTTTTCTCACATACGGTACTTAACTGATCCTGCTATACTGTGCACCCGACAAAATCAAAAACAAATAAATCTTATGTGCGAAATTAAAAATATGAAAGACAGCAATTCATTCATAGCCCACTATATATGATGTGATACTTCAGTTACGTTAGTGACTTGCATACAAATCTACATATTGTGCAACAGCGAGGCTCACGGTATATAGTAAGAGGAACATTTGACACTTTTTGCCATTATCTTTTAGCCGGTCTATACGAATGAATCCAACATTTCTGTTACCACTTTGACACAAGCTATCTCCGGTTAACTATATATAGGGCAACTTTGTAGAAGTAGTGTAGAGAACATTGATTAGCTTATATTTATATACACTCATGATCAAAATTTTAAGACCACTTAAAAATCTTTAAAAAGAATATTTTTTTACGGATAGATTTTAAACTCTTACCAATTAGGGTTAGCAATACTACAATCTATGGAAACAAAAAGCTACATTCCAAATATATTTTTAGAAATTTACATTTTTATAAAATGAGTCGATTTCCATTCTTTAGCAACTATATCAAGCCAAAATAAATTTTCTATCTTAAACATAAATTGTTTCTACATGTTAGTCCTTTTATTAGGATAGTCTTTATAGATTTATTTTATTTTTATTCAGATTTTTGCACTCACATATAGGCCGATGCCCAATCACAGACTGATATATATATATATATACCCTGTGCCTCTTCTACAAGTACTTTCATGTCTACTGCTCCGATGAGCTTAGATCACTGGTGCCGCCTAAACACGAATTTACACGAGATACTAGATTAGCAACTAGGTCCCACCCTTTTACAGTTAAACAAATAAGATGTAACCGTAAATTCTACTCCAACAGCTTCTTTTCTCGCGCTTCCCGCCTGTGGAACTCCCTTCCACAATTCTGCTTTCCCGACAGTTACAATCTCCAGGTGTTTAAATGTAGAGTCAATAGACACCTCCTATCACAGTAACATCACACTAACTCCCAATTATTCTCAGAACACTCTCACCTACCCAACCCTCATTCTCGGTATCCTTACCCGCCTATCACCCACCCTCTGACATTTCCTATATTTAATCATCCTTTCTCCACTCTACGTAGCCCCCTGCGCAGTAGTGGCAATGACATGCCTTGCTCGGGATGAAACGCTTATATATATATATATATATATATATATATATATATATATATATATATATATGTGTGTGTATAAACGAGAAAAGTTGAAATAATTACGACACCATACTCGTAAAACAGTCACGTGGGAGCACACGCGTGGACTCACATCCGCGCAGACGGCCCATGGTTGAACGATATTGAGCGTATCGTAAATGATCTAAGAAAGAAATCGTATATATATATATATATATATATATATATATTTATATATATTTCATCAGCTTGTTTTCCTATTAGTCCTCTAAATGTATTTTTGATTGTTTTTGTTAGTCAAAGAATTATGTTTGATGAAGAATTGGCGAAAACATTCCTTTGTGTTTGCAATTTTTCGTACTAAGATTATTTCATCGGGGATATTTAAGAAAATATGTAATTTTCTTAGTATGAAATCAATGATATCATTGTTTATATATATATATATATATATATATATATATATAAAACGCTCTACTTCAATATCAAACTCTTTATTGCAAAAGATCTGCTTGCTTAAAATACCTTTCTACCAGCAAACCACTGAAAAAACGGCAATAAGCTACACCACAATTTAATACTAAATATATAAACCAAAGAAAAAAAACAAGGGAATCAGGCAGACAATACGGTATCATGAATAAACAATACACAAAACGAAGCCATACCAAAAAGTAAATCACTTCCTTGATCCAGTGGACTGATTTAGAGTCTAACATCGAAAACTCTTACAGAAGGACACAATCAAAACATTTTCTGTTTACTGGTCGTCGCATATAATAAGGTAATTTCAGTTATTGCCCGGCTTCTTTCAACTATAAAAACAAAACAAAAGAGAAATGAAGCGCATTTTCATAAGTCGCTGTTTGGTATTTCATTATTACCTGAAGAAAATGGAGAGCAGGAGAAGTCGTCGAAACGCATCTTTTCTTAAGATTTACATTGTTGTTTCATGATCTCTTATTGTGTGTGTGTGTGTGTGTGTGTGTGTGTGTGTGTGTGTGTGTGTGATAGTGACCAGATGTATAATTTGGAATAGGGATCTAATTCCATTATAAATCAGTTGTGGCTTATTTGGAAAGTTGAAATCTAAGCTAAATCATTTGACGTATATCGTTACGCGCCTTGTTTTATTTTACCGCCCTATATAAGAAGTCAAAGTTCAAATTACCCATATTTCAGTTGCCAGATTCTGAGTTGTCTCTTAGATAAGCCTACCCATGATATATTAGCATGACATACCTTTGGCTTTATTTTCTTCAAACAAATTGGACTCTTTGCCACATTTGGTCGAGTCATGAAATATCTGTGAAGATGCATAAAAAAATATCAACACGCCCTCATGCACACAAATCATACGGCGCATAAATACGCATATTTATTCAAACTTGACAAGATCCATCATTGGAAAGATAGGCTGATACACAAATATAAATAAGTTATGAATAATTCATACACAGGACACTAACCACAACGGTTGCACGCACTGTATAATGCACTGTGTTTTTTGCAAGTGGTTTGTTAAATATGGTTTTTGCTTTTTGTTTATTGATAAATTTCTTTCCCTCCTTCACATCATCGTATATTCGATCACGCAACTTATTTTCCTCTGCAATGATTTTTTTAAAAGTCTGTATATGTGTATAAGACAACCGAATGACACAGAAAACTGCGCAGAAGAGTGTCACGAAAAAAAAACCCAACACGCATAGACACTAATTCTTTAATAATTACATTGGATATACTGCAAGATGTTTAATTAGAAGACTCACGTAGCATCGCTCTGGCCATAGCTCTACTAAGTCTCATTAAATAGACATAGAGACAGAATTAAAAATGACCAAAAAGCATTTTTACTAAACAAAAAAAGGAAAAGTCAGCACTCATTAACATCAACTATGTACAAGGTCAGCATTTTTTAAGTTAAATTATTTCTGTAACTCTAGATATATACATAAAAATCTATATATTCAGTTACGAGTAAAACAAAATTACTTCTTTATAATTGTTAAAAGTGTAGCCGAAATCACTTGAATAAATAAAACATCCCAAACATTTTTTAAAATAATTTATGTACTGAAAAGAAAAGAAAATTTTAGAATCACACGAAAAATTCTATAAAATCCTTAACGACGGCGCCTTGTCTGTCATTTATCAAAGATTGCATAAAAGAAGGATTGCTGACTAAACACACTATATATATATATATATATATATATATATATAAATTACAATATATATATATATATATATTAATATATATATATATATATATATATATATATATATATATATATATATATATATATTGTAATTTTTTATTACAGTGGTTTATAAAAAGCACAATATCACTACACGAAGATTTTCAGGTTTCAGAACAATACTGTTCGTCTTCATTTGATATGTTAAAATAAATAGGGAAATATTTTATTTCTAAAATATAAGAGGAATTCATGGTTATTTATAAAAGTAGGAAGAGGTAGTTGGAAAAATGCTTTAGGTGTGTCAATATTGTTCAATCAAAAATGAGAATTATGTAAGCACGGAGATTTCATATTTGGGTTATGAAATGGGGCAGGACATATCACTTTTCAATTTTGTGTGGATAAGATACATATTGGGACCTTAGATGTTTTAAATGGGTACACAATAATTTTAAATAGTAGGTTGGATTTTAGTTTGTTTTATTGAACAATAGATTTTTTACTACTATCTGATGAGTAAACGGGCTAGAATGTTTAGGTCAGAATTATGATTATATAATTATGGTATATTTAGTTATATTAAGAACAACAATTAAGTATTGTGTTGGTCATTTTTAATTATGTTGGATTATAAGTTATAAATGAAAAATTGTAATTAATTAGGTTTTAAAGAAAATTATTTTGTTTGAGTAAGATACATAGTGGGACCACACAATACTTATATTGTAAATAATTTTTAGCAGCAAATTAGATTTTTCTTAAAGTACTTATGTGTAAAGGGGCTGAAATGTTTATGTTAAAATTTGGATTAAATAATTATGATATATTAAAGTATATTGTAATTAAGTAAACAAATTAAGTATTGTGTGGATCAATTATTTTAGTGAAATAATTATTAATTCTTAAGTTATATTAGAGTATAATTTATAAATGCATAAATGAAACCCTAATTTACTAAGTAACCATGAATTCATCTAATATTTAAAAAATAAATCTTTTTCACCATTCATTTTAATATATCACTTGAAGAAGAACAGTAATATTCTGAAACATGAAAATTTTTATGTAGTGATATTTTGCATTTATAAACTATTTTAATAACTTAATGCTTGTGTTTCTGTAGGTTTCTTTTATTTACTAGGGTTTTTGTCAGTGATTCTGTAGCGCCCATTCATGATGTTTGGAGAAGAATGTTTCACCTGAAGAACAACATATTTCATCTGATGGATGCCATTCTAAATCATTGATCTTAGAACGCGGGTGTATTCAAATGTCAATTTCGACATCATATATTTCGATTTATATGAATGTTCTCAGAGCCAGAAATGTCATCCGTATGAAAGACACGAGCAAGAACATGATAGTTATTTTTTACGTCAGTGTTTTAGTTCTCTAGCATCTTGTGAAATTTGGCAAAACAATAACTGAAGTACCATATTTTAAGATAATTATCATTATCTACAGTAAATATTTGTTATGACTGAACTCTACAGAATTATTTGAAATTTTTAGTATTTACTAATTCCACATCTTGAACGGTTATGTTAGATTTGTTGTACTTTATTATTAAAAAATACTAACCTTGATTTCAGTGGATTGCCTTTCAAAAGGTTATACCAGAAACTTCTCATATACGCCCTTATTTGACCACCTTTTATTGTATCTTTGTATATAAGATAAGCATGTCGCAATGATCAAAAGCAGAGGAGCAATTGTTCTTTGATTTTTCTCACTTTAAATATTTCTATATCCGCACACAAAAAAAGGAAACTTAGGATAAAAGATAAACACAATCGAAACACGCCATTTTCTCAGCACATTACGTGTCGTTCGATATTGCTGTGACCATCACATTATTCTGTTTATTTAAAACCTATTTCATGTTCCCGAGAAATTTCCTGATGACATTGCAGGAAGATATCGTACACACAAAACATTATATTTTACACCCCCCACACACACCAGAGTAATTTATGGTAATGTATACAAACGTAAGTTGATAATAAATTCAGATATAAAAAAAGCACACAAACCAACATATATATATATATATATATATATATATATATATATATAGTAGCTGAGAGTGTTCTAATTCATTGCTGAATGAACGATGCGTACATGCTAGAATAGCTATTGTTTTTCAAAGTCTACCATTCTTCCAGGGTGCTCAATCAGGGTGTGAGAGCGTAAATATATATATATATATATATATATATATATATATATATATATATAAGAGAGAGAGAGAGGGAGATAGAGATAGAGAGAAGTTATGGATACCTAAACTAGATGCTATATATTGAGTAGTTTACGTGATAAATATATAAAAAATATTAAAACTTTGAATAAGTTCTCTCTCTTATATAAAATATCACGTTACCAGAACTGCCTGCATGTAATTACAGATGGTAATGCATCTCTAAGAAAGTAGTAGAAGCAAGCTTGAAATTCAGTGTATATCATTTTGCTGAATTCTGAACAACTTTGTATTTGCTATCGTTAAAAATAACCTATTTTGTCCGAAATAAAGAGTATTTGCGGAAAATTTTACTGCACTACTTAATTCAAAAGAGATATACAGATAAAGCGCACAGAATTCTTGTAGAGATATTTGTCGACCCAGCAGGTATTGATTGGTTTAGACGCTTCAAACTAATCGTTTTGATTTTGAAGATAAAGAACGCTTTACCGCACCGAAAAAGTTTGGTGAAAATAATTAGATAAATTATTTCATGAAAACTTATATCGGGCGCAGACGGAACTTGCAGAATTAGAAATTGATCACACAACAGCTTTGAACCATTTTAATGCATGGGAAATCGTTCAAAAGCAAGGGCATCGTACGAGTTGAAACTGCGAGACATCGAACAGTGTCTTGTCCCGTGTGAAAAGCTGCTTCAATACCAGAAAAGAAAAGGTATTTTGCATTGTATCGTGTCCGGCGAGGAAAACTTGATGCACTACGAAAATTCTAAGAGCAAATAATCGTGGTTTAAAACCGGACATACATCAATATTGGTGGCAAAGCCATGGTTTCAAAGATTCTACACTGCATTATGTCGGATCAACTGGGTGTAATTTATAATGAGCTGCTCAAACCGACCGAAACTATTACGGGAGATCAATATCGACTACAATTGATGTGTTTGTTCCGAGCATGGAAGAAAAAGGCCACTATACGAGCAGAAACACGACAAAGTTAATTTACAACATTACACCGCTAGGTCACATGTTGTAAAATGTCTGAAAACTTACTAAGAAACGCTTAAATGAGAAGTTCTACCACTACAACGTATTAACCAGACATTATCCCATCTGATTATCATTTTTTTTATCGATGGCATATAGTCTGTCTTAGCGGCACTTTCATTCATATGAAGATGCCAAAAAATGGGTCGATTCGTGGTTACCCTGAAAAGACGTGTAGTTTTCCTACATGGAATTTAAATGCTTTCCAGAAAGATAAGAAAAAGTAGAGGCTAGTGATGGTCACTACATTCAGTGGAGTTGAGGGATTAATACAAATATTACTTATAAGTGAGCTTTAGATGGTCAGGCTTTTCTAACGATTAATTTCCAATTTTCTCATTTTTCGTTAAATTAATGTTAATTTTAACGTAATTAATTTCTGCGTTAACTAAGATGTTACTACATATATCTTCTTCTACATGTGGCGTCTACCTTCAAGAAGTATGTGATCATGAACTTCCACTTGGCTCTGTCTCTTGTCGCTCTCAAAATTCTTCTTCTGGGTATCTATCCCAAACCCCAGTCTGCCATCCATTTGCTCAAGCCTATCAAGTGTGTCTCGCGCTACTTTCCATTATCTTTCTTTCACTTTATCCGTCCTGTGAGTATTAAATTCTCCAGGCCCCACTTCCTCATTACACATCCCAGAAAACTGATCTGTCTCTTTCTTATACTTAGTATGAGTTTACTCCTCGTTTCTCTCATCTCCAACACCTCGTCTTTACTGACGTGCTTAGTCCATCTTATATTCGGCAACCTTTTGTAAAACCATATTTCTGCCGCTTCAAGTCTCTCCTTCTTTCTTGAAGAGATCGTCCTACATCCACTGCTGTAAAGAAGGACATTCACATAGCAATCCAGCACTCTTTCCTTTGTTTCCAATTAAACTTTTCTGTCTCTCAGTACTCTGATTAGCTTTTTAAATGCGTCTTTTGATCTCAACATCTCACTTTCCATCCTCTGTCAGCACACTTTCCAGCTATTTAAATTTCTTTACATATTACATTTTAGTTTTTCTGACATGGCATAGTTGGCATCTTGAGGTTTTCTTTTTGCTGATGGCCATATATTTAGTTTTCTTGAACTTTATGCTCAGTCGTTTCTTCTCGCTTTCTCTTGCTACCTTCTGTCGAAGCTCCTGCATTCTCCATTCTGTGCTTGCTATTTGCACCGTGTCATTCGCGCATGTTGTGTTGCTGAGATTGTTGCTGCTAATGACGAATCCTAGCAACGATTTTATTTCTCTCGGAATTTTTTCACTGTACATGTTGAATAGATCCGATGAGAAAACACATCCTAGTTTTACGCCCTATTCTATTTTGTATACCTACTGAATTCACTATCAGTAAACAAGTGGTTTGCTGCCAATAGATATTCTGGATTATCCTCACGCTTTTTTTTCCAAAAATGTTGACGTTTTCGAGCATCTTTGTTAAGTCTTTGTGCCGTACCTTGTCAAATGCCTTTGAGTAGCTTATAAAGCATAGATAGAATTCCTTTTGTATTTCTATTGCTCTTTCAGATAGCATTCTGGACATGTTCCGGTATTTTAACAAAGCCACACTGTTCTTGTACTATCTCTGAGCCAATTCTGTTGCGCGATCCGTTCATTAGAATTCGAATGATGTGTTTTGCTACGAGGCTCATTAAGCTGAATGTTCAGTGGAGGTCACATTTCTTTGTATCTGGCTTCTTAGCTAGTGCTAAGCAAACTGATCTGCTTAGATCTTCTGGTGTATTGCCGTTGTTGTAGATTTCGTTTATTATTTCTGTGAGCCTGTCTTTGCTAAAGTCTTCTAAGGGCGTCAACATCTCTATGACAATCCCATCGGGTCCTGCTGCTTTATTTCTGTTTAATTTATCCACAGCTGATTCCATTCAATCCAGATCTTCTTTCTGAAGTGAGAATTAAGTCAGAAGTTGCATTAGTTATTATAGCTAATAGTTCATGTCACTGGATTTTTTGTCTCTTTCTTGACAAGAGATAGGGGAACATTTTGCCACCCACTCGTATTGCGGTCATTATTTCTAACAATTTCCCGATTTCTACTTCTTCTTCTTCTTATTGTTGTTGTTGTTGGTGTGGTTATTTTTGTTAGAATTTTTTGCCACATGTCTTCCAATCTTCATTTCCCACAATTTCTTCTTTTTTCTTTTTCATCTACTTCTTCTTCTTCTTCTTCTTCTTCTTCTTCTTCTTCTTCTTATTATTATTATTATTATTATTATTATTATTATTGCTGTTCTTATTGGTTGTGATGATGATGTTGGCATTTGTGTTGTAACTCTTGTTGGAAATGTGACTGCATTTTCTTATCCCTTTCTTGACCTGTCTAATAGAACACTTTACCACTGATATTACGATCTATCTTCTTCATCTTCTTCGTCTTATTATTATTATTACTTTGTTGTTGTTGTTGGTGGTGGTGATGATTTTGTTATAGCTCTTGTAAATGTCACTGCATTTTCTTCTCCCTTTTTTGACCAGTCTAAGAGAAGATTTTGGCACTTATATTGCGATCTTCTTCTCCTTCTTCTTCTTCTTCTTCTTCTTATTATTATTATTATTATTATTATTATTATTATTATTATTGTTGTTGTTTGTTGTTTGTGATGATGATATTGATATTTGTGTTATAGCTTTTGTTGTAAATGTCACCGCATTTTCTTATCCTTTTCTTGAGCGGTCTAAAGTAAAATATTGCCACTGAAATTGCAATCTTTCTTTTTCTTCTTCTTCTTCTTCTCCTCTTTTTTTTCTTCTTTTTCATTTTCTTCTTATTATTATTATTGTTTTGTTGTTGGTGGTGGTCATGATGTTGTAATTTTGCTATAGCTCTTGCTGTAAATGTCACGTCATTTTCTTATCCCTTTCTTTACTAAACTAAGTGAATATTTTCTCATTGGCCTTATTCATGCACCACGATCTCTCAATTTATTGCTTTTTTATTGCTGTTGTGTTTTGCTGTCGTTTATCTTCTTCTTTGTCTTCTTCTTTTTTATATTATTATTATTATGATGTTTGTTGTTTGTGTAGCTGTTGTTGTTAATGCCGCTGCATCTATTATCATAATTTGCCGCTGCTGGAATGGTAACAATGTCTGAGATGAGAAACATTCATTCTAAAGAGAAATGTGCAAGCTGTTGGATAGAGTAAATTCGTCGCTTCGCCCGCGGAAATTGATGGTTTTCGCGAGATGATTTATGGTTGAAAGAAGATAACTGTTTTACACGTGGAATTTTATTACACTTTTCTTCGGCGTTAAATACCATTATGATTACAGTGTGTGCAGCTTTTATTCGTAGTATTACTCATATGATCAGTGTAGTTGAATGCGCGTTCTTCCTCTACACGTTATTGAATTCAGCCTCCACTGTCTAATTCTCCTCCCTCCTCGCTTGCTGCTTGATTTGTTTATCTATATATGTTTATCAGTTTTATTAGTGGAAGAATTATTACCAGAGTAAAAATGTTTTCTTTTTTCTGTTCTTATCCGAATTCCCTCTTCCTGTTTTTATTGCAAACGGCCATTTTACTTTTACACAATGATTTCGCAAAAATCCCATCATTTTCAAGATAAACTGCGGGTTAAATGCTTTTCTGTGTACGATCAATCTACGAGCGACATTTGTACCAAATAAGCCAGTACTATCAGCCGTTTGCTCAAGTTATCGGCGACTAAACTAGTTTATACACCAAGCTTTTCCGGTTAGAATGTAGCTTAGACACCCTGCGGTATATACTTACCCGTTTCTCGATCACGCTATCATATTACACAAGGTTGGGTATAATATAAAAGAAACCAGCGCTTATACTCGGGCCAGCACCCACAATTGCCCAGCCTCCGCAAACGTCGCTCGAGCTAGTATCGATATGACTACCAATCATTCCATTCTAACGAAATAAGAAGGTTCTGACACATAGAGCTGTTTCAAAGGTTAGACAACATTCCAGTATCTTTTTTCGCTAGACACAGTCATAGCTGAGTCTTTCTTGCTTGAAAACAGAGAGATAATGAGAGATGTAGTATAAAACATATAAAAATGAGCGGATGAAAATTCTTGTAGAATCAACGTCCAATCTCACACAATAAGGTAGACTTGGCTCCATACACTCCAGTGCAAATTATATGAAATAAAACGAATTATGTCTTTCTAGAAGTTTTCACACTTTCCCTGATCACGTATACGTTGTCTTTTGGCGTTGTTTTTCTATTCTGGCAGCATTTTCCCTCACGTTTCAGACTGATGAATTCAGTTCGTTTCTTCAACTTGATAACACGACTACAACTTGAAAGGTTGACATCAACAATATCCACAATTTAAAGGTTGCCAGTGTGTTTGCGCAGCGTTAGCATTTTTGAACGCTTTCTTGCTGTGATGTTCATTGAAGACAATTGCCGTAAAACAACAAATCGACAGTCAAGAAAATAGTGTCTGCGTGAAGGGACGCCAGACCACTGCTCGTTGATGGCTTCGATTCAGTAGCTGGTCTTCGAGTCGACTATCGCAACGGTGTAATTTCCCCGCCCACGCTGTGAATTTTGATCTCAATAAGTCACGATGAATTCTCAGACTAGACGCGCGTGCACAATTGGGTGAATGAAAACCAAAAATAAATAGAATGACGCTCGAATTAGTTACGGAGAAATAATTCATATACAAAAAAATAAAGAAAGAAAGAAAAATAAAAGAAATAGAATATAAACAATCGCCAATCGTTTCTTCTCAACCCTTGTTTCTATTTAGCCGAAAACGGAACTGAAGTTTAGTTAAATTTCTGTAAGTTGTAACATGCGAAGTGTTTTTATTTTTATCATTAATTCGAGTTTCTGGTTGGCAATGTCAGTTCACTCCAATCGGAGTTTTCAATTTTATGACGATTCACTTGGCACAGAAGTTTTATGGAAACTGTTGAAGGATTCTCTCTGTATGTGGTGGCATCGGCGGTGGTAAGTCGTCTTCTCTGTCTTAGCTCAGCGCAACAACTCCTCTATCTGCAAAATCACTTCTCATCTGTCTTTAACTCTAGATGACCGTTTCGAGACTTCACTTATTGTCTATCCTTAACTTTGGTTGGCCTTTTCAAACTTCATCTGCAAGGTCGACTTGAATGGGCATGCTTCCACATCCTATTGTACAAATAATGGTATCCCTCAGGGCTTTATCCTAGGCCCGACGCTCTTGCTTATTTTCATAAATGATCTCACAGACGTGATCAAGTGCAAAGTAGGCATCTATGCAGATGACACCACAATTTACTCCCGCATCAGTAAGAAATCCGGCGAGGTGAACAAAGATAACCTCGCTGCTAATCTTGAGATGGATATTCACTCAGTATTGGAATGGATAGAAGTGGCTTGTAAATTTCAATGCATCTAAGAACAAGCTACTGTCTCTCAATCATCACAGGCAATCTCTCCTGCCTTCCATAAGCATGGACCAAGTAAGTCTCCCTGACAGCAATACTGCGCCTCCTCGGCCTTACCCTCTCTTCCGATCTCAAATGGAACCATAACTTTGAATCAATAGCTAAATCCACTACTTGGAAGGTTGGGTCACTGTATCGGGCTAAGATGTTTTTTCTTCCGCCTGAATACTTATTGCATATATACAAATCAACCATTCGTCCGTGTATGAAATACTGCTGTCATATATAGTCAGGCGCACCCGCTGTTCATCTCAGTGTCAAATTTCACTTTATTCGCATAGCCAGATTTAACCTTTTGCACTTATCAAATATTTTCTTTATTTGAGACAATCTTTTTCAACAATCAAAAAATATGTTTTGTTAAATGTTAAATTTTCACTTTTATCGGCAGTGTAGTTCAGACATCAATTGTATTTTTGTTAGTCATTTGTTTCCGCTTGTCAATAAACTTTTTGACCCGGCTGGTTATCAATAGCACACCCACAAAATATAAATTCGTTCATATTTTTGGCTCTTATTTTTCTCTGTTCATATTGAAATAAAATAAACTTATTAACTTCGTTCATATTAGAGCAAACAACTTTTTTCAGTTGGTTCTTTTCGATTTATAAAAATTGCGAACCAACAAAATTCCTCTGGCCTCCTTTGCAAGTTACGGGGTTACGGCATTACAGGACGCCTGCTTGACCTAATCTAGTACTTTTTAAACAACCTCAAAATGAAAGTCGTATTGTATGCGCATGCCTCTTCATCCTACAGAACGAATGCCGGTGTCCTCCTGGGCTCTATCATGGGCCCGACGCTCTTACTTATTTTCATTAACGACCTCCCAGATGAGATCAAGTCCCAAGTAGGCATCTACGCAGATGACACCACAATATACTCCTGCACAAGTAAGAAACCTGGCATGGCGGACAGACATAATCTCGCTGCTGAACTTGAACGGGATCTACACTCTGTGGTGAATTGGGGCAAGAAATGGCTTGTCAACTTCAATGTGTCCAAGACCAAGCTGTTGTCTGTCAACCATCACAGGCAACCTCTCCTGCCTCAGATAAGCATGGACCAAGCGATTCTCTCTGAGTGCAATACACTTCGCCTCCTCGGCCTTACCCTCTCTTCTGATCTCAAGTGGAACCGCTACATCGAATCCATAGCTAAATCCACTGCTAAGAAGGTTGGGTCACTGTGTCGATCCAGGATGTTCTTTCCGTCTGAATCCATCCTGCATATATACAAGTCTACCATTCGACCCTGCATGGAGTACTGCTGCCATTTATGGTCAGGCGCCCCTGCCGCTCACCTCAGTGTTCTCGACAGGCTCCAAAGAAGAGTTAGTAACGTGATAGGTGCTGACTTGGCGGCTCGACTACAGCCACTTCCCCACCGACGATATGTGGCCTCCCTTTGTCTGTTCTGTAAGTACTTTCATGGCTTCTCCTCAGACGAACGTAAGTCACTGGTGCAACCAGACTGGCAACTGGGTCCCACCAATTCACAGTTAGGTTAGCTAAATGCAGACGACAATTCTACTCCTTCAGCTTCTTCTCTCGCACTTCATGCCTGTGGAACTCGCTCCCATATTCTTGTATTCCTGACGGCTACAGCCTCCAGAAATTTAAATGCCATGTCAATACTCATCTACTAACCACTTGACTCTATCCCTTCCCCCACCCCGTATATCCTTCCCTTTGTCCCCCCCCTTGCAACTGTCATTACATCTGCATTTTCATCTTTCTATTGCTTCTTTCTAATTGATTTGTAATCCTCTTCTACCTCCTCTAATTAATTTTCTTTCAGTTATGTAACCCCCGCACATCAGTGGCATTTACGCCTTGCCCGGGGTGAAACGATTAAAAAAAATTCTTCTATTTGCGGTTTAATTACTCTAGTATGTGATTAATGCTATGATTGATATGGTTATCAAATTTCATGCAGACCACCTGTGACAAGACTGTAAAAATTTCCAAACATAAATCTCTCGATATATATATATATTTTTTTATCATCTCACCCCAAGCAAGGCATTCCACTGCCACTATTGCGCATGGGGTTACATAGGAGAAGGTAAAGAGAAGGAGTGGTTAGACATAGGGAATGTTAGGAGGAAGGTGACAGATGAGTAAGGATAGTGAGGATGAGGGTTGGGCAGATGGGAAGAGTGTTTGATAGAATGGAAGCAGGTTAGTGTGTTAGGAGGTGTCTATTGACCTTACATTTAAACTCCTGGAGATTGTAGTCGTCGGGGAAGCAATCGTGTGGAAGAGAATTCCACAGTCGGGAAGTGCGAGGAAAGAAACTGTTGGAGTAGAAGTTACGGCTGCATTTTATCGGTTTCACTGTAAAAGGGTGGGATCTAGTTGCTAATCTCGTATCGCGTTCAAATTCGTATTTAGGGGGCACCAGTGATCTAAGTTCATCGGAGCAGAAGCCGTGAAAGTATTTATAGAAGAGACACAGGGAAGCCACGTTGCGCCGGTGGGAGAGAGACTGCAGACTGTCTGCCAAGTCGGTATCTATCACATTGCAGACCCTCCTCTGAACCTTGTCGAGAAGCCCGAGAAGAACAGAAGGGGCACCCGACCAGATATGGCAGCAGTATTCAATGCATGGGCGGATGGTAGATTTATAAATGTGCAGGATAGATTTAGACGGAAAAAACTTCCGGGCCCTACACAGAGAACCGACTTTCATAGTAGCTTTCATTTTCAAACAACTTTCATTTTCAAACAACTTAGGAAAATACTTACGCATGTTTGAGAAATGATTTTCCGTGTTCCAAACCAGATTAAATTTAAAATTTTCTATCTTCCTCAAATAATGTTTCTGAAAAGTACATTTTATTTTTGAAGAATTTTTATAATAAATAGATTCACATCGTATGGAGTGATTTGTAAAAATGACCTAAATGAGGTGTTTCATTTTTAAATCATTCCTATTAATTTAAATTCGATTTGAAATACACCAATTATTTCACTCATTATAGGAACTATGCGACTAACTGAGGGTACTCGAGAAACAAAATGTGGAAATTTTACTCGACACGTTTTTTCCTCTCAAATGAACTGCTTCAGACTAGTAATGTGAATGTTTTAAAATATACACTTATAACTAAGCTTTTCTGTATACTTGTGTTTTCGTTGCGAAACTGTTGTCGGTTTTCATGTTATTTTTTCAGTTTACTACGACTACTAGTACTACCACACAAGCACGCGCACACACACACACACACACACACACACACACACACACACACACACACACACACATATATATATATATATATATATATATATATATATATATATACACGAGTATGATCGAAGCTGCTTGACAAAGATCTACCCTGAAGTAATAACGTTTTCGCTTCTATCAGCAATCATGGTAAGTGCAACAGTTGTTGGTCAAGGACAGTATTCCCCAGGTTCGACAACCGCACATCAAAGTGAAATCCCACTTGAAAGAAACAGGATTTCAAGACGCCGGGTAAATCCAAGAAAATGCGACATGGCAGATGCTTGTTATCCAAAAAAATAAGGAGTCCCAGGAATGCTTCGACCTACAGAAACAATGCTACATAAATTGTGTGATTTCAGAAGGGAGGTTATCTCGAAGGATATTAAACGCTGAATTCATATGTGTTCTAGTTTTGTCTTTATGGCAATAGGCCCGTTACTTTTTGAGCAGATAAATCAATAAAAGTATTATTATGAATGTACTTCTAGCATACTTGCCTACTTACAGTACCGATATACCAGAGGTTAGCTTTTGTAACTGTTTCATTAGACGACCTCTTAATTAATAGTGTGTTTTTTAAATTTTATATTATGATGATTATATTATTTTTAATAGAAGATGTTGTGATGTTGGTAGTTGAATGAATATGAATAATTTTATCAAAGACATTATTATATTTAATAGAATCATTATTAATAATAACTATAATATTATATATAGAGAGATTTATATATATGTAATTTCATATTTATATGTATACATGTGCATGTGTTTGCTTAGATGTGCATTAGAAAATGTTTTAGACAAGTATAACTATAAGAACGCATAAACAAGGAAGACAGTGTAAAAGTTCGATTTATTTTAAATCAACTACAAGAATATCTTTTATTTCAACGAGAATGTGTATTAAACTGTGAGGAAATCCAGTCTTGATCACATCAACAGAGAAAGTTCGATTAATTCGCCATCTTTGATCAATTTTGAGTTCTTTCGACTCTGTGAGTAAACAATATCAGACAGTAGTAGATGGCACAAACACACAGTAGCAGTAGAAGTGGCTCAATCAAGTTATCGGCTTCCCGATGTGGAATCAAAAGATTATAGATTGTCGACTATTTTCATTATGTTTTCCCAGTTACAATTTGGCAAAGGTTTATGCAGAACGCGCCAAATGCTCACGAAATAGTGGAACATTTTGGCAACAGGAGGATAATTTTAGGGATCACTTTCCTTAAATGAAAGCGTTTTTGACACCCTTTTCTTACTGTTATTTAGCGGTTTGGTTAAGAATTTTAGTCAACATTTATTTGTACCTGAAATATATTTGTTTTATTTAAATAAATATATATGAGAATCCTTTCCTCTAATTATAAACTATCCTCTTGAAATTAGTTTTTTTCCCTTTGCAGTTTAATTAGTGTCGTATGTGATTAAAGCTATGAAATAGCAATTAAATTTAAAATCAATTAGGAACCTTTGATCCAAGAAGAATTAATCTGCAGTGACCCAACCCTGTACTGGGTTAACCGTAAGAGATACTAAATTAGAATTTAGACTCGTTATCAAACCAGATCATTAAAGAGCCAGTTATATAAGAAGGTTTAGTAGGAGATCTCTTCAACTTAAACTTTTCTCGAACCAGTATACAAGAGGGAATGTTCATTGCTAAAGTCCAACTCGATAGATAGACGTTCGAAGACTACACTTAAAGCCACACACTCTCACGCCGTCATTCATTTACAATATCCAAAATTGAAGAAACAATAATTTTACGCATATATCATTGAGTTACGCATATGATATTAATCGTTCAAATTAATATTGGAAATTAAATAAACAATATTTATTTTGCGACCAAACTGGTTCTCATTAAATTGGTTAGGCTACCAACGTAGTCAAGAGGACCTCAAAACCATCTATTCTGCGTTTAGAGAAGCTAGAATCTGATAATAAGTATCCCTTGTATGTACGTCTAGTCTCTTTAGTAAAATCTCGTCTTGAAAAGCAAAAATCCATTACCCTAATTAGAGAGAAAGCATGTCTGAAACCTCACAGTGTCCTATGAAACTTCATCAGGGGTGATTATTCTTGGTTGCATAACAGAATTCAGACCAAAGAAAGACATACAGGCCCTGTCTTAGTCAACCAAAATAGAAGCGACCTTCTGCCGATCAGCTTTCTGGTCTTTAGCCTGAGTTTATAATTTTTCAGAGCGCCCAAGTGGTTACTAAAAATCGCACAAGGTCAGTTTAAAGTAAGCTTAAGGTCAATACCGTAAAAAATTACTCAGGCCCTGCTGAGTGTATGCCTCAGGCGCCGGGTAATGACTGCGATGTAAAGGTAATGCCTAGGGGTTTGCTTCTTATTTTGAAACGTTCTCCTCAAAAGCGAGGTTATGAGTAAAATAATATTATGATCATAGCTTAGATGTGGCACAAGATTTTGTTAATAGTTTCACTCCAAGCAAGACGGTACCGCTACTGATGCGCAGGGGTCTACATAAGAGAGTAAAAGGCAGGGTGAGAGTGAAGAGAAAGAACCATTTGTAGGGGGTGTCAGAGAAAAGGCAAGAGAAGGATGGGAACACAGGTGTGATGACAGTATCAAAGGTAGAGAAAAATAAAAAGAACAAGATACACGGGGTGATGTAGAGATGATGAGGGAAAGACTGGAGTCAAGTGGATAAGAGATGGGAATTGACATTGCATTTAAATTCCTGGAGGTTGTATCTGTCAGGAAAGCAAGTATACGGAAGCGATAGAGAATCCAGTAATGATCGATTTCGAAATACCGAAATGATTTGTCACATGGCAGAATGTATGCAGCCCCCAGTGAGACTCAAACTCACTACTCAGTCGTAATTGATCTAGCAAGTCTAACTTACTAGCCCTTACACCACTTGGAAGTGACAAAGTTGATTTTCTAAGCGTAGCTTAGACGTGCCGGAAATCTGAAAGTATGGGGCGTCCAGTGAGTATTGAACTCAATGTTAAATCGTAATTGATTTAGCAAGACAAACTCACTAAACTATTTTGAAGTGCCGAAATGATTTTCTTAGCGTAAATCAGATGTGACACATATCTGAAAGTGTTGAGCATAGAGTGAGAATCGAACTCACTATTCATTTGTATTTGATCGAGAAAACCAAGATTACTAACCATTACAATATATCGAATTTCCCTAAGAGCTTTTATGGGCTGACACTTTTTGGAATTCAACCAATACAAATATTAGGGTTATTTTTTGAAATTTTCTTCAGTTACTGAGATCTCCTTTTACCTTTTTCATGACAATGAACGTTTCCTACAGAGTTTGGCAAGTAAGTTACTTGTTTTTTGTTGATTTATCTTCATTGTTATTTTTTTTTCACTATTTGTTAATAACAATAACAATGCAACGGTAATAACTTCAAGGTGATTTACTCTTAAAATTGATGTTCATATATAAAATAATTGATATAACAACGTCTCTGTTTTCGTGTTGCAATACAATTTTGTTCATGATTAGAAGATTATTGATGTGGAAACACGTATGTTTTCTGGATATATAAATAATAACTTCATAATTTCAGTGGAAGTTTGCCATACTATTTTAAATAGAATGCTGAGGTCAACCATATAGTCAAGCGAATTGTAAATCGTTTTCTCTGGACCTGATTTAACCGGCATATTATGGCCAGTAGTCAGTTTGCACAGTCAGTAAAATCAAAATTTACGAGTTACAAAACAAATAACTGCTGTCCATAAATAGGGTAAAGAAATGATGTGCAAAAAGCAAGAAAAGTGTTTCCAGATAAAAGGACAAACAACCAGAAGGTAGGGAGATATTGTCATGGGATTATATTCTTATTATAAGTTGTATTCAGAGTGAGAGTCGGGCAGAATCAATGTTAGAGTAAAAAAGATCTAGAGTCAGATGCAGAAGTTGTTCTCACTCGTCGAAGGGAAGATCTTGTCTGTTAGTCTTCGCTGGGGAAAAATTGCAGCGAAATTTTAATTATATACCCAAGATATTGCCAAGAATAATGAACCCTTTTTATCGAAAAAAAAATTCTTACCTTTTTTCAAAGGGTAGTATTCGAGACATTTATCATTTTGTGAAATCTCGCCTCCAGACTTTTTGTTGTGGGTAGACCGGGACTTTCATTTCGGTTCTAGCCGATAGAAACGGGAAAAGCAAGCAGCGGCCTCAAAAAGAATACTACGAGAATACTATGATTATATGACTGACTTTGACTTTGAAGATGAAGTATTATGCTGGCGATAGTATTTGTATATTGCGTTAAATTTTATTGTGTTTTTCTTTAAAACAGCAATCCTAGGTATGACGATGAATGACTTTTGGCAGTGAGGCTTCTGATCGAGCGATTAGAGGTTTTGATGTACGTTGAACCATCGCTTAATTGCTGTTTTTCCCAGCTCTCCTTAAACCCGTGGTAGTATCATTTGTTATTGTGCCAGCTATGGGGAAATAGTAAATCCTCAAACAAGAAAAAGAGTATGAAATTATAAAAACTCACATCTAATGCAAAATTGCCAACAATACATATTTTTAACAAAATTTCCAACAATACATCAACCAGCATGTAAAACTCTTTCATGAAATTAACCCATATAATATCCTACATTTTCTTAAAGTATCCAAAATGTATTCCGAAACATAATTTCAACAAAACTACAACATACAACCCACATAACACCACGTCTAGTAACTATGTTATCACATGTATAGGTCCAAAATTTGGGCATCATCTACCATCTATGCAACTGTGAAAGCAGAATAATATTTATCATTTGTCTCTTACTTCAAAGTCCCCCAAAAATTTCTATACGATAAGAATCTATATTTAAAATTTGTGGAGAGGCATGATCAACCACGTCCTAAATGAACACAGCATATGAAAGAACATGATCTCTGGGAAAAAAAACGTTCAGTTATATTTTTTACGGACGGAAAGTGCGATGCTGAATTCCGAAGACGCATTGCAATGAGTACATAATGAATCGGATAGGTCTTTATGTGCCGAATGACTATATGCTCTATTGACAATTTTCAAGTTAGGCAAAATTATTCTAATTTATAATGATGACGCAACTCAATTCTTTTATCCTCAAATATTTTCACTTCTTTGTGAGCTGCTGTGAGGATAATGTTATCAGTGTTAATTTGGCATCTCGAATTCAGTCACATTTAACCGCCATAATCTAAATTCCATGTCTCTTTTCAGAAAGTATTTCCATTGGGTTTGTTTAGATGAGCTTCCCTTTTTGACTCCAACAACTTAAATGGGTTACTAGATTGGCAGCTAGGTCTCATAATTTCACCTATGATATTGCTAGAAAATTAAATGCTTACAGATTCGTCAACCGCACATCTCGATTATATATATATATACGTCAGCGTGCTTTCTTGTCAACTTCTTCTTTTGTGCGACGTGTCTCTTTAGGACGTGGACGATCATGGCGTTCTACATTTTCCTGCCCGTTGTAGAGCCTCAGAACTTTTTTCTTTGTAATTCTCCTAAACCCTACTCTTTCATCCAATTGCTTAAGCATATCAATATGTTACCAGTTGTTTTTACCTTTATCAAGTTCTCCTATCTGGCCTGTGTGTATCAGATTCTCCAAGACTTCCATCTTCATTAAGTGGCCCAGTAATACGGTTGTTTATATCTGATGTTAAGTATAAGTTTCTTTTTCGTTTCCATCCTAACGAAAACTTTTTTGTTGCTAACATGTTCTCTAAATGGTATCCTCAGCATCCCTTTGTAGAACTACAGTTATGTTTTTTTTTCTAGTTTTTCAATCAATTTTGATGAGATTATCCAGTATTCGCTACCATATACGAGGACAGATATCCCGTAAAAGTTCAGTAATATCTTCTTTGTTTCCAACTAAATTTTCCTGTCGATGATTACTCTACCCTTCTTTTGGAATGCGTCATTGACATCCCAATACATGCTTGGATTTCAGTGTCGCACTTTCTGTCCTCTGTTAGAAAACTTCCCAAGTATTTAAATTTCTGTGTTTCAGTAAACCCGACCTGTAGCTGGCATTTTTGGCGCCTGTTTTTGCTGATGACCATCGTGTTTTTTTTTGTTTTTTTATTTACAGTTTCTTTTATGCTCAGATTTTATTAAGGCGCTTGATGCGATATTATTAAGAAACAAAGAATAAGACAATCTTTACCTGCTATTTCGAAATACGATTTTTCGTTATATATTTAAATGACGTGCTACTGGTTCTAACAGTATAATGCATCAAATTAGGATTCATATGTACACGCTTTCGAACCAAATATGGTAGATGGTCGAGATTAAATATTGAAATCCATCCACAAAAATTGCTTAAGCTCAGCTTGAGGACTACTAAGGCATTCAGAATCAACATTAACCGTCCATCATGTGAGTGATATGCTTTGACCGGGTAAACTGTCTAAGGATAACATAGACTTCATTTTAATACAATAGAGCTGATTTCCTAAGCTTAACACAGATTATGAAAATATTAGGTACCCATTGAGAATCGAAATCACGATTCAATTTTAATTGATCGAGAGAAACACACTTGCTAACCATTACATCATGTTTAAATCTTTATGACAGTTTGATTGAACAAAAATGTAAATGCTATAGCCATAAAATAGAAGAAGAATTAATCTCTGCTTCAGGTTGTTTGATAGAGCAAATTTTCAGATTTCCTAATTACATCTATTTTATTCGAACCGGCCCTGGCTTCAGCAATGTAAATTTTTACATCTTTTTTAATAGAATTTGTCTAGATTTCTAGATTTGTAATCTTTTGCTTTGTTTTACAGCATGTCAACCTCAATCGGTTACTTAATACCAAAAAAGACTTTTACTATAGATTTGTATGGATAGAATATCTATTCATTGTAATCAATCTGTTTGTTGATTCAATGACGTTTATACAGTATTTACATTTTATTCGGAATATTGTCCTTATACTTGATGCCATTTTATGACGTTTCGGCCGTTGTACGCTCCGGCCTTCTTCAGGTACTGGAAATTTCGAACCGAACCCTTTATTACAATCACTGGTGTTTATCATTTTCATTCATTGTGTAGCAGTAATGCCAGAATTAGAAGTCATGAGTTATCTCCCTCTAACCCTGCAAATAACTTGTTCACCACTGCTGTAGCCTAGTATTGAACTCACAACACTTGGGTCAAATCAGAGAATCTAACCAACGTTTATATCCACTTGGCCATGTGTCCTCAAAGCTCCACAGATTAAGACAATTGTCCGAATAATGTAAATACTGTAAATATTACATTTTCACAGAAATATAGACAAATACATTGACATATTATTTTAAAGATGTTTCGTAGAGAGTCAGAAATACTACCGGTATATCATTTTATTTTAAAAATATATTGTTGGTCAAATATTTTTAAGAAATATGTTGCTGGTAATATTTTTATTCAAAAGTATATTGCTGGTAATATTTTCTAGAATTTCCAAAAGAAAGTCTATTATTTTTACTTTCATAATATTCTGACACTAGTTTGGGAGTAAACTATTTAACCATAGAGGGACCTAAAAGTATCTTCCGATAACCGGCCCAAGGCTTCAGTCATCAGTTGCCTTACCAGAAAGCCGACATCATCTGCGGCTCCAACTCGTCAAAGACCGTTGCTCTCATCATATTCGGTAATTTTTCAGCTTCGGCCGTTTCAGCTAACTCCAGTTCTAGCTAAGTTCAGCTCCTGTCACTCCAGCCATCCCCAGCTTCCGTTGATCCAGCCTTCCCCAGCTTTCGTTGATCCAACCGTCGTTGTCAGCAGCAAAAATTTGCAATAAAATGTGCTTTTGAGGACAACACTCTTCACCGATTACAAAACTATCCTTTTCAAAACAACGCACTTCACCAACATACTGTTCCTTTTAGGACATTCTCTCTCACTCTTTACATGAGCAGGCTGAGATAGTTTTTGCCAAGTGCACTGTAATCATATATTTGTTAATGTATTTTCTTTAAAGGATATAAGTATAGCAACATATCTTTTAACTCAAGTCTACCTTTTGTTTTTGTTTTTTTCTTTTCTTCCGTTATTCATTATCTGTTTACGGACCAACATGTCACCCGCAACAAAGGTTTTACCCGTGGGTAACGGGTCGTGTACGTTATGCTAATTTTACGCCGAAGGGGTCTTGCTTGAGTGGCCTCAAAACTTCCACGTTGTCTATATTGTGATTTTCTAAACATAGTTTAGATGTTGCACAGAGCCGAAAGTAAGGGGCACCAACTGTAACTTACATATTATTCAGTCGTAACAGTAACTGATGTAACGAAATAAGCTTGCTAGCCATTGCAACACGTAAAAGCGGCCACCATGTTGAAGCGGCCATAATGATGACCTCTTCTTTCCAACGTGTAGAAACACGTCTCTGCCAGAAGAAATCAATTCATTATCTGTGTGAAGATTATAAAATGCAAGTTATAAGATTAATGCAAGATTATAAAATGCAAGTTACTTTCAATTAAACAAGGAAAAAGTTAGTTATATCGTAAATTTTTCTCTCTTAAAATCTTGTTTATTTTGATATTCCTCGGAATAATTTGCATAAAAGTCGTCAGTTCTTTTTAAAGCATCCATCCGACTGATTGCTCATGGAATCAAAGATTTTTTCTTTCCTTCCATGGAAAATACTCGGCCCAGTAGCGTCATGGATACGATACCTGCGACCGTTATTTATTTATTTGTATGTTTGTAGATGTGAGATTGGGATCTAATGTTTCAATGAATTGACGCTGGTGAGCGTATATACTCCAGAAAAATTAACTGTTATCAAATATTGATGAAATATGGAGTATAATGAGACACGATGACAGAATAAGAAACAAATAAGCAACGTTTATAAACAAACATGTTGCACTTTTATTGAAGCTTCTTCAGATATTAGATTTATAAACATTTCCTATCCTGTAAGATCTAAAAATATAAATTCGTGCCCAGAAGATTAATTTGAAGGGACAATTATGCATTCTAGAAACTAAGTGGAGTATTAAGAGATAAGAAAATTTCGCTTGAAACAAAGATGATAATCAGTCAGTTAAGTGCCATACTTGATACACGCTTGGGCGACCATATCTGGAAAGATACTTGATTAATTGGGTAGAAGATTATCCCGGAGTAGATTGCCATTACTTTCTGCGGTAAACTGGTTGCTAGCCAAGGTTATAGAGCCCAGTCTGCTCTGTTATTTAATCCATAATTAGAGGGAAGAGACAGACTAATATCTTTTCCAAGGATATTTGCGCATAAGTGAATGAAATGAATTCAACTGGAATTCGAACTCGGCTCCCAGATTTCTTTTTTTGAGTCGATATCCACTAAGCCGCAACGCACATCCAATAGTACCAAATTGTTATGTAATGTCTGCTCTTCAGTATGGCAGGGAATGCTGGATAATCTAACCAGAGGTGAAGAGAAGACTTAAAACAACCAAAATGTGGATGCGGAGGATACCATGGATCGAACACGCGACATTTAATGAGGAAGGAGGGCTTGGAGAATCCGGTAATCACAGGTCAAGTCCAAGGAAAGAGAAACAGGGAAAAAGAATGCGTTACATAGTTGATGGGCTTGAGCAAATGAATGGCAGAGCAGGGCTTGTGTCAAGTAACCCGAGAAAGCATGTTAAGAGCTACTAAGATATACAAGGACATGATTGCCTAAGTTCTGAAAAGACACAGCACATCAAAAAGGTATTTCGTGTATTTACGCTTGTGTGAGTGACACGAATGCGAAAAGGGGTGTTTTTTATGCATTTTATCTAGATGATTTTTCTATCTTTTTTACCTTTTTCTTCTTTTTCTTTCTTATTTTTGTTCTTCGTTTTCTTTTACTTCTTGTTCCTCTTCTATTTCTTTTTCATCTGTCTTTCATTTTCTCCTTTTCTAATATGCGATTTTTCTTTCTTTTTTCTTCCTTTTTCTTTCCTTTCTTTTCTTGCATTCTTGGTCTTTTAGTATCAATCTGTCTCTCTCTCTCTCTCTCTCTATATATATATATATATATGTGTGTGTGTGTGTGTGTGTGTGTGTGTGTGTGTGTGTAAACATATACATAAACATGTACATGCATATGTGCGTGGGAACTATGTCTGTTTAATGTATTCGTCTCTCTGGGTATGTGCAAACGGTTCAAATAATTGTAAAAATTTTGAAATATCTTCATTTCATATTTACTCACAAATATCAATGACGTATCGTAAATATTTATTTTTCATACCTCACTGTTTTTACATGTGTGTGTGTGTGTGTGTGTGTGTGTGTGTGTGTAAATATGATAAAGGGACATTGATTTAAGATTCATATTTATGAATAATCAATTATACGCAAATATTATAAATGTCCATGTGTATTTCCTACTTACCCAACATATGCTAATGTTTCCTTCAAAGGGAGACAATGGTTTTGAGCAATGATAGATATTATATTTCTTTTATTAATTCTCACAAATACTGCACAGACCTGTATAAATTATTGACATTCGCTAAAAAAATAACAGGAGTTTATTCCCAAATGGGTATCCACAACATAACATTTCGGGTAGTTTCGATTTTTATTTGGTTAAAATGTTTTTCAATACTATAATTTGGCGGAAAGTCTGTTATATATATATATATATATATATATGTATGTATATATAATTAAACAGTACATTATAGTTTCTACTGGGCTTAATCGTTTGGATAATCTCTATCTTGCGGCAGGAATCGAACCCGCATAGTCGCAAGTCCAAAGAGATGCCGTCTTTAGAACAAACTTATCTTAGCACTAGACTACCAAATATTTCATGGGAGATAAGGTTAAATCTAACCTTCATATAGATGCTCTCGTATTTCTTATTATCGAACGATTAATATCTGCTTAGACGGGAAACAAATAAAAATTCAAATATAACGGCTAATGCCAAATAATATTGTCTTCGGTTGAGTTTGTTAACATTCGATATAATCTGAACAGATATTAATCGTTCGATAAAAGGAATCAGGACATTATCTATATAAATGTTAGATTGACTTCTGTTTACCGTGTAATCTTTCGTAGCCGAGTAGTAAGACACATCTGGTCTTAAGACGGCATTTCACCAGTGTTATGAGTATATAGGTTCGATTCCTGCCCGAAGGTAGGCATTTCGCCACTCACTTCATATATATATTATTTTTTAAGCAATTCTTATGTATGAGTGATTTTTTAAAAACTGTTGCTATTTACTCTCTATATTTTTTTGATAATTTTTAGTTCTTATATTATCCTAATTTTCTATTCTGTATTGAATTTGAAGGTAAATGCTCATTCTTATTTTCCAGACGGACTCAAAATCAAAAGAAATGAATTCAATTTCTGAAAGGAATATCATATCAATCCTCAACTAATTTTTCAGGATGGGTTGAAAGTGAAAGATCTATATGTTTTTAAATCTTTCCACGAAACGTATAATCAAATGTAGTTTTATTGAAACGGTTTTGCATTTGTCATGTTTCTTCAAAACTTTGATTCTATACACTATTTTATACACATGTTGTTGACACGGAAAACACATAATAGAGATATATTTAACTTTGAGCCCATTCTGAAAAATTGGATAAGGATTTAGTTTCAGTTCATTTAAGAAAAGACTATATAAATCGTCTGATTTGAAGGTATACCCAATATAAAATAAAGATTTCCTTTTAAATTCAATATATTTACCTTAAAATGTAATAAAGAAAAGCCGGGAGAATATATAAAGAACATTCGACAAGAACTAACATTTTAAAGAAATGATTCATATATATATATATATATATATATATATATATATATATATATATATTTACGCTCTCACACCCTGATTGAGCACCCTGGAAGAATGATAGACTTTGAAAAACAGTAGCTATTCTAGCATGTACGCATCGTTCATTCAGCAATGAATTAGAACGCTCTCAGCCTCTGGGCGTGTATAATGATAATATACACCCTAAAATGTCTACCGAGCGCCCGTACCTCAGAAGTAGAATCGCCGACTGACGCCAGTTCGGTCGGGTTTCAATCCTGGGTAAAAGGCAATGAGCTGATGAACTGTGATACAGCAAAACAGGCTAAAACATCACTGTGTAACTGTTTTCATGGATTTCATATTGCTCAATGATTAATTCGCATTTATTGCATATGCCTATATTCTTATTCAGTATTGATTAGCATTTTATTACTCACTTAGTGATTTGTAAATAATAAAAAAGAAGCTAAAACATGTAAGTCCTTTAATGAACCATGTTCATTATGTTTTTAAAAAAATATTTATTATTGAATCCCTTTAGAAAAAAAATCTATTAAATAAACGCAAAGATATAAATATCATAGGACGAACTATATAAACATAAATTGGAACATAAAATTGTTTTTTAAAATAAATCATACTTTTTATAAAAAACTTTACAACAAATAAATAGATAGACCAAAAATTTATATTTTATAAAAGAATCTTTCCTTAAAAAAACCTTAACAACAAATAAATAGACTGAAAATGATAAGTGAAAAAATATAGAATTGTTGCTGAATGAGAATATCAAATCAAAAGTTATAAAACTGAAGGGAGAAGAGAGATAAAAAAAACGGAAAATGATAAGATTAGGTTAAAGGCAGGTTAACAACTTGACCGTTAAGGAGGGAAAAGAAACAAGCATGAGGGAGGAAAAAGAAAAAAGAGAAAAAGTTGGTTAGTATGTATTCTTTGGGGCCAAATCCAAAAATGAATCCCAACTCTGATTAGCCAAAAGAAACACACATGTAAATTTTATATCTTCCTACATACATACACAGAAAATCAAAGGTTTGTGTCATTTAAATGTAAATCATTTGCACAAGCAACGGCAACATTGCCTGATGATGAGAATCTCTCTCGAAACATAAAAATCTCCGTGTCGCAATGTACAATTCATAACTATATAATTATATTAAGCTCTATAATAATCATTTTATTGAGCACTATTCATTATAAAATAAATGCCAGAGAACTCAAAATAAAAAAACACCTTGAGTCCTCTTCACCTGGAATTATATATATATATATATATATATATATATATAATTCCAGGTGAAGAGGACTCAAGGTTTTTTTTTTTTCATTTTGATTGCTCTGGTATTTATTTTATTATGAACAGTGCTCAATATAATGAGTATTATAGAGCATAATATAATATATACATACACCAACCATACAAAAAAAAATGACAATCCTTTATACATCCACCCAAAATCAAACCACCCTCCATCTGTCATCAAGCATATACCCTCATCAATAGAATACATACTTACTAGAAATTCAGTTAATGAGGAAGTATTTAATAAGCATAGCAATTTTTATAATACTGTATTAAAAAATAGTGGATACAAAAACCCAAATATTAAATATGTAAACGAGAAAAGTAACCCCCGAAGAAAAAATAGGAATAGGAATAGCATCTGGTACACCCACCTTTCAACCAGATGATTAGAAGTAAATTGGGGGAAATATCCCTCGCGTTAATTTGGAAACAATTTCTGGAAAAAATCCACTAAGTAAGATCTTTAATAAAAACACTATTAAATCAAGTTACAGCTGTATGAACAATCTAGAAAAAATATAAAAACTCACAATAATAATATTTTAAAAACTATCAACAAAATCAATAAAAACAACCGGATAAGAGAAAATAACAATTTAGAAAAGAAAAAATATAATTGTAAAACTCCCCTAGACTGTCCGTTAGAAAACAGGTGCTTAACGGAATCAATAATCTATCAATGCGAAATATCTTCAAAGGAAAACCCAAATAATATAAACCTTTATATAGGGAGTACTAAAAACACTGCAAAGCAGCGGATTTATCAGTACACCTCTTCATTTAATAATAACAAATACAAAAATAGAACATCCCTATCGAAATATCCTTGGTACCTAAAGGAAACAAAAAAAACACCTACAATAAAATGGAAAATTCTAAAAGAAGCTAAAATATGTAAGTCCTTAAACAAACCATGCTCATTATGTTTATACGAAAAACTATTTATTATTAAATCCATTAAGAATTAAAATGTATTAAATAAACGCAATGAGATAAATGACATATGTAGACATTGCAAATTATTCACATTAGAAAATGTATAAAATCTAAATGAAAAAACATGCCTATAACCAACAAGTGCTTAAGGAAAATAATCACGGACGAACTATATAAAAATAGATCGAAACATAAAATTTTTTAAAAAAATAATTTACAACGAATAAACAGATAGAATAAAAATGACAAGTAAGTAAACAAATATAGAATTGGTGCTGAATGAGAATATCAAATCAAAAGTTATAAAACTGAAGGGAGAAGAGAGATAAAACACAGAAAATGATAAGATCAGGTTAAAGGCAGGTTAACATCTTGACCTTTAAGGAGGGAAAAGAAACAAGGGAAAGTGTAGGATGAGGGAAGAAAAAAGAAAAAAGAGAAAATTTGGTTAGTATGTATTATTTGGGGCCAAATCCCAAAATGAATCACCACTCTGATTAGCCAAAAAAAATTAAAAAAACACATGTAAATTTTATATCATCCCACATACATACACAGACAACCAAAGGTTTGCGTCATTTAAATGTAAATTATCTGCACAAACAACAGTAACATTGCCGGATGATGAGAATCTATCTCAAAACAAAGAAATTTCCGTGTCGCAATGTACAATTAATTCATGAGTATATATATATATATATATATATATATATATATATATATATAAGGGTTAATGTTGAAGATAAATCTTCTCAGAGTGTTACAAGTGCCAGAAAATGTCTTTCGTCAATATTTCAGAAATTTTTATTTTCATATTTACATTTTATATATGTTTATCACGTTTTGTATTCTCGTGCCTGTATACATGTATACATGTCTATTAGAGCGTTTCTTTGCGGCTCCATATTCGATCGCCTTCTATTACATACACTCTTTTTTGCACACACAAATAACACTCATACACATGCTCGTATGTACATATGTATGTATGTGTGTGCTTACATATAAACACGTGTATAGTACGCTATATTATCTGGCTCTGTATTTTACTCATAAAAGTGTTACGATTGTGGATATAGAATATCGTATATAAATTTTGGATTTTAAATATTGATATTGAAATACATTAAGAAAATATGCCATTATACAGTTGTATCAAGCGATTTGATGTCTTTGATAATAAAATGTCAGATCCCCCCTGCGACTCACAAAAAATAATACCTAGGTAAATGGGCGGGAAGTGATGAGTTAAAGGGAATGGCGAACGACTGAACATTAATACGAAGCGTTTAAAACGAGGCGATAAGTAAATAGACACAAAGAATGGAAGGTAAATAGGAAATGAGAATAGAAAAGATTAAGAAGAAAAAATAGTTTACGTTGATGAGAAGAAAAGAGAAATAAGAACAGAGTAGGAAAGGATGACGTTAAAAAATAATATTATGGATAAGGAAGCAGAAATTTATTAACATCTTTATTAAGAAATTGCTGCTATTATGAGACATGAATAAGTCGAAGAGCTTAGAAGGAGGAGCCTTTAAGGTAGGTGGCCATTTTGTAAATGTAAGGCAAAAGGTTGCGATTTACGAACGAGGAAGGAAGCCAACAATAACGAACGAATACAATTAAATGTTAACACGAAAGAAGCAAGATAGAAGAAACAACCGGAAGTTGAGAAGAAAAGTAAAGACTGGCCAAGAAGTCAAAAATTAAAAAATTACATGAGATAAAGATACAAAGTATTGTTGGAGTTTTCTGAATAAAGTAGAAAACTAATTGAAAAAGCTAAGTCGTCAAAGAAAGAAAAGAAAAAAAAATCACAGCTTCGAGTAACAAATGTGAGAGATTATAATTTCGATTCTGCTGAAGAGATAATCTAAATAAAATATATCTAAAATCAATCCTCTTATATTTCATTGAATACCGCATAATCCCGCACCAATGATGAAGAGACATCTTCAAGCAATAGGTTCTTCAGAAGGATACTGTGTATTCCATGGTTGAAGCGAGTAAGTAACGAGGCCATAAAATAAACTTGTTATGCAAAGAACCTTAACACTATTTACATCTTTCGGATTGTTGTCGTTGTCTTTATTGCCATATTCACGACGTTTCGACAGCTGTACGCTGCTGCGTTCTGCAGGGGATATATGTTGGAATATTTAGTTTACTTGGGTTTCTCCAGGTAGCCATAGATTAGTAGATAAAAGCGCTGATTGAAGTTATCCAAAAAGTCATATTACGCAAACAGTCGTGAATTCAATACCTGGCCAAAGAGAATTAGCTAAAACTGAGATATCCAGAAGTGGCATGGTACATGAAATTGGAACAGTCACCCTCTGTGGAATAAACAGAGGTTGCGATTCGAAATTCCAACTAAAACCTACACAATAATCATAGAAAATGATAAATATCTCACAAGTTAATAGATATTTACTGAGTCGAATTTAATAAGGCATAAGTCTAAATTATGGGAAAATTTATGAATAGGAATATGTAGAATATACGAGCATTAAGTCAACTTCCCAAGAGATCAAAATCCGTTATCAATGAAAGAGAGCATTCAAAGTCCTGGCCATTAGTTGAAATAGAACCCCGACCACAGTTGGTTTTAACTATCAACGAACAGAGATTTTATATGTATTTACAAAGCTTAACTTTGACTACCAAACTGATAGATCAAAAAATGTGAACTGACATTATTGTAGTTTATTATTATTAGTAGTATTAATATTATTTACGGTAAAGTTCAGGCTGTAGAAGGCCATTCGAGTGAGTTAGAGTTTAAGAGAGAAGTTTATGCGAATTAATGCGGAAAATAATGGTTAGCCCTAGACTTGAACAGGTTAAAATTGCTGGAGTCAATTTGCACAAAAAAAACATTTCGTAGGAAAAAGTTATTCGAGTGAGACTTACTTCTCACTAAAGTAAATCGGATGATGGTATGCTACAATGTGAATAGCATGGCCTGCCCTAACCATGATGAATAGAACTGGCTGATCTAAGGAATATATTTTGAACATTTTCCATGAACAGCGACATAACAGTGAGAGTCTCGATTAATTTGTGAGATGGTGGTTGCAGGGATGAAAATAATTTGTCACTCACAAGACTCCTGAGCTTCGTATGGACTCTCTCTAAACTTGGATGTGCTAACTAGGCAGCTACTGTCAAAATATGACAGCAGCGCTCTATTTTAGGCCTGATCTGGCTTTTTAAAGATAAAGGATAACACGAGAAGTTAGTTAATCGTTACAGTGATACAATGAACTATTTTTCGCAATCTAACAGTGTTATAATTTTCGTACGCTTCCCTGGAGTAACGATCATCACAGACAATTTCTGTAGTATAATCGACAGTCAAAATAATAGAGTCTGGGTGTCATAAAATATGATGCAATCACGGATGACGGAATATGTTAGTAAGTCAAACAAATTTTATATAAACCCCGAAAATAGATAAATATTACCGCAAATGACCTAATCCGAGGAAAAAATAGAAACCGATTTACACCCCATGACACCAGTGTGTTTAAAACTCGCGGCATGGTAAAAGAAAGGAAGCTAAATCAGCTGTTTCAAATAATTTGTACAAGGCTTTTTCGTTTGTTTTTTTTTTACAGCTAATAAATCTGCATAGGCTATTTAATGTCGACAAATTTTACAATATCATTGTATGAATAGAGCATAGTATGAATAGAACTTGGTCAAATATAAATTTGTAGATAAGGTTTAATTAACGTATTTTTGTAAAGTGGGTATAGTTGAGAGTCAGATGTATTGCTGGTAATACTTTTTTTACCTTCAAAAATATTTACTGGAAATATGTTTTGTTCAAATATCTTGCTGGTATTTTTTCATTCAGAAATGTATTGCTGGTAATATTTTTCTTCAAAAATGTATTCCTGAAACTTTTACTGTAGAAGTCTACTTATATACTTTCATAGTGTTTTCACCTCAGTCTTGGAATTAACTATTTGCCTATATCTGGGACCCTAACAAGTGCTGCCACTCCGGTTCAATTAAGATGTGGTTCCATGCTCCTTACAACTTCCCAATCAGAGGCTTTGCTGCCGAATGCAGTTTATCGTCATACCCAGAACAGCACAAGGGACTAGTGTACGATAGTAGATGTAATATGTATTTAAAATGGTTAGATAAAATGTTATCTACAAAGATGACGACAATAGACTGAATGTAAATAGTTTAAATAATTGGAAAACGGAGAGAGTTTTTTAAGCACTTAAAACAGTAATCATAAATAGTACGAGGTGGAATTCGAACGCGGTCTACCAGTTCCATTTTCAGTACCGATAACCTATGCGTCATCACGAATTTAAGAAGGAGACGTGAGAAAGCAACGGTTAAATGGCCGCAGGAAGAGAAAGATAAATTGAGTTGTAAAGAAAAAATCTTTAAACAATATTGATTTTAAAGCGGGAACTTTGTCGAGGAGACATTGTAGAAATTGCGTCATTTAGACATTGCCGAAGAAACAAAAATAAAAGAAAGTAGAGAGACGGAAAACGTAGATCTGACAAGTAGAAATGAAAAAAGTATTGAAGAAAATGATTTGGATTTTAACAAATAGAATCAAGCAAAAAGCTATCAGTGTCTGTAAAAATAAAGAATAAAACATTTAAAACTGAGAATTGTTTAGTTTAAGTTAATCGTAGATGAGGAAATGGAATTTTACAAACAATTCAGAAAAGTAAAATAAAAGCAAGATTTTAGTCGTAGCAAAAGTATTTGTACTCTTCAAAAAATGGGTGATTAAAAAGTAAATCCTAATTTTATGTAGAATTAGCCAGCCAGGTGTCCTGACTTTGACTTTTTGACTTAACACTGTGACTTTTTCCTTTGGGGCTAGTTAAAGGTGAAAGTCTACTATACCAAAACAATGACATTGAAAGAACCTGTAGGGCAAATACAAGAAGTTACGTTTTCCACACTGCAAGAGTTACTCGGGAAATCAGTTAACGCAATTCCTGCGCGGCTCGAGAAACTGGTAGCAATAGTTGGTACTCATATTGAATTTTAAATAAACCCTCATACTAAAAGCTTTCCTCTCGAACCCATTTCTTGTAAAAATAAAGTTAATAAATAAATTATAACTATTTTAAAAAGAGGAGTAATTTAACCTATATATGTATGTATGTGGCAGCCATATTAAATGCATAGATGAATGGTTGACTTAAAAATATGTAAGATTGATTATGATCAGAAAGATTATCTTACACAACACAGTGGACCAACTTTTAGAAGAGCAGATCTAGACATTGATTCAATATAATAATAATTGTTCTATAGTTTGAGCTATTAGAATCAGAAGTAGTCATTCGTGGATGTGTCGCGTCCCTTGAAGATGTTCGCGACCATGCGTCTCCACCACATCCTATCTATTGTAACACATAACAAATTTTTCCCTTTGCTAATTGTTGCCGTCTTATTATTGGCCAGAAATAAAGAAACAAAGAAGGAATAAAGAAGGAGTAACAAATATATTAACAAAGAACATAAGAACATATACAAAATGAGAAGGTTATCAGCGTGACTATTTGGTCCAGTATCAGAGCTATCTACTGGAATAGACTTCTGCTACAAAGTAGAAACTGCTGCATATTTATAATTGGAAAAATTAATGGGTGCATGGATAAATGTTCATAACAACCCACTCCTAAGTATCGATTCCGCAGGAGTCTTAATACTTCTTTTCGCCTTGGATTAACGACGAGAAAGTCCATCATTTTTCTTTTTCTCCTTAAACGACGATGTTCCGAGGCTACTTGTTGAATCGACATGTCGAAAGTATCGTAAATGAAACCCATGAATTTTTTCTCTTCAGCATCGTCCGACAGACATTTCTTGATTAGATTTAAATGTCTTTTTTTAGTAAACGGGGGACCTTTAATTATATAGACCATCTTTCCTACTCTTTTCTCAATAGTAATAATTTTCCAGAAATATTACTTATCCGGAAAAATTATCTCAGGATTGGTAGCGTTTTGTATGTACCGTGTTTGTTCGTCCGGGTTTCGTTTGTTTGAGAAGTAGCTTGTTGAACACATGCCTGATTTTACACGCAAACATTACCTCACCTGGGGTAATGATGATAGTCTGTTGTCGTTAGAAGTAATTCTATACACCTGAAAAAAATTTTGTAGGGCTTTTTATGTGGGGGTGCCCGCAGCGTTCCGTGACCTGACCACCGAGGCAAGTAATCTAATAAAATATTTAAAAAAGACTTTTCCGGAAGCTTTTTTTCTTGGGGTCTTGGTCGGTGTAAGAAGTTGACAGCAAAATGTGAGTTAAAAAATGACATATATCTAGTGCTTTAGAAAAAACTAAATATGCCTTTCACCACTTTATAAAAAGTAAATGAAGAATTCGACAGAATAGAAAGAACCAATGTCTTGTCGAAAATTGTGTACAGTCCATGGGCTTCACCGTCCGTCTATGCGAAGGAAAAATCAACAGAACTTTAACCGCTTCAGTAAATATCAGTTCGCTTTTTATACGACGTAAAATTTAGTTCACAAATTTGGTATGCTCTGTGGTACCCAATTTTTGAAGAAGAAGGCGAACTTTCTTAGGGTCTAAACAATTTATGCAATCTGTGGCGTACAAATCCTTGAATCTTTTAAGATATGAGGCAAAAGTTATACCCTTGTCCGGAGAATATGCAAAAATGTCTGTTGCGCCCCTGTTGTCTGTTGATCGTGTTTTGTGAGAACACATTTTCGTTTTCACTAATTTATTCTCTGTTTGCCAGTTCAAGCAAATGTCTTTGCTGTTGTTGAATTTGAAGTAGAATTTCTTTCAAGTTTTTGATGTCTGATTTCTGCTTAATATTTAAATTAAAGCCGTTCTTTTCAGTTTACTTTTGAATGTCAAATCGTCGTTTTGTATATCCACCTGGAGTTGCTGTATTCTTTTTTGCTGTTAAGTTGCTTCTCTTGTCATTTAAGTTCCGGCTGTTAAAGTTGGAAACTAAGGAAATCAAGCATGGCGGATTTAAATTCGTCAATGTTTGACCTTGTTTTTTTCTTTTTTTTAGGATAAGACCGAATACAATTAAATTAAAGTGAAATACTTTTCTTTCCTTTAAATAACAAAAAAAAAAACATTAGTAAACCGAAATCAAAATTAATTGTAATGAATATTAAAAAATAAATTTAATTTCCTACTCAGGGAATCACGAGTTCTTTTTCTCTCTCGAAAAACATGAATTCTTTTAGCTTAGCGGCTTGCGTTTATGCTTAGTGTAAGTTAGTTCCACTTTTTTCTTTTCGTTCAGTTTCCTTTTATAGATTAAAAAGTACTGTTGACTAGAATAATGTGTGACGAGAACTTTTTTTTGTTCGGTATCATTTTGTGGTTTGCCAAGTTGAATAGATTAAATTGTGACGCAAAACAGAATTCTGTATGACCAATGTTGAACTAATATTGACAATTTTACACTCAGTCTTTTCGGCCACCTCAATCGTTCCTAAGTGTCCTCGTCGCATGGTTGTTGTGACCTGGTTGGGGACAAAGATATTAACAAAGAACAGTAGTACAAAACATATACAAAATGAGGTCACCAGCATGATGTTTTATCCGGCCGTCAGACCTATTTGCTGGAATAGATTTTTTATTATCTACTAGTGCACCAATCATGCAACAAATGCAATAAAAGGTCAATTTTTTAGGTGGGTTTATAGACAGTACGGTAGAAAAATCTCCCCTCGACACTTCCATTTTCGAGGACGCCTCACGCGCCAGGCAATAAACTCACCTCCTCCGAAAGTAAAGGTAAAGCCACATTGGGTTTCTGACCCCACAGTGTAATTCCTCTCAGCTGCATGTCCGTTCTCGGACATACGTACAACTAAGCTGCACTCTACCCGAGGACACGGACGCAACTGGGAGGGGACTGGTATTCAAGCCTCGACTGGAAGAGACTTCTGCCAAAAAGTAGAAACTGCTGCTTATTTATAGTTGGAAGTGATCATGTGTGCATGAGTAAATTACCATATCAGTAAACACCAAACCTGCTTTTCGGTTATCCAGTCTCTACAAGCTCACTTCCACTGCACTTCTTGTCAAATTCTCCAAGATCTACTTCCTCATAACTTATACAAGAAATGTAATCTCTCTCTCTTTCTGATTCTGTGTATTATTTTTTTCTTTGTTTTTCTTAGAATTCTTTGTTGCTAAAGCGTTCCGTCTATGGAGTTTTTTAGCAGTATTTCATAGAAACATGTTTCTGTTGCCTCAAGTTGTGTCTTCATCTGTGAAGAAGACTGCCCAGCATCCATTGACATATTACAGGATTGATATTACAGAATATTTCAAGACTTTTATTTTGTTTCTGCGTTTCTCATGAACGTTTTATTTGTTTCTTATTCTTTTTTCTCGTGTGCTATCAACTGTTTCGTTTTCAAGACGATTATGGACATAGACAAGCCCAGGAGGGGACAAAACGAACCAAATAGACTATATAACTATGAATAAAAGATTCACAAATTCAGTTGTTCATTGTAAAACTTATCCAAGTGCCGTCTGTGGAAGAGACTACCTTCCGGTCATATGTAAAATAAGGATGAAACTTCGGAGACTGAAGAGTATTGCGTAGCACCCAGACTGCAATATAACAGACTCGTGAATGACCACAAGCTACAGGAAAAATACACTGACAATATGAAAGAAATATACGAGGGAAAATTAGAAAAGGAAACTCGAAACGGGATGCACTAAAAGAAGCGTTAGTAACAATGGCTAACATCATCACAAAGTGAAATAGACGTAAAAAAACATGATGCAAAAGAAACAGAAAACAATGACAAATATGGAACAGCATACAGGAAACTACGCGAGAAACTAGAAAGCAAAAAAAACAGGCTAAAGAGGAATGGCTAAATGATAAATGTGCTGAAATAGAGAGACTGAGCACGACTAATAAAGGAGACATGCATTAACGAAAATAAGAAAACTAACAGGTTAAAATACTTTTTCTTCAACAGGATGGATACAACCCAAGAATAGAACGCTCATATTAGAGAAAGAGAAAATACTTCCACGGTGAGAAGAATATATAGGAGATCTCATCCACGACAAGAGAAAGCCAAAAACATTGACGAGTCAGTAATATTAAAACCTGAGGTGGAAGCTGCACTGGCCAAACCGAATAGAAAAAAGCAGCAGGGCCAGACAGTATGATAATAAAAATGAGGACAACATTAAACGATTTCAGAATTATGTGGTGTCTGTCCTTCAATTTGCTGTCTGTTCTTCAATACGGCAGCAAATACTGGACAGTCTCATCAAAGATGAAGGAAAGACTTGAAGTAAACGAAATGTGTTTCTACAGGAAGATGCTGATATATACCATAGACAGAACATGTGAGCAATTATGAGCTTTTGGCGATGATGCAGACGAAAAGCAAACTGATACTGAACATAAGCGAAGGACAGCTGAAGTTTCTGGGACGTGTAATAAGGAAGGATGTTGTAGAGAATCGGATGGTCATAAGACGGACAAAGGGAAAGAGAGACAATCGAAAGCAACGCTTGAGATACTTGATAAACTTGAGCAGACAGATGACGGAATAGAGTTTGATCGGTATAACTGGAAAAGTATTAAGAGTTACAAATGACAGGGAGACGTGGAGGGCCATGATTGCCTACGTCATGAAGGGACATGACACATAGAAAAAAGAAGTATTTCATGAATTTTTATTTGTTTCTCATGAGCTTTTCTTTGTTTCTTTTTTTTTCTCATAAACGAAAATGAATTGTGTGTCTTTGTTTCGCAAGAGTATAATCAAAGGCATCTTTCGCTAACACAATGTGTATTCGTATTTCGTCGTCATATTTCCATCCTCTATTCAAATACATCCAAAGTATTTACAATTTTGTGCTGACAAAAAGATTAAATTTAATCTTACTCCTTGTTTTTACTGATCGCTCAGAAATACCATATTTTATAGTAATACGTTTTTCAGTGTTACATTTTACTACTGATATGAGGTATAGTATTTACATTATTTACATTATTAAGACTAATGTCCTCATCTTTGTTGTCATTTCCCACGATGTTTCGGTCGTTGTACGCTATAGCCTTCTTCAGGTGCTAGGAAACCGAACCCTTTATTGCGATCAGAGGGGTATAGCATTCTCATTAATTGTACGAAGTTATTTCTTGTAGCCATGAGTTATCTCCCTTTAACCTAGCTCTCTAAGTTGTTTGTTCGCCGTTGCTGTAGCCTGCTATTGAACTCACAACACTTAAAATTAAGTCACTAGAACTTATTATTACGGATTATGGAATATGCATCCCTGAGATCTGAAGACGTGATGTTGTGATCAAAGTTGAAATTCAAAAGCTAAGCAAAGTATTAAGAGACAGGAAATTTTCGTTTCATGTTTTTACATTTAACTATTTCAGACTGCTTAACTGTTACGTAATATATGTCCTTCTGTATGGCAGCAAATACTGAAAAATCTTCTCAATGATAAAGAAATGAAGCGAACCAACAGTAATGTGGTTCTACAGAAGTATGCTGAGGATAGTACAGGGATACATATGAGCAACGACGATGTATTGAAGATAATGGAAACAAAAAGAAAATATATATAGCATCAGTAAAAGAAGGACAGGAGAAAGAGTGCATGATGTATTTGATGGGCTTTAGCAAATGGATGGCAAAATATATTATTAAGAGCTACAAAGGAACTGATGATGTAGAAGGCCATGATCTCCTACGTCCTGAAAAGTCTGCTCATAAAAGAATAAGATAGTTATTGTTTTCTTCTACCGGCTTGAATCTCATTAATACGATCTTCGGTGAGATTCGAATCTGCAACCTCTCATAGAAACTGACATTGTCGTTCGATCAAACATCCTTTAGACGTATAGACTACCAAGTACCTCGAAGATCAAACAGATTTGTGTTGCGGATTCTTGGTGAGGAACCGCACAAAATAATGAACAACAAAACAGATTTTGAGATAGAAAAATAACTTATATTAAACGTAAAGATACAAACTTGAACTTTGATGTGAAACCGTGCTGAAATTAGTATGTCCACGTCGAATCTGACGGTTGCTGTGTCATGTTACACTGAGCTCAGAGCTACTATGATTACAGACGCGATATTCTCTGTGAAACTTCGCTATCGTTCGGTATCTTACGTTAAATAAATAAATATAAGAAAATCACTATAGTCTCAATATAAAGAAAACTCGTTTAATTTACAAGTATTTACCTGGAAAGGTGTGATAAGTCGTAAAAAAGAATCAATCATTGAACTCGAGATGTGATTTTCATCTCAGCAGTATTAATGCTCGTACTTGTTTTCATCACTTCACCCAAACAGTGTAGGGCGACCACTAGTGGCCAGGTGGATACAGTAAGAAAAGAGACTGAGTACCTGAGTTATAAAAGATGAACGGGGTTAAAGAAGATAGCAAGCGGCTTTGTATTTTCATTTATTTAATTCATTATTTATTTTTAGATAGTAGCTATCAGATAAGACTGGCGGGAAGTACAAAAAAAGAAGCGGCTGTAAAATTTAACTATTTCAAAAGTTAAAGGGTGGGACCTAGTTGCCAATCTAGTTGCACGTTTATATTCATGTAGAAGGTACACCAAAGTTAAAAGCTTTTTATAATAGTTGCCATAAAGTATTAGTAGGAAAGACAAAGGGAAGCCACTTCACGTCGGTGAGACAGTGACTGAAGCCAGGCTGCCATGTCAGGACCGATTAATCTGCAAATTCAGCTTTGAATTTTGTCAAGAACCTCAAGATGAGTAGCAAGATAAGCCGACCATATATGACAACATCATTCAATGCTCAGAGAAATAGTAAATTTATAAATGTACATGATGGATTCTGACGAGAACCTCGAAATGAATAGCAGGAACACCCTATCAGTAATGGCACCAGTATTCAATGCACGGAGGAATAGCAGATTTATAAATGACCAAGATGTTTTTTGCAGAGAAACACAAAATAAAAGCAGGAACACCTGTTCATATATGGCAACAATATTCAGTGCACAGAAGAATAGTAGATTTATAAATGAGCAAAATGGATTCTGAGGAAACCCTTCAGATGAATAGCGGAAGCCCCCGACCATATATGGCAGTAGTATTTAATGCATCAAGGAATAGTAGATTTATAAATGTGCAAGATGATCTCTGACGAGAACCTCGATAGGAATAGCAGGACCAGATATGGCAACTGTATTCAATGCACGGAACATGAATTCTTTTAGCTTAGCGGCTTGCGTTTATGCTTAGTGTAAGTTAGTTACACTTTTTTCTTTTCGTTCAGTTTCCTTTTATAGATTAAAAAGTACTGTTGACTAGAATAATGTGTGACGAGAAATTTTTTTCGTTCGGTTTCATTTTGTGGGTTGCCAAGTTGAATAGATTAAATTGTGACGCAAAACAGAATTCTGTATGACCAATGTTGAACTAATATTGACAATTTTACACTCAGTCTTTTCGGCGCCCTCAATCGTTCCTAAGTGTCCTCGTCGCATGGTTGTTGTGACCTGGTTGGGGACAAAGATATTAACAAAGAACAGTAGTACAAAACATATACAAAATGAGGTCACCAGCATGACTGTTTTATCCGGCCGTCAGACCTATTTGCTGGAATAGTTTTTTATTATCTGCTATTGCACCAATCATGCAACGAATGCAATAAAAGGTCAGTTTTTTAGGTGGGTTTATAGACAGTACGGTAGAAAAATCCCCCCTCGACACTTCCATGAGAACCTGGAAATGAATAGCAGGAGCACTTGGCCAGTAATGGCAACAATATTCAATGCACGGATGTATAGTAGATTTAAAAATATTCACGATGAATTCTGACGAGAACCTCGAAATGAATATCAGGAGCACCCAAACATACAAGTCAATAGTATTAAATCACGGAGGATTATTAGATTCATAAATGTGTAAGGTGGATTCTGACGACAAAAAAAACAACTTTCTTGGCTGGCGCAGAGACCCAAACTTAATAAAAAAATTACATAAAACTTTCATACTTCTAATTTAACGGCCTGAATAATTTTTAGAAATCTTGTCAGGAAAATGTCATTTGGCAGGATTAAAACCTATGAACTCATGGGAAGCCGTCAATTGATCTGATGTGACATAGCCGCTCAAACACGAATGATTTCACAGTCTAAACCAAGCTGAATGAAGCCTTATTAGCACAAATCTCTGATTTCTAGCAATATACATCGATTGATGAAACGAATTCTGTCAAAAGACAGATTTTTGAAAGTTTAAAGAAGAAAATAAAACATTGCTAAATGGAAAATTCTCAATCAGGCTAGAATATCTAGATCGATAAATGAACTATTTTTTCTTTGTCTACAAGAAAAATGGAAATTATTAAACACATAAAGAGTGACATATTACTGAATAAGAGACATGAAACTACAATAAATTGTAAACATATTAAAAATTTAACCTTACAATCCTGATAGAATTATAAAATCTAAGTTTTGAAACTCTAGTAATTATAAACATTTTACATTTTAATCTTACTATCTTGATTATTTACTTTAACTATATGATCTTTCTTGTTATGTTATCTTATCTCTTTTTTAATCTTTATTTCTATTACAAATTGTGATCTATTTAATGTTTTAAATTTAAAATATAAATTTAAATTTTATTTCTAACATTAATCTTTCCTTTAATTTTATTTTTTAATTTAATTTTAATAATTTTTTTTTATATTAGCACTAATTTTTTTTTCACTTTTTCCTGTTTGTTAAGCTTAGACCTCGCAGGACCGATGTTTGTATATATTTATACTTTACTTCCTACCTAAATTGGAGGTCTAGTTCTCATTGAGCCGTCTTTCATTGGTTCTTCCCCTCTTTTTCATTGGTTTCTTTATTTCTTTCTCTATTGTTTTTCCCTTTGATTTTTATTTCCTCTATGTCGTTCTATATCCTCTTTTTTTATTTCTCTTTTTGTTTTCTCATCTTTTCTATCCTCTTTACCTCGTACGACAAATTTTGCCAATAAAAGGCAGTGAATTTTTATCAATTTTCTTCTATGAAATAACGTTTATCACCATCATTACTATCTGAGCAGGCATTGTTCATTTAATGTCAAAACAAAATGTACATTTTTCTAGTAGATTGTATTTTCTACATGCTCTAAAGTATAATTTATAATAAATAAATATTCATTGCTCTATTTCTATATTGAACACTATTTTAAATTAATGTTTTGAACGTTGTAAATATTTTCTGCGTTCCTTATTCATTTGGATATATATATATGTGTGTGTGTGTGTGTGTGTGTGTGTGTGCGCGCGCGTGTGTGCGTGTATTTGCGTGTGTGCATGTGTGTGCGTGAGTGTGATAGTATGATAAACCAATAAGAAACATTTATAAATTTAACATGTTTCGCTTTTTATTTAATGTTAATCAGACAATTAATTTTGTTATGTTTGGCTTTCATTGGTTAAGCAGACCTCACGTATAATTGTCCTATCAAACATTGTTCGTGTGGATAACTTTTTTGTATATCGCAATTCTCGTGGGATCTCATTTAAAATGTGCGTTCGTTTCCGGGTGTGTGCATTTGAGAGTCTAATGAGCAGTTCTTTTCTTTTTCTACTTTCCACTTCTAATAACGCCACTAAGACGCAGTGGGTTATCAAATGTAAAAAAAAAACTAAGAATAAGAAAAACTTTTTAAAGAAGTGAAAAAAAAAAAGACGAGGCAATAAAAAGAGGGAGGTTATTTTTTTTTCTGTGACATCTTTCTTTTCTTTCCTTACTTTTATATCCATTCCTTCTAATTATTGATAGTTTTTATGTAATTTTATTTTTCATTTCCATCTTTCTTTTCTTTTTTACTTCTACCAATAAATTTATGTCATTTTATCTTTCTTTCTTTATTTTACTTTTTCATGTTTTCTTTTTCCTCTTTTTTCTTTTTCTCTACATGTTGCAAATCTTTTACTATTTTATTGATCGTTTCTTATTTATTGTATTTTATTTATTTCTTCTCTTCTCTTTCTTTCTTTCTGCGCACTGAAAGATATTTTATATCATGTAATTGATCATTTTGTCTTTAATTTCTTTCTTTTTTCTTCTCTTTCTTTCATTCTTCCTACATGTTGACAGTTTTTATATCATTTTACCGATCATTCAATGTTTATTTAATTTTCTTTCTTTCTTTCATTTTTTCAGTGTTCAACATGTTAGCAGTTTTTTAATATCATTTTATATTTTCTTTCCTTCTTTTATTATTTGTTTCCTCTTTCTTTCATTGTTTCTACATGTTGAAAATATTTTCGTATTTATTTTCTTTCTTTATGACTTTCTTTCCTTTTCTTTCTTTAATTTTTTTCTCCGTGTTGACAGACTTTATTATATAATTTTCATGTTCATTTGTTTTCCTTTTCTTACAATTTTATTTATTTGCTGACTCATTCATATTCATATTATTTTTCCTGTACTGACATCCTTGTATTTCTTTCTTTCGAATATTTTGTTTCTATCCATTCTCGTTCTTTATCTTTTCTTTTTCATTTTTTTTCTTTTTCTTTCCTTTATCGTTTCTTAATTGACTATATCTTAACTGCGTCTTTTCATCTGACATTGCTTCCCCTTTCTTTCTTTCTTTCTTTCTTTCTTTCTTTCTTTCTTACAGTTGCTTTTTGACTTATTGAAATTTAACATTCAGTACATCACGCTTTTTCCCTTCATCATATTTAGGTTCACTTTTCTTTCTTTTTTTGATTTTTTTGTTAAATGATGCTTCGATAATAAATGCATGTTTTAATCAACATTGTTTTTATTTGCTTTATTTATTTCTTTTACATTTGCCTGATTAAATAATAAAAATTTCACATTTGATGCACTTTTCTCTTTTACCTAATAATGTATTTGTTTCTTTTTTGTAATTTCTTTCACTTTTCATTCTTTCTTTTCTTTGTTTTCCTTCCTTATACGCTACGTATTCGATGATTTAATAAATACAGCTTTTCATTCAACATTTATTTTATTCTATAATCTTCTTTTCTTTCTTTCTTTCTTTCTTTCTTTCTTTCACAGCTGTTTATATGACTAATTTTAATTTTACATTCGATAAATATTTCTCTTTTTTCTTATCTTTCAATTCCTTCTTTCGTGTAATTTCTTTCATTTTTCATTCTTCCTTTCATTATTTATTATTTCGTTTCTTTGTTTTCTTTCTTAACCACTATGTATTCAATGATTTACGAGGTGCACTTTTTCATTCAACATTGGTTTCATTTTCTATAATTTTCTTTCATTCTTTTCACAATCATAAATACATTCCTAACCATTTTATGAATCTCCTCATCGATCCTCCTCATTCTCGTCTCTCTGTAATCTTTTTCTTACTTCATCCAATATAATTTTCTTCACTCTGCCTCTTCTTTTCACTCTTTCATTGAAATTCTCATTTTCTATTCTTTTTTCAATCTGTATATTTTATCTTTGCTCCCTCGCAATATTTGCTGAAAAATTATTGCAAAAAAACCTCACTTCTCCTGATATATTTCTCTTCTTGCAATATTTTTTAATCCCTACCTATCAGGCTTCTGTACTTTTATTTATTTTCATTTTTCCATCACCGCAACTGTGTTCCTAGCTTTGATATAGTATTAAAATTATTGTCAATAGCCATTAATCCCGCCACCACTTTGCTGTACAAATCAAGTTGAATGTAAATGATCCAAGATCCCATATGACTCACAGAAAGAAGTGGGGTATTTTAAAAAAGCTTATTCTTTTTCAAAGAATGTCGAGAAGAGCGAACCGAGAGAAAGTAAATTGGTTTAAAAAGTAGAAAAATAGAAAATGAATAAAGACAGTAAATATCTTCGAATTGAGAGAACATGAGAGCAATAAACAAAATTCTATCTATCTATTTATCTATCTATCTATCTATCTATCTCTCTCTCTCTCTATATATATATATATATATATATATATATAACACATAAATATATGTATGATTCATATATATATTTATTTACAAGATGATGATAACTGCCTGCACAATAAAATCTTATCCTAACAAATCAGCCATTGTCATGTTTTCTTTTGATATATCACATAACATGAGATACCCTATTCGTGCTTTTTCTTATACAAACAAAAATATGCTGAAAATTTTAGCACAAGGGTTGACAAAAATTATTGTATAAAACATGCATAAGAAATTAAGATATTACATAGATAGATAGAAAGAAAGAAGGGAAGATACATGATTGGCAATAGCAAGATATCTATCTATAAACCATTTTATAAACCATTGTCATATATATATGACAATGGTTTATAAAACATATCACTATACAAAATGTTCATCTTTCTGAACAACACTGTTCTTCTTCAACTGACACGTTACAATAAATGATTTAGTTTGAAAATATACGAAGAATTCATAATTGTTTAGAAAATTAGGGAGTGTTAGTTTGAGAATATGCTTTAGATGTGTCAATACTGGTAATCTACTTTTAAAACAAACCTCAAATTCAACCTGCAGTTCAAAAGTACATTTACCCATTTAATTAAATATCCAGTCCTACATTGTATTAGACCTAGACAAAATAATTCTCTTTAAATTCAATTAAGTTTCATTCATAACTTATGCTCTAATATAACTTAAAAACTAAAAATTAATTTACTAAAACAAATTATTAATATTGTTTTTACTTAACTAGAAGATAACTAAGTACATCGTAATTATTTAATCCTAATTCTAACTTAAACATTCAAGCCTCTTTACTCATGAAGTATTACAGAATCTAATTTTAAAAAAGACTCAAGACCCAAGCTGCTGTTAAAAATATTGTCTACCCATTTAAATAATCTATGGTTCCATTATGTATCTTATCCAGACGAAATTGAAAACTGACATGTCTAGACACCAGGCCATTCTGCTTCCTTTCACGATTAAGATCTTCAACTCCATGGTTACCTAATTCTCAGTTTTGATTGAACAATCCTGACACACCTATAGCATATTCTCTAACTTCTTGTTCTGCTATGTACATTGTCCCTAAAGGACATAGGCGATCATAGCCTTCTACGTTTCTCTATCCCTGTGGCTCTGAGCACGCCTTCTGTTACACCATGAAATCCTCGATCCGTCATCCACCTAATTAGGTCCTTCAAATATGTTATCCGTTGCTTTCCCTGTCTCTTTTTCCCTCTATCTGGCCTGTTAGTATCAGATTCTCCAAGCCCGCCTTCCTCATTGCGTGTCCCAGGAACTTCATCTGTCTTTCCCTGATGCTCAGTATTAATTTTCTTTTTGTTTCCATCATTTCCAAGACCTCATCATTGCTCACATGCTCGATCCATGATATTCGCAGCATCGTTCTGTAGAACCACATTTCAGTTGCTTCAAGTTTTTCTTTCATCTTTGATGGTATTGTCCAGCATTCACTGCCATATTGAAGGACGGGCAGCACGTAGCAATCCAGTACTCTCTTCCTAGTTTCTAGTTAGATTGTCCTGTTTCATAATACTTTACTCAACTTCTGGAATGCTTTCTTCGCCATGCCAATATTCACCTTATTTTTCGTTACACATTGTAAAAACAAATCTTTATAATATTAAGTAGTTTGAAGTTCTTATATGTAATATTGAAATGATTATTTTTATTGACTACCATTTTTCTATGTTTTTTCACCATCGGTTAATACTAATGTCTTTTTAATTACTTGTACATAGTTTTATAAATCTCAAACAATACCCGTGAAATCGTCATGGCATATTTCATTATTGAAGGATAATTATTAATGGGACCCTAATAATATTGTATATACTTTTTTTAATAAATAATTTGTTTTCTTTTCCCTTTCCATCTCTTTCTTTTCTTTGGTACATTTCTCTCTTTTCTGTTCTTTTCTATGTCAATTCTTTCCTTTCTTTTTGTCGTTTATTATTTATTGTTTTCGTTATGACGGCCTCACTTATTTTCCTTCAACTTTCCTCGCAAACAAAAACGGAATGTTCTTTTACTTCACCTAGGAAATATTAGAACGTAATGCGATTCAAAAATATTTTAATAATGATTTGATTAATATCTTATTAATGAACTTGTTGCGGATTTGAAGCAACCTACAACATGTTGACCATGTCCACCTTAGTTTATGAATATAGAAATATTTTGAGCATTCTGATTGGTGAACCCTTGTATTGGTGAACTATAAAATGAGTCAGCGCATGGCTGGCTCACTAGTATACAATGCTACTAAAAAATTCCAACAAAACAAAGAAAAGAGCAAGAAATTTTTTAAGATATGAACATATTTTTTCGTGTTTTTACTAGTAAATTTTTCTCAGTATGTATGCGTCTTAATGTTCTTAGGACAAATTTCCTTGTTTGTCTTAGTTAAAATGGAAAGAATTATGATTTCTTCGCGGTTATGTGAGAAAATAAGTGGCAAGGAAGAAAGTGTAAGATCGTGTAGCTTGATGAAGAAGACATGTGAATAAGTAAGAAGATTTTTTAAAAAGTGGAACCGTCGTGAATTAGTGTTGTATGTTGCCCTAGCTATCTCTTTACTGGCTTGACTGGTTTAGAAACTTTACTCATATACACTTAAGTGGATCACGAAGCATATTGTTTATTGTCAACGGAAACGTGACACGTTGTTTGATAAATGTTAAATGTGTATTTTCAAAGCAGTAATTTATTAACGGTATTGATGCTAAAATCTTTAACTCAGGACAGTCATTTTTTTTCTTTTCCTGTTTGACTGTCATGCTGTTTATTTTCGTCTCCTGAACCACAAAATATTAAATCATTTTTGTTTAGAAACAAATTTCCAACAAGTTTTCTTTTTTTTTACTTCACGAAACCAAACAGTTTGTTATATATATTTTCCGTCTGTCTTTCCTAATAATCAAAAACGAGAATTTCCAATTTTTTATCTGAAGCAATGACATGCCATGATGCACTTTCTAACTTAATAATTAATGAAGAAGAATGCAGAACTATAATATGACTATGAATTTTTTTATAGTTAATCTATCATCGGATGTTGGTTAAGAGTTTACATATAGTAGTAATATTACTTACTTTTAAGTGGTCCGAATTTAATATATAAATAATAATTATTATTTTATGGTCCGAATTTAATATATAAATAATAATAATTATTATTATATGATTTTTCATCATATTTTGATTTCTGCTATAGTCGTACTCCCTCCCAGGTCTGCGGGAAGACCTAAGGCAGGTCGTGGTGTGTCGTTATGGCTCCATTTCATGTTTTTTCTATCTTCCCCATCATCCCTAGCGTTACATGGACAAAGTTCTCCTTAGTGTGTGGGCTGTACTTAATAAGACAATTTTTTGTATATCTCTTAAGCTGGGGTTTCCAGGGATTCTTTCAATGTGTTGTTTTGTTCCATTTTTTATCATTCCAAGTTCACCTACTATCACTGGCACAACTCTTGTTTTCAATTTCCACATTTTTTCTATTTCAATTTCCAGGTCTTTATATTTTGACAGTTTTTCAAAATTCCTTGATTGCTATGTTACAATCCGCTGGACAAGCCATATCAATTAATAGACAAGTTTTCTCTTTCTGGTTTTTAACAATAATGTCCGGCCTGTTTGCTTAAAAAATATTATTATTATTATTATTATTATTATTATTATTATTTAATTACTTACTTACATATTTACTTCCTTACTTACTTTGATTTCTGTCGTATATAGATTTCCTTCTGAGTTCGTCAGGTCAGTATTGCATGACATTTTCTGTTGAATATATTCTTAAAAAAACAAGATCAAGCATATTTTAGAGAGACAAAGTTCTTCGTATTGTATAAGATGTACTTGTGAATACATTTCTTGTATTTCTTTAAAGTAGGAAATAGCAGGAAACTCTTCAATGAGTCTATCGGAACCTTTTCAATTTCTTAAAATATATCAAATTTTTGAGATTTTCACATTTCTTTAAACTAACGGTTCAAACGTTCTTTAATATAATTTGCTAAAAAGTATTAATTCCTTAATTTCCTCAGTTATCGAAAATATCTTTACATGGTCTATTTAAATTGAAAAATTAGATTTATTGTAGGATGCTGAGGATGGACAACACATGTGATCAACAACGAGGTTTTGAAGTAGAGGGACACGATACGGAAACTGATATTTAACATCAGGAAAAAACAGCTGAATTTTCTGGGACATGTCGTGAGGAAGGAGGGTTTGAAGAAACTAATGCTCACGAGACGGATAGACAGAAGGAAAGATATAGGAATGCGACGCATAACAAACGTTATGGACTTGTGTTTATGGATGACGTATCAGGTTTTCGGCGAGGTAACAGAAGAAAAGATGTTAAAAACTATAAGGGATAGGAAGATGTGGAAAGCCATAACCACCTACGTCCTGAAGGGACACAGAAGAAGAAAAAGATAATATTTGATTGCCGAGTGAGAAATGAATCGTCATAAAATTAGAAATTATCTAGATACAGAAACTGAGATCACCCGTCTATCATTATTTTCAGGATTTGTTATTCTCTGCAATCTAACTGCAATTTTAATTTCTTCAACATTGTCAAAAACTGCTAAAATGACAATAATACCGTTTCTGCCATATATTTCTTACTATTTTTTTAATAATACAGAAAAAAGATAATGAAAATCTTATTTAGCCATTAAGATTGTTAAACTGAATGAATATGATACCACTAAAGAAAGACTTGATATTGAATTGAATTTGGACTCTGATTCTATAAGAAGAACAAGATAGACTTGTCATTTTGAATGGAATTATCATTAGTAATATCACACCGATTCCTGTTTGAGTTAACTTCCAAAATGTCATTGAGAAACCGTTTAAATGTAGCGTTTTTATTATTATTATTACTACTATTATTATTTTATTTGTTGTTGCTATTATTATTATTATTATTATTATTATTGTTATTGTTTGGTTATCATTATTATCATTATTATTTACTATTATACTATGATATTTCTTTCAGGTCTCGCAATGTTTCTACTTCAAAAACAGGCATTGTGTTTGGTTTGTTGTTTGCAATACTTTTTTGTGTATTTTTTTTTTTACCAAGGAATGAATGAATTAAAATATATTTCATTAATATCCCGGGGCTTGCAGACGAATTTTAATTTACTGTTTGTTATAAATGCATTTGAAATCTTTAAATAGTACATTATTTGATATCCGACTTTTCAGAACTCTTTAAATTCTCGTCGAAAACATCTGTACTCTATATACTGTACGTCTGTTCTTTTAAAAAACATTTACAGTGAATGCCAAAACTCTCAATAGCCAAAGGATTCTCAGAAGTACGAGAGTGTGAATATAGTCATGAAAATTTGAAGATGAGTAAAATATATTTAAATAGAAGAACATCATCATAATTAGCATCATGATTTGAAGAAGATGAAAAATATTACGAAGCAGGAAGAACAATATGTGTCCATATCATCAGAAGAACATGAAAAAGTATAAGACATACCATGTAAGAGGCACTGTCATTATTTTTGTCCTTTTTTGGAAAATAATAAGAAATATTTGTCAAAAGCTGTATTATCTTCTTTTTCAGTACAATTTGAAAAACATTAAGATAAATTTATCAAAAACTATATCATTATTTTCTTCAGTACTATTTGAGAAACTATATGCCAAAAACTAACATTATCATTTTTTGGCACTATTTAACAATAGTATGAAATACTTATCAAAAACTGCATAATCATTTTTCGGTATTATTTAAAAATAGTTAATGACAGGTGTCAAAAACTGCATTATCATATTTTTCGATACTATATAAAAAACAGTAAAAGTATATGTCAGAAACTGCATTATCACGTTTTTGGTACTATTTAAAAATTATAAGAAATACCCGTCAAAAACTGCATTATCATTTTTCGACAATATTTTAAAAATAGTAAAAACTACATGATAGATCAGATGCATCGTGTTAAACGTGTCACCTTTTGATTTTCGACAGACAGACAATCGAATATCTTCGTGAGGAAGACTGTATGAGACCTAGAATGTTAATCAGGCATTGTGTAAGCTAACGGGCTTCTGTAATTTTATGGGCTGCGTACATTTGAAGTTTGTATAGGCCATTGATAAAATAGAAGCCTCTAATGAGAGTTGAGAGTCACTGATATTTATTTTCCGATACTTATTTTGAGGAAAATAATGTTATTCGAAACTTTCTCCAGGAGCACATGGTTAACTTCTTTGTACTCAATTAGCTTACTTGCTCGCCAAATTTAAGCCCATTTGTGTATGCACAGACGTAAGGTAGACATAGCTAAATTTTCTGCAACCACACTCAACAATACTTTATAGGCAGTCCGGTATCATGCCTTGAAGACAAAAGCAACAAACCCAGTTCCTAGTTAACGTAAGGCCATATAACCTAGCTGCCGTTATTCAAGTAAGCTGGGGTGCTATGGTTTTAACCATTTTATCCCCAAGTATAACAATAAAGTCACTTAGACACTATGGTTTTCTGAATGTGAAAAAAAAAAATAAAAGTACAGGAGTTAAAAAGATAGCAAGTAGCGTTGCATTTAAATTTTGAGAAAGCGAGAAGCCGGAAAAGGGGTCTACAAGGAAACTGCGAGAAAATAAAATGTTAGAATAGAAATTACGGTTTTATGTTAGCATAAAATTTACATGTTATTAAGTATTTGTCTATATTTTTTCAGATTGCAATATTTTCACATGTTCAAACAATTGCTTCAAAAGGTCTTTCAACTCATGGGAATTTTCTAAGTGTAGCTTAGATATGGCACATGGCCCGAAAGTAATGGGCATCAAGTAAAAATCGAACTAACTATTCAGTCGTAATGGATCTAGCGAGAGAAGCTTGCTATCTCTTACACCGTTACTTAAGTGGTTTCACAATGACACATGTATATCTATGCATCTATGAAGGGTACGCTGGATAAATTGTCATCTAAATTACGAAAAAAAAATGAAAATAACATATCGTTTTAGCCAATATATTTATCAAAATTAGACAAAATTAACTTGAAATACTAAAGAGTAAACTTATTCAATAAAATCGTAATTGGCCTCAACCACAGCCTATAGTTGATTACGGAATCCTTCTTCTTTTCTTGAATGTCTCCTTATTTATTACAAGGTTTATGTTGCCATAATCTTTGTCTTCAGTTCATCTTTGGTGTTAAAGAGAATTTTATAAATTACTTACTCAACTGTACCTCACACATAATAATCAAGGGGTTCATATTCTGGGGAGTTATGCGTCTAGATATAAGAGATGGTGCAGTTGCAGAAATAATCTGGCAGCCATGACTGGGTACCCCGTCTTGAGTTCTGTTGCTAGCCACAAGTTCTTCCAGCAGCCACTAGAGATCATTCCCAAAACCTTCGTAGCCATAACATGACTCAGCCAGCTCATTTCGAATCTTCTGCACTGTCTTCACATTCACACCCAAGCACTCTGAAATGTTCGTATTAGAGTTTCCGGTGCGAATGTCAGCCAGTACAGCCCGCAATTTATAAATTTGTTGCGAAGCGAATTGCGTCACGGTGCTCTTTTTCTCACAGACGATTGCCAAATTACCCTTTGCAGTTGACACGATCATAAACGAACAAAGCGCACGCGTGAAATTCATAATATAAATGACGACAACTTACGTATCGCACCATTTACATATATTTTCTCTCGTATGTATTCATAGAAGAATTACATATATTCCAGGAAGATATACATATATATGTATATTTACGTAGACTAGCTACCTATGCCTTGGTGTCGGGATGCTAATTTCATATTAATGCACCTATTCCTATGTCACCTTTCAGCTACGCTCTCTGCAAAATACTTAGAAATAAATCTAGTAAAAGTATTCATTCTAATGTCGCAGAATCCTTCTAAACTAATTTTAAAAGAAGAATATTGCAAATTTATAGACTTATATAACTCGACAAAGAATTCAAATCTCTGAAAACTATATTTAATAGATATATACTTTTCTTTGCATCTCAAACGGTACTAAGGATAATTCGTTCTGCTCTACCTATCGTTGTTTCGTTAGAAATTTCTACTGGTCTGTTGTTTCACGGCAAATTCTTCCTAAAACGTCGGTTTGCGATAGATTATTTAGTGTGTTCCTCATATATACGCACTGTGATGGTTGCCAAAGTTAATAAATAACAGAAACAACAGGTCAAATTCAAATCTTGTGCTTATCATTTTTCCTTTTTTAACACGAGAACACTAACCATGGGTATATAGTCAGTCAGTTAAGTGCCATACGTGATACACGCTTGGGCGATCATGTCTCTTTCGAGACATGACTGACTGGGCAGAAGATTATCCCGCAGTAGGTTGCCATTGCTTTCTGCGGTAGACTGGTTGCCGACCAAGGCTATAGAACCCAATCTGTCCTGCTATTTAACCCATAACTGGAAGGAAGAGACGGATTAATACCTTTCCCAAGGGTATTTGCGCGTAAGTGAATACAATGGATTACAACTGGAATTCGAACTCGGCTCCCCGGCTTCTCGTTCCGAGCCGATATCCACTGTACCACAACGCACATCCGTTGGGTATATAGTACCCAACGCAAATAACGACATTTTAATAACAATTTAATTAAATTTTCGTACCTGATTTTCTTACCTAAATAATATATTTTTAAGTTTCTATTAATGTTAACTCATGGTACACATTTTGAAGAGCCTGAATGTAAAATACTTCAAATAAAGATTTATATTGAATATTTTTTGATATTTTCAAAATCGGTTATCATATAACCAAGTTTAGTAGTGTTGTAACTTTAATTGATGGTTAGTGTTCCAGGTTTAATCAGTTCACTCGAAGAATGTCAATAAAGCCACTCAGATCTAAAGAGTTACAGTGTTAGTGAATATGAGAAAACATAGAGAGAACATTTAAATGAATTAGAATTAAACAAACAATGATTTCCATTAGCATTTAAATAAATATAGAACTGACTGGGAAGCAAGGAAGGCAATAAAGTCACGAACATGAACGTGGTTAATGCGAGTAAAAGGAAGAAAAATCAGGATTCAGGGAAACAGAAGAGTGTCTAACGTTGCACTTAAAGGTTTGTAAATTACTGTTCATAGGAATAGAGTCCCACGAGCGAGGAAGGCGATTGAAGAAACTGTTAGCATAGAACTTACGGTTACACTAAGCGATTTGCACTTGTCATGAATCTTTTACTGCGCTTTTTTTTTTCGTTTTACCGTATAGTTAATCCTGTACAAAATCTGGTGGTTAAGGGGGTAGTATAGATGGATTTTTTTTTAATCATCTCACCCCAAGCAAGGCATTCCATTACCACTATTGCGCATGGGGCTACATAGAGGAAGGTAAAGAGAAGGAGTGGTTAGACACAGGGAATGTCAGGAGGAAGGTGACAGATGAGTAAGGATACCGAGGATGAGGGTTTGCCAGATGGGAAGAGTGTTTGATAGAATGGGAGCAGGTTAATGTGTTAGGAAGTGTCTATTGACCTTACATTTAAACTCCTGGAGATTGTAGCCGTCGGGGAAGCAATCGTGTGGAAGGGAATTCCACAGTCGGTAAGTGCGAGGAAAGAAACTGTTGGAGTAGAAGTTGCGGTTGCATTTTATCGGTTTCACTGTAAAAGGGTGGGATTTAGTTGCTAATCTATTATCTCGTGCAAATTCGTATTTAGGGGGCACCAGTGATCTAAGTTCATCGGAGCAGAAGCCGTGAAAGTATTTATAGAAGAGACACAGGGAAGCCACGTCGCGCCGGTGGGAGAGAGACTGCAGGCGGTCTGCCAAGTCGGTATCTATGACATTACAGACCCTCCTCTGAACCTTATCGAGAAGCCCGAGGAGAATAGCAGGGGCACCTGACCAGATATGGCAGCAGTATTCAATGCATGGGCGGATGGTAGATTTATATATGTGCAGGATAGCTTTAGACGGAAAAAACTTCCGGGCTCTACACAGAGAATCGATTTTCATAGCAGCGGATTTAGCAATGGATTCGATATAGTCATTCCATTTGAGGTCCGCTGAAAGTGTGAGACCAAGGAGGCGTAGTGTTATATGATATGAGAGGGAAGATAACGGTTGACTCTAGACTAAAACAGATCAAGATTTTACTGATCGGGGAAACATCCTCTTAGGAATTTGTTCTAAAAGACTGTGATTCACAGAAAGAAGCTGCTTGAATAGACAATTAGCCGATGAAATACGGTGTGAATGTGGGTGATTTACTGCTATGCCGGGTTCTAGCCGTGAAGTTCCGACCAGGTAGAATAAGTTGATGAATGTAATAAGAGCATGTTCTATGGTAATAGGGATAGATCAATGAATGAAAAGAATAAAGTAGAAACCGGAATCTCATTCTTAATATGGCTCAAAAGATAATCCTCTACTTTTAATTAACAGATTGGTAGTGTTTTTGAAGCGGGTAATAGGCCAACCTACCTACTTTTATTAATTCTTGAAATTCTCAAATGACTTTATAATAATTGCTATGAGGTTTTAACAGTTGTGATTTATAAAAATATGATCGTGAAGAAATTTAAGATTTCAAAGATCAATCTAACTTAAAAGATCTAATATGTTAATGATTAATATTCAATTGCTAAGTGTCAAAGCTATCGTTACACAAATAGGAATCTCGAATTTCCATCAAAATATGATATCAGTTGTCTAACAAAATTTTCAAACCGCTTGTCTATTCAGTGTTTAGTTTAATTATAATTTGATATTCTTATAATTCTAACTAATTTTATTTTGATACGTATGTCTACTTTACACCAAATTTATGATAATGCTTTTTTTGGTATATATGTCTTACTTTTTTCAAATAAGGACAAAAATATAATACAGGTTTTAACGTGTATTTCTTTCTGTTTTACAAATGATGACTAAAATATGATAATGCAGTTTTTGACATGAATTGAACTGTTGGTCAAATAATGAGAAAATATATAATGAAGTTGTTTTATATATATTTCTTACCATTTATCATAGAGACGAATATATTTTAAAGTAGTTAGTGATATATTATTTGTTATATTTCAAATAGCCAAAATAAATGTTGCATTTTTTGTTATATTTTTAACTATCTATCAAATAATACTGGAAATATCACAATGCACTTTTGGACATATTTCTTAAATATAGATTCAAGTATGATCACGATGTCCGTGTATAGACCTGTGTATAATCATGAATACCTGAGATCCATGTAAGCTGGAAAAGGGTGATATGTCGTAAACTCCAACAATCCAATCTCGTAGAATAGTTTAGAATAGCTAATTTCATTATAGGAAAGCATTGCAAATTGTATTACCAGATAAATAAATTATTCTCGAGAATTGCTTTAAAAATTCGCTTCCGGATTAAAAGTCGTCAGTAATTAATACAAGAATCACTGACAGGTTGTGTATATTATATGTACATCCATATGCAAATTAGTTGAATCACTTGCTTTAGCGTCCTTTCTTTCAACATGCGATCAGTTTTAGTCTCACTGAAGTTACAGGTTTTAATCGATTTCTATTTTAAGTTATATTAAGTCCTTTGCAGTGATTTGCAGTAATATATCTATTTTTGGGATGTAAAATTATATTTTTAACCATAAAAATATTGCGTCGTCTATGATTAGATCAGATTTCATCTATCGACTGTCGATTTAATGTTCAACGGCTATTGTCTACGATAGATGTTACTCCATGAAAGCGTACGAAAATTTTAACGCTGCATGAACACACCTGTAAGCCTTACCAGAGAGATCAGGGATATTGTTTGTACCAGCCATTCAGCTGTTAGCTGTGTCATCAAGACGAACACACTGGACCCCTCAGTCCAAAACGAATGTAAAATGAAGTCGGAAGAGAAAAACAACGCCCTGAGACGAAGTACACGTGATCAGGGTAAGCGAGAAATATTCTAGGAAGACATTATTCGTTTTGTTTCAATTCATTTGCACAAGGGTTTAGAATAAGAATATACTGAGTACGTTTTATCATAGAAATTCAGTGAAAATGTACGAAGGAACAATTATAGGTAATTAAATATAACGACTGTATAGGTTTTACATTAAACAGTTTGCAAGTCGGCGTCGCTGTTCTCAATATAATATTTTGTGTCGCAATAACACTGCACTATTTCCACTCTCAAATATTTTGATTTGGACATTTCTTTTTAGCTATCATCGACTCAGTTAGAAAACCTAGGTTAATTGCAAAAAAATGAGATAACTTTTGTTTTTTACTTGTTTATATCAGGTATATTTACATATTTTATAGTCTAAAATTTTAATAGTATAAATATATTAAAAAAAAGCTATTTAGTTTAAAGGAGAGATATACTTCGGAATAAAGGATTATACCCGCTTAACATTTATGAAAACAAAATTTTAAGTAAAAATGAGAAACTGCAATACGTGTTTACAACGAAACGAGTGTTGTTTATTATCTGGGGTTTAATATGGTGTTGAAGACACGATAGAAAAATATACTGAGTAAAATTGTAAATTTAGATTGAAATGTTGATTAAATATGAATCGGATAAAAAATAAGATGACGAATAAGGAAAATGTATACAGTCTATCTCGTAAGAATCTTTTTTTTTTAGTTGTGTGTAATATTTGACCATATGTTGTACTTGGAAAAATCCAAGATATGTGAGGGTTTTCTTACCTGGAATTTTTGTTAAGTGGTAAAACATAAACGATACTATTATAGTCGGAAAAAGGGAAAGTAGACGAAATGTCGTTGATGCACATGTTGACGACCTGTCCGTGTGAACTGCTTGTCCGATAAGAAGAATGTCATGATTCTTATAGGTTTAAAATGACTGAATTAATGATAAGTATAATTGTTAAAATTATTTATTACAGTTATTTTTGAGTCTATAATAAGTTTTTTAGTTTTTCAAAGACACGAGAGCGTGAAAGTATAATTATTTATTTATTTATATATGGACGCATATAAGTTACAGGAATGTTTAATAAGTTTTTAATTTGCTTTAAGTTGTTAAGCCTCAGCGCTGTTGTTGATGATATTCTTATTTTGTTTGAGTTCTTTGAATTCTTTGCAATGTGTTTCCACCCAGAGGCTATGAGGAGACAGCTGAGCTAGCGTTCAAAAGATCAATCAGCCAAACGCGCACTTTCGAGAATTGGATCGGGAATAATGAACATGTGAAGATCGTTTATCCATTCTTTCACTTCTTTCACTTAGCTGTCTTCCACAGCGTGTTTATTCTGGATATGTGTTTTTTTAAGCAGGATAGATGTTGGTTTTTACGGATGACGAATATTTAAAAATTATCGATGCATACACCATAAATTGTCTCCAGTCACGATAAATGATTCCACACTCGTCAGGCTCCATGCTTTGAATATCCATTGGAACTCAATTTACTTCAGAACTCAAGTAGAACACACGCGCGCGCGTGTGCGCTCACACACACATACACAAACACACACAAACACACACTATCGTCATATCTTGTCAGGTACCTCTGCTTGATCATCTCAGTGTTCTCAACAGGCTCCAAAGAAGAATCTGTAATGTGATCGGTCCAGACTTGACAGCTCGACTCAGGACACTTTCCCACCGGCGGGATGTGGCTTCCCTCTGTCTCTTATACAAATATTTTCATGGCTTCTGCTCTGACTAACTTAGATCACTGGTGCCTCCTCCAAAAGAATTTACTCGAGCAACCAGAAAGGCAATAAGTTCCCATCCTTTTACATTAAAACCTACCAAATGCAGCCGACAATTCTTTCTCGCACTTCGCGCCTGTGGAACTCCCTTCCGTATACTTGCGTTCCTGACGGCTACAACCTTCAGGAATTTAAATGCAATGTCAATTCTCTTTTCTTATCCACTTGACTCCAGTCCTTCCCTCAACCTATCTACTTCACACATTTTGTTCTTTCCCTTTCTCTCTATCTTTGCAACTGTCTTCAAACATTCTCTTGCCTTTTCTCTGACACTCCCTGTAACTGAGTGTTTATTTTCTTCACTCTCCTCCTGTCTAAACTTTGACTCTTATGTATTCCGCTGCGCATCAGCGGCGGTACCGCCTTGCTTAGAGTGAAACGGTTAAAAACACACACACAGGGATTGTGTATATATGAAGAAAAAAATGAATGACTCCGCAAGCCGACGTGCTTCATCCTCTGATAAACTTTATCAAATCAAATGTAGCATTTATTTTGTTGCCCGTGTTTCTATACAAGAGCAAGTATGTCATTGGTTTAGCGAAGATTTTAAATATGGTAATGTTCATGAATATTCCTCAGGGGACAGAAAAGACAATAAAACATGCAGAGGTCACACAGTCTCATAACTGAAAGTCTAGTAAGCGAGTAGTATACAATATATTTTAAATAAATAGATATTGTTTTACATTGTGATCAGAAAATGTTTACATCCATTCCCTCATGTTTTTGAAAATGCACAGTTCACACGTCCATCCCAAACTGTAACTATCTGATTTAAAACAATGTTCATTTATTTAAAAGATATATTTTTATTCGCTATTTCATCTGATAATCAACGTGGCGCACAGGATGCAAGACTTACTTTTGTCGAGGACATATATTCATATTTTCTCAAGGATATTTGTGCGAAGAGAACACAAACATCCTCAACTGAAATTTGGTTTGCCGATTCCAATTTTTTACCTATCTGATTCTTTAGGTAATGAGTCATGTAGTGTACTAAGGAGCATTGGGTACTACTTCCATAGCAGCAGTAGTGTTTCTACGGAAGTATAACCTGACGGTTTCCATCCTTCTTTAAGCTAGTTTTGGATTTAAAGTCTTCCTTTCTAAGCTCATTTAGCGGATAACTAGAGGAAGAATTATGCGCCCACCTTTTTAAAGTTCATTTACACCAAAGTAAGCGAAAAAGAATCAAGCGTAAATTGAACTCGGCTCGCCCAATTCACTTTTTCCACTGTTATACTAACCACACCACCACCTATTCTCGTTTTGAATTATTATTGTAATTACAGTAGACAATATGCTATCCTTAATACTTAACAGAAAAAACAGTAAAAGGTCAGGTCTCTACTGAATATTGATTCAGTGCAAATTGCTTACCTCCTATAAGGAGTCCAGGTTATGACAGTAAACTGCATCCAGCAGCAGGGCCTCTGATTTAGAGGTTGTAAGAAGCATGGAACCACCTGTTAGTTGCTGTCATTCCCAGGTCCACTCTGATCCGGAGTGGTAGCACCTGTTAGGATCCCAGCTATGGGCAAATAGTTAACCCCCAAACTAGAGTCAAAACACTATGAAAAACTTTTATAAAAATATATACATTTTTGAAAGAAATATATTACCAATAATACTTTTCTGAAAGAAGAAATTATTACCAGCAATACATTTTTTAATTCAAAACAAGAAAACTTCTTCAGTTTTCTAAAATAAATAAAAAATAAAAAATAAAATTTTTCATCAAAATCTAACTAAATCAACCTTCTCACTATAATTGAACATAAAAACATACTTTAAAACCCTACCTGTTTGGCATGAAATAACCCAGAAGTTGATATGCCACTAAACAAAAATCAAATTAAAATTCAAACTTCCTATGAGTGACGTTCTTTTGTAATCAAGTAGTTTGAAGTGGAAACAACTAGAGTTGCTTTTACCGCAATATTATTCCTTGATAAATATTAAGAGCTCCTCTTTTACTATCTGTAATTAATAAATTTGTATTTATATTTACAAATTTTATTCAAACGTATCAAAGAATTTTGTTACATTTAGACTTTTAAGGCCAAAGTAAGTTTACCGCAATTGCTGTAGGCCTCCAAAATTTCATAAAATATCGACAGAACCGTACACATAACTGAACATATTAGATCACATATGCACTTACTGCTTGATAAAAGAAAAGACAAAAAACTGTTATGTGTGCTGATAAAGACGGTCGTATAGAATACGCACTGAAACAACAAAAAATAAACACAAAATAGACAAATTCACGCCTCAAGAGAAGTTATCAAATAAACAAAATAAAGTATATATGAAATAAATATTACCTGTACTTATATGTACAACTATTTAAAGTAAATGCTTGCAAATTTGATAAGTAAATTATTTATTTCGGGATCAGAACCACTTTATGACTTTAAATATCGATTCAAACAAACGTGAAGTGTGTTTATCAAATAAACGCGTCTTTATCGAATATAAAGAGAAAATGTGAACAAAACCCGACAATTTTTAAAGAAAAAATATTTACGCTTAAACAGATGAAGAAAATTGAATTCCTCCTTTCTCAATCAATTTGCAAAAGTTCTAAATCCAATCATATTTCAAGGGATTTTTTTTCATAATGACATTCTCTCTATCTTTCTCTATCTCTCTTTTTCCCCCTCTATCATACACACTTTCTACTTCTTTTACTTACTTCTTTCTTATTCTCTTTTGATTTAAATCAAGTAAACTTTTATTTATCTTTTGCACCATCATACGCATTTCCAGTGGAATAAGAGTATTTTTTTGTTCATCATGTAATAATTCAAATTGCGTGTATATTTATTTTTCTTATTATAAAGTTTTAACTTTTTCTAAATTTCAAAGATTTTAACTTTTAAAGTCGATTTCATTCTGGCGATACCGACTTATTATTGGGTTTTCGGATTTCATTATTTATTAAAACTGCATTCAACAGAATCCTGCCATTGCAACTTTTTCATTTCTGTAAAACCGAGCCATGTTTTTCAGATGTTCAATAAATTAATGAACTCGTTTATCCTTAACACAGTTTAAACGAACATCTTTTCTCAGGTTTTTAGAGAAGATCAATTGATTGTCGTTCCTGTTTGTCAAGAGACAGCATAATGAAAAGAGTCTGGTTCCTGTTTCTGTTCCTATCCTGAAAGGAAATAAATTCTACATTGTCCTGAAGACTCAATGGCACAGGCCGCAGATGTTTTCTTCTCTTTATCTGCTCTCACTGAAATTTGTACTGTATCTGTCTCTGGGTAGCAGCAGATAACTGTTAGATCATAAATCCGTCAGTCAGTTAAGTCCCATACGTCATACACGCTGGGGCAATCATGTCTCAAAAGAGACATGACTGACTAGGCAGAGGATTATCCCGCAGTAGGTTGCCATTAATTTTAGCGGTAGACTGGTTGTCTATGGCGTCAATATATATATATATATATATATATATATATACATATGTATAGTATAATAATCAGGTGTTAATAGAACAGTGCTCAATGTATGAACAGAGCTGTATTCAATTTGTCCTGTTATTTAACCTGTAACTGGATGTAAAAGACGGATTAATATCTTTCCCAGAGGGATTTGCGTGTAAGTGAATGCAGGTAATTCAACTGGAATTAGAACTCGGCTCCCTGATTTCTCGTTCCGAACCGTCATACACTGCACCAGAGCGTACATTTTTCATATCTCTCTCAAAAGTCACTGTACATAGATAATGTCTTGCTGGCTGTTTAACTCAGTCTTCCGCGCAGAACTCTGTGCAATAATGGGTTTGGTAGAGTACGAAATATTTCACAAATGCAGTAGAATCGTATGTCAAATAAAATGAACTTGTTTTTATTTTGCCACAGTGGACAGAAAAAAAAATACCAGACAAATCACAAATGAAGCGTAGGTTCTATCCTCCGCTCCGTATATTACAGCCCCATTGCTCTACATTAGTAATGATTGATCAACTGATTTGCTTTTTACTGCTTATCACCCCATTGCAGGTTATTTAAAGTCATAAAATAGTATTAGTTTGCAAGAATTATATATTCTAGAGATAATAATGATTTAATTAAAAGTCTTACTAATTAAACCATAGCTGTCGATTGAAGAGTTGGATACATAACTTTGTTAAGAGTATATGCACGTAAGTAAATATAACAAACCCAACCAGAATTGGAAACCCTTTATCCGATTTAGAATTCTGAGTCATTATCCATTACACCACCTGCATGTCCAATTCTTAGAGCGTCTTAGATTATCAACCAGTCACCCATCTAGGTTACTGACTAGGTTAGACTTCGGTGATCGTATTAAAACCGGAGTTTCAATGTCATAATGCCGTAAGCCTAAAGTAGTCAGGCCTGAAATAAACATTGAAGAGTAAAAGAAAAGTTGGTTAGATGTTATTTTATTCACTTCAGCCACATACACGTGCTTAGGACCCCATTACATACATAACTGAAGTAGAATCGTTTCTTTATATTAGAAGAGGTTTCGACCCGGCGAGGTTTGTACGATGATAACACTCACGTGAACAACCTCTCTTAGAACTGGAACCGATGGCTGTAAATTCTAATGCCACATTTAATTGCACTTTGATATTTTGTTTGCGTCTTGTAGTGTAATGGATATCAGATGAGAAAGAGAAATGAGAGACTCGACTTCGAATTCTAGTTGAATTCGTTGCATTCAATTCCGATCAGATACCCTTGAGAAAGATATCTTCTCCCTCCAGCTCCAGCTTTAATAGTAGGACAGATTGGGTTCTATAGCTTTGGTTGGGAACCAGTCTAGCTCAGAAAGTAATGTAAATCTACTGCAGGAAAATCTCCTTCCTAGGAAATTTAAATTCTGCTGTCTCTCTCTCTCTCTCTCTCTCTCTATATATATATATATATATATATATATATATATATATATATATATGCAAGTTGTGTTAAAAGTGATAAACAAATAAATCAGGTGTAACTGAGATATCTGAATGCAGGGTATGTGAAATTAAAACAATCCAACTCGCAGGGCAGAATGAGGAATCGGAGAGCTACGTTTGAATTTTTGTTAAATTCGTTGCATTCACTTACGCGCAAATAACCTTGCAAAAGGTATGAGTCCATCCATTTTCTCTCCAACTATGACCTGAATAGGAAGATAGTTTACGTTCTATATCCTTGGTTAGCAATATGTCTACCACAAAAAAATGGCAACCTATTGCTCTAAAATATTCTACCTAGTCTGTCATGATTAAAAAAAGACATGATCGTTCAAGCATGTATCAAATATAGCAGTTAACTTCACGTCACCGGCGGATCTCAACGTGCAAGTCCAATAATGTAACTCACCACCCCGTATAATGTCAGCAAATCAAAGCTCTACAAGAAGTACTGGAGAACGAAAAACAATCAAAATTATATCAAACTGATTTTATTTCTGTAGATATTGAAACAAAATAGTTTTAGGTTTTGGAATATTCTTTACGCTAAAAAATAGTTGTCTTAGAAATTTCTATTTTTTTTTTTGTCTTTGTATGTAAGTCTGAGATATAATATAATTTTCGCTGTTATAAACTGATTTGAGCTTAAATTTTTAATGTGTTCAACTCTGAGGCAGTTTTTCTATTAATGCTTTTTAAATTTATTTTATGATTTTAGAAAATCAACTTTGATGTGGTACAATGTTGAAAGTATGAGACACCCGCCAACTTATTTTATGTGTGTAGACTATAGGCTTATCTATTGACAGACATTTTTTAAGAGTTATGCATAACATTTTACTTATTTCTACGTGTTCCATTAAGCAGTGCAATTTAAGACCCAAGATTTACTTAGAGCAGATTTTTTCTAAGCATAGCCGATTGGTAAAGTTATACATAAGAAGGTCTCATTCTTGAAATAAAAATCATCTTGCACGAGACTGTTGACCAACATTTACATGATCAACATTTACATGATCAACTACTAATAGTTGGTCATGTAAAGGATTCAATATAGTCTTTCAACAATATGTCAGTGAAAAACGTTAGCCCATGTTGGCACAACGAGTCACTCTCCTGGAGATCAGCATTAACATTACTGATGAAAAGAAGTGAGGGTTCTCTAATATGATTTGTATACAGCAATTTAGTTTTAGAGGCATTATAATAAAGTAGCCACTCTTTGCCTCAGTTAACAACAGACTCGTTCTGGATATAGCCTACCATCTGGACCTCGTCGGGTAAATAAACTTTACTATCGAGACAAGAGTATGTGATTCTGTCATCAGCATAGATACCAATTTCAGAGCTGATGCCATCGAAAACGTTATTAATGAAAATTAAAAACAAAGCAGGACCAAAAATGGAGGTCTACATGGAGCCATTTGTGCGAAAGTATATGGAAGAGAGAAAATTCAGGATTACTTTTATTTCCGAAATAAACAGGACTTGTTCAGAGACAACGTAATCTTTTCAGCCGGTCGAGAAGACCTGCATGTGTATTCCTGTCGAAAACTTTCGAGATGTCCAAAGGTACAGCACTGGCTTTAAAAGTTTTAACTCGAGCAAGATAGACATTTTCGGCAATTATCGCCAGTGCCATCAGTGGCTGAATAGGAGAAATGAAAGTCATATTGCTTGTCTGAAAAAAGTCTTGGGGTATGAGATGCTTAATCAATTCATCATTGATTAGTACGTCAAGAAGTTCCCCCCAAAGAAGTTGATGGCCGTTAGTTTGAAAATCGGACGTTTGATTAGTGTTCTTTAAAACTGGAACAACAGATGAGGAGTTCCAACAGCCAAGACGTCAAGTCGCAGTAGGGCACTTATTATATGGTCTAAAGAGAACAAGAGCCAATTCAGGTGTACACTTCTTAATGACTATTAGATGAATACCATATATATATATATATATATATATATATATATATATATATATAAGGAAGTAATAAGTGTATATACATATATATGAATGTGTGTGTATACGAATATATGCACAGAAATATAAAGGTATTTATCAGGTGTGAATGAAACAGAGCTCAGTGCTGTATAACAGAGCAAATATATTAATATTTGTGTGTGGTCTAAATAAATATATATTAATATGTGTGTGTTTTAAGTGCTCGAACACGTATCCATTGAGGAAATAATTGATAAGTGCTTATGAAAGTTTAGTTTGTTCAAACATAAGATTATATATATTTGAATTATAATGAAAACGCCTTAAATGTCCTAAAGCTAAAGAAATCGACAGAAACTGCTTTAAAATAGTTTTTGACATTTATAAATTTCTCTCGCAATATATATATCTGGAAGAATGGTAGACTTTGAAAATCAGTAGCTACTCTAGCATCTACGCATCGTTCATTCACCAATGAATTAAAACACTCTCAGCTATTGAGCGTGCATAATGATAATATACAAGCTAAAAGTCTGCCTCCTTCTACAGAGCGCCCATAGCTCAGAGTTACAATCGCCGACTGACACCAATACGGTAGGGTTTCAATCCTGGGTAAAAAGCAATCGGATGGCTAGTGATTTCGTTCTTAATAATTTCATTCTTGTGCTACAGGTAAGCTATTCTTAGACAATTACTAGCAGTATAGCCCGGCGTTGACCGGGTGTAATGAAAAGTTTTATATATATATTATCGATTTTCTGCACTATTGTAAGAACTGCAACCTTGAAACTTCTGGATATAGTTTCTTATGTCTTTGTCTATGAGTGTATCAAATTTGATTAAAATCGGACCACTCCTACTATAACCAGATTTTTTCGATTATCAATTTTCAATATTTATCGGGGGTACCTCGACAGAAAACCTAGCTAAGAACACTCGTAGACGCTTATAGTACAACTGTGTAAATTTTCAAGAAACTCGGTTCAGCCATTTCGGAGTCTATAGGTAACGGACACACACACAGACAC
>JBBBDQ010000187.1:2922500-2952500 GCA_037127315.1 Ascarosepion bandense
GCACGTAAAAATGTTGATATGGTTGATATTAGATTATATACAGACGACGGTTTCATGGTTTTCTATAATTATCCAAACTCTAAAGTAATTAAAATTCGTAAATTAATACATTAACTTATAAAAATCTTTAGTCTTAAATTAATAATACAAACTAACCCAAAAACTGAATTCCATAATATTAATCTAGCTTTATTTGATATCGCATACTATACCTATGTAATATATAATGCTAACCCTATTTACATACATTGTAAAGAAATCACCCACCATCTATTATCAAACACACATCATACCATCTTGAATTTTTTCAACTGAAAACATTTTTATAAAAAGAGTCAATATTCCAATACTGCCTAAAAACAACATCATATTAAATATTATCAGCAAAAAATAAAATAATAATAATAATATTAATAATACCAAACATAAAAGAAATAGAAAAATAATTTAGTGCAGTACACCATTTAATCACATAGTTAGTACAATAGTTAGGCAATAAATTCTTAAAGCTTGTTCAGAAATATTCCCAACTAATTACCCACTTAGCAAAATTTTTAATAAATATACACTGAAACTTAGTGATACCTGCAATTATAATCTTGAAATGATACTAAAAAACATACTAATAAAACCTTAAAACAATTTAACACATTTACCAATTAAAACCACAATTTTATAAAAAGCGACAAAATACAAATACTTGCAGTTATCGTAACTCTAACGAATGTCCTCTGCGAAAAAAATACTTTACAGATTCTATAGTCTACTGAACTACAATTTCTAATACTGGAAACCTAAATCTTATTAAACATTATATTGGAAGTATTAAAAATTCTTTTAAGTCTCGATTGTATCAGCATGAGCTATACTTTAATGATAAAATCTGTACTGACTCAACACCACTTCTCAAAAACCATTGTCAATTGAAAGATGCAAAAAAAACACATTCAGTAAAATGAAAGATAACAAAAGTTAGAATATGTAAATCGTTACATGCAAAGTGTTTTCTTTGCTTACAAGAAAAAATCCAAATAATGAAATTCCCCAAAACTAATTTATTAAACCAACGTAATGAAATTACTACTTACTGTCGCCATACGATAATGACACTATTTAATATATTTAAAATTATCTCAAACTGTTTACTTAATGCTAAAATCTATAATCCTACCCCTTTTAGCTAATAATATATACCTTAAAGATAACTTTAATTAACTGTTGCATTGCTGCTTATGCTTATGCATTTAACTCAAAAATCAAGTTATTTTGCCTTTAAAATAAACTGATGGTTTTACGTCTATTTTCTTACACTAAAATTGTGTTACTATATTAAAGACACCCTTTTAGAGTAATACTTTATTCTTTTAATCTTAATCTCGTCGCATAAAAAATATTATATTGACTACAAATTTTGTTCCATCATTATTCAAACTGATACAGCTGACACTTCCTTTCATCCTGTCAAGTCACTGATACACTCTAATGTCTCAATATCCAGAAATCTGTTAAGTTATAATAACATCCCACTTCACTACATTCAACTAATATTGTCACATGTTTTATTTTTATTTGAAATTTCCTTATCAATATGTATATGAGCCAGGAACTGAATCATATTTCACAGTATGATGATGGTGCATTGAGAACCGAAACTTTATACTTTTAAGTTGCAGTAATTATAACAATAAGTATAACTATATATATATATATATAATGATCTTTTTATAATAGAGTGTATGTATATATATATATATATATATATATATATATATATATATATATATATATGTGTGTGTATGTGTGTGTGTGTGTGTGTGTGTGTGTGTGTGTGTGTGTGTGTGTGTGTATTGTGACCTCGACAACAAGTTTTGGTACGTTGGGGCCAGAAATAAAGGCACAAAGATGGAATAGTGGTAACATATATATTACAGAGACAGAAGCACAAACATATACCAAATGTCGATTAGGGTGATTGTCCGGCTGTCAGAGTTATCAGCTAAAAAAGACTTCTCTCTCAATCTCTCTGCCACTCTCTATACCTTACTCTAGCTCTCTGCTTCTACAAAGTTGAACTGCTACTTATATATATTTTGGACGAGTTCCTGTGTCATATGGGTAGTTCCCCATAACAGAATATATGCATCTATAAAGATTCAAATTTTCCTAAAACGTATGTCCATTTTAACGTAAGAATTTAACACTCGTCTCTTCAGCGATAAGAAATTATATATGTAAATATACAACAGTCTTCATGATATTAGATAGGATATATATATATGTAAAAGCATATATATATATATATATATATATATATATATTATATGTATGGACATTGAAGTGCCAATACTCAGAGACGACGGTCTATTTCATGCTAAGCATAATTCTCTTGCCTGAAATTTGTGTTTGGCATGGGGCTGTAGAAAAACATGATGTTTAACAGGAAACTTGTAGAAATACAATATCACACACTTGGGTGATCATGACTCTTTTGATGTTTAACTTACTAGGCAGAATATTTTCCCGCACTAGATCGTCATTTTTTGCTGCGTTAGTCTATAGTATCCTAATTTGTCCTGCTAGGCAAACCATAGCCGGAGGGAGAAAATATGGATTCATATCCTTTCCAAAGGTATTTCAACGTAAGTGAATGCAACGAATTCATTTCGAATTCGAACTAGGCTATCCAATCTCTCATTCCGAGCCGACATCTATTGCACAACATCCAGAAATGAAGGACATTGTTAAGATTCTACCTTTTTGTCATCTTTGGATCGTCTGAACGATGGTTCCTTCTGTGAGTGTCTACTGCATATCAAGTACTCATAAGATTTGAATGAACATTTCTGGTGGCTTTGATATCTACTGAAGCGCTAGATCCATAAACAGCGGCTCAGCTTCTGTGCATTTGTATCATAGATTGCTACAATTGATAACGGTGTGCTAGCTGATCACACTCATGCAGTGTCCCGTGTTATACCATTACGGGCTACACTTGAAAAGAAAGAGAAGTGGCAACAAAGGCACTAAATCTATTTTCATTATTTTTATTTTTACTTTAATTTTAGATGTAAAAATATGAATAATGAAAAAGCATTTAGTGCCACTGTTGCTATCTATTTTAACCACCCTACCAAGAAACTTGTATATATATATATATATATATATATATATTACAAAGGAAGTAAAAGAACAGATGAATTAAAATCTACTATCCATGCATTTATGTTTATAAACAGTGATTAATAAAGTGTAACTCTTAATATTGTATTTTTTTTGTAATGAACAAAACAAGATCTAGATTTAAAATTCAAATGCTAAGCACTGATTCATTGATTTTGTTTGAAATTAAAAAAGACTCGAATTTACAAACTTTACGAAGCACACACGCAAAAGCGAATCGAAACCAAAACTCGTAAAATTTCACACCTTGATGCGAAATATTTTTCGGCCAGTAGAAAACTAGGAAACATTTTAAAACAAATTTCAAATAATCTTCAATTACCAGAAACAAATTCTTTTACTGACCTTTTCTTTACTAGTCGGCGCGAAGTTTGTTTGCCGTCCAATGGAAAGGCCGGAATCACACCAGGGAGTAATTTCCCAAATGACCTTTCAAAGCCCCACAAAATAAAAAACGGGCAAGTTGGCTTGTTACCAGAGAGAAAGAAAGGAGCGTATTAACACGTCCCTTGACAAACGTCAAGCAATCATTATTAACTCTATATTTCTTTCTCACCTCTTTCGATTTTACTCTCTCACCAGCTATAAGAAGCAAAGATATACAGACTTCATCACTATCCTATTAATCTTTACATACACAAAATGATTTATTTTAGAAAATATACGATGAATTCATGGTTATTCAGAAAGGTAAGTAGAGGTGGTAGAGGAAGTTTAATATTAAGATTATGGGCGTGTCAGTATTACTCCGTCATAAACATAAGAGGGTAGATGTTAGAAAATTACTTACATATGGAAAATTCTGTAAATCATTCTATGAAATCTGCCCTCTGTGCCTGAACGAAAGCTGCATATTATAAGCTTCACTAAAATAAAGTACTACTAAACTATGGAAAAGAATTGACAGTAATATGTAAACACAGCACATATTTCTCTGTAAATTTCAATCAATTATAATGTCCATTTATAACTTATGCTCTAATATTACTAAAACTTATTTCATTAAAATTAATAAAACACACAATACTTATTTGGTTGTCATAACTCCAATATACCGTAGTATACCATAATTACATAATTCCAATTTTAACCTAAATAATCCAATCCCTTTAACAAATGAACTGGTATAAAATTAAGTTTTAAAAAACCTAAAATCCAGCCTGACGTTAAAAACTATTGCCTACTCATTTGAATAATGTATGTTCCTAGTATATATCTTACCCAGACAAAATAAAAAAGTGTCATGTTTCGATATGATGCATCTATGTTCTCTAAGCAACCCAGATGTTCAACTTCAGAGTTCAACCTAATATCTTTTGATTGGGTAATACTTACACACCCACAACGTATTGTTTACCTTCATGCTGCAAAGTGTTTTTAATTTTCTGAATAACCATTAAATCAACTTGTATTTCCTAACATGAATCATTTTCACCATGTATTTTTAGAATATCAACTAAAATGTTACATTATTCTCTAACAAGGAAAGTTTTTGTAGTGATATAATGGATTTATAAACCATTAAAATAACAAAATTATAATATATATATATATATATATATATATATATATAAGAGAGAGAGAGAAAGTATCAATTTAACATAATGAAGATCAGGCTATAGAGAATACAGAAGTGAATATACATGGTTAAATTTGAAGAAACCTTACCTGCTCGTTTTAAAAGTGTTCTTAAGGATATTATTTACAAATTAAAATTCATGACTGCTTTACGTAAAGAATTTCACTCTGTTAGCGTCTCTGTGATATTTTTAATGAGTTGCTGCTAACTAATTTAACTTCTTGCTTTAATGAATACATCTGATACATTATCCTAAGTCTATTGACATATTTTCGCTTATAAAATCGCACAACGAGTTTGCCCAACCCCTTTATTTTAAATATTTAATTATATATTTTCAAAAAAAAAAAAACAATTGAGGTTATTGTTCTCCTTTCTTTTCCTTTTTCTTTTCTTCCGAAGTGCCTCATCTAATTTGATTCAGTCCGTCGAACCCTCACCTATTCTCCAGGGTGTTTTTTTGTTTTTATTTGAGTCGCTCTTTGGTAAGACCATGGTACGTCCGGACATTTATCTTACGACAGAAAGAATTTCCGGACACATTATCTTGGTGGATGTTAGTGCACATTGTCGCCTAAAGTAAAGAAGAAAAAACGAATTAACTGATAGGAAAAAAATAACGACAGAATTCATTTAAATTTAAAAACCTATTTTCGAAAACAAAAATCTTACTGACTGAGATGGAGCGGGTTGTAGTTAGAAGTGGACGGAATTATTAAAAATGTGAAAAGCATACAAAATGACAACACCACCTTGCGGGCGGAAATGAATGGTGACAAAAGCAAACAAAAGGTAAAGGAAACAAATGTAAAGGAAGGAAAGAACAAAGAGGAGGGTAAAACCATACGTAAAATCGAAAAACATATGCTATAATATTAGTCAAATATCTTCTGTTTCCTTAAGTCTATTATTCATTGAGGAGATTGTCCAGCTTTCGCTGCCATGAAGGAGAATCGATATTACTAAATAGTTTAGTACTGCTTTTTTGTGTGTATGTGTGTGTGTGTTTAACGAAAGTTTTGTTTGTTGATTCGTTTCTGGCTCGAGAAAGATATGTTTTGCTATTCCACTGTGTCTTCAGATTTCGGAGTCACATTTCAAACCACGAGCTCTAAATTTACATTTTGAAGCTTGCTTGGTCTTGTTGCCCCTAATTCATAGTTCCAGATGAAAATCTTGTTCGGCTGCGTATATGTTAGTCAATCAGTTAATTGCTATCTATCTGATATCCTCTTAGGCGTTCATGTCACTTTCGATCCATGACTGACTAAGCAGAAGATTTTCCCGCAGTAGTTTGCATTTTCAATCTGCGGTAGACTGGTTGCCGACCACGACTAGAGAACCCAGTGTGTCCTGCTATTTAACCCAAATCTGTAAGGAGATGAGATAGATTCATACGTTTCAAAAGAGTAGTTGTGTGTAAGTAAATGCAACGAACTAAACTAGAATTCGAATTTGGCTTTCTGATTACTCATTCCGAGCTGATAACCATTGCACTACTAATGCGGAATTGAACATTTCGATGTGGTACAATGGTTAGCAAGTTTGTCTCGCAACATCAGTTACGATTGAGTAGTGAGTTCGAACCGCACTTGATGCTGTATACTTTATGCCTTGTGCCGCATCTAAACAATGCTTACTAAATAATTGTAAGAACGACGAAATTTTAGGAAAAAGGAAAGCAGTTATGAGTGAGTTAATCGCCATATATGATCGCCCAAACGTGGATCACACACGGTTGATTTATCATGTATCTTTCAATCCATAAATGACTTGGTAGAAAATTTTAGAACCCAATCTGTCTTGCTATGCGAATGCAACGAATTCAACTGGGATTGAAACTCGACTCTCCAATTTCTCATTCCGTGCTTATATCAATTTCACAACAATGATAATCAGATAGAGACGGCTGAAATATCTAGGACACATATTCAGGACAAAAGACATGGAGAAATTAACAATCACAAGAAATGATGAGTAAAACAGAAAGTAGTGAATAACCTATCTAATCAGTATTGTTTGTTTAAGTTTGTTGAAAAGATAGGGATTAGGTGAGATAGTAAAAAAACAGCACATAAAAGAATATTTTAGTTTCGTAATGGGCAGGCCCCAGAAAACGTGCCACATCTGGCCTATGAAGGACTTTTCTCCGCCCTACCATCACAACACCTGGTCACTGATTATCTAAATAATTTGTGGGATAAATGCCAGTAAAATAAATAATCAGTTGGAGTTAATCGATTTACAATCAGACGAAGTTTTAAATGAAAATTTAATTCCGAATCTACTGCTGACTTCTGCAAGAAAGCTTTTGCCAAGCGGAAATGCATGTAGTGATAGGGTTTTGGTTAATTTTTATTTAATTCGGCCTTGTGTCACACATAATCGAAGTCCCTACAGCTTAAGAGTTTAATCCAGAATTATCATCAGAAGGTCTTGGCAGCAGAAGGTTGGTTGTCGGCAAGTTGGAATGTGCGGAATAGTGAAAGAATAAAATATACATTTTTCATGTTAAAAATAGAAATTTGTTCATGAAAAGAATAACATGAATTGTGGCAGAAATTAATGTTCAGCAAGAAACAAGTAATGAGTTAAGGATATCAAGAGTTGAAGAAATGTTCATAGTAGTAAATTGTTGGAAAGAGTTCATGCGCACGTATGTATATATAAGTATTTGTTTGGTAGGAATGTCTTTGGATTGAGAAGAAGAAGTAAAATGAATCAGCACACAAGAAAGAAGGAAAAGACGGACGATATAAGCAGAAAATTGTGTCTCAATAAATAAATTGTCATTTTTAACTGTATTTCTTTTATAGCAATAAATTTACCTTTTTTGTTGGTTGTGTAAGATATTATTTTATATTTCCTTGAGTAAAATAAAAAACTTAGTTTAAATAATATAATATTAATTTCGTTAGTTTTTAAACCCCTAGACTAAGACAGCCTTCTGGGCAGAGCGGTCTGTAATCGAGGCAATTTATTACATTTGATATCCTGGCTCACCTCCAAGACATTGCATCATTTTCTTGTTCTATCTCTCCGAAAGTTTGCCGATCCCTGTCTTAGACAAAGCGTTGTCAGCTATTATGCATTTCTGACAAATTTCTTTCGTCATCATTTATAATACTTTTAATTGCACTTCGTAGCACTTGCAAGTTTATGTGGGTTGTTTATTCAATGAAACAATGTCCACAGTTTTTCATTATTTTACTAATATTTCATTTAACCTATTATTATTTGATTTATTTATTTACACTTGTGGTATTAGTATAATCACGCTATCTTGAAATTTTATTAAATAAAGCATTATCATCCATTGTTCATTTTTGTCGAATATTTTTCACCTTAATTTTCTTTGCTTCATTTACACTCGTAATATCTATATTATATTATATTATATTATATTTATGCAAGAAAACAAAAGTGATGCAAATTCATTAACTTGAACTATGCAGGTGATTAAATTATTAAAAATGGGATAAGAAACAAGTAAACTCAACATTATAGAGTTTTAATTATTAAAATATGACGCCATATTAATGTAATTAATTTGCTTAAACATTTGTTTAATACCTTTAAGTCCTTAATTCGGCATAATCTATATTTGTGTACAAGCTACCACCACGGATTTCCTAAAATGGAAAAGTGAAAAGGCATTTTTGATAATTTAAAAGGCTTCATATTTCGGTTCGTTTTGAGAGCAAATGACCTAAAGCTAATGAGGATGAAATGACAAATTAATTTTCGTATATAAATAAAGAATTTAGGCATTTTGAAAACATTGGTACGATTTTCTTCACACATTGAGCTATATATTACACAAGCAAAAATATAAACAACAATTTTAAAATATTCATTAGACTATAATATTTGACCTGGAGATCCGTTTCAAATTCTATTCGTAAATTTAGAATTAATTAACCGACTTTTCTAAAATAATAGTATTAATCTATCACGGAATTTTATTAGACAACTATTCTTCGTTTTTATTAATATTTTTTATCTCACCTGATTTATTTAAAATCGTAATATTATTAGTAGTAAAATATCATGAAATTTTATTAGATGAACATCGTTATATATTGTCATTTTTTTAATTGTTTCACCCCCAAGAAGGAAGTACATCCAGTGGTGCGTAGGGGTCTACATAAGAGAAGAGTGAATGTTTAAGCAGGAAGAGAGCGAACAGTAAGACGAACCAGTTACAGAGGGTATCGGAGAAAGAGCAAGAGAAGGATAGGGATACCAGTGTGAAAACCTTTTAGAGGGTAGAGGGAGAAAAGAGAAGAATATGATACACGAGTTAATGGGGAAAGGATGAGAGAAGGACTGGAGTCAAGTGTACAAGAGATGGGAATTGACGTTGCAGTTAAATTCTTGGAGAGTGAGGCCGTCAAGGAAGCAAGTATGTGGAAGGGCGTTCCACAGGCGAGAAGTGCAAGAAAGGAAGCTGCTGGGGAAGAAGTGGCGGCTGCATTTAGTTGATTAAACTTTATTTATTTGTACCATTTCTTCCATCTGTACTGCTTTCGTTTCCTACACTCATAATTTTTATATTAGGTGTTTGAAATTAGTAATACTAAAATCAATCAGGTGCAGAAATTTAAATATCTGGGAAAGAAAGTGCGATACGGAGATCCGAAAGAAAGATTGGCATGGCAATTTATGCATTCCAGAATTGAGCAGAGTATTAAGTAATAGAAAAATTTTTCTGGAAAAAAGAGAGTACTGAATTGTTATGGGATGTCGATTCTTCAATATGGCAGCGAAAGCTGAACAATTTCATCAAAGGTGAATGAAAAACTTTGAGCAACCGAAGTGTGGTTCTGTAGAAAGATATGAAGAAGAACGAGGTTTTGTGGAGGATGGAAATAAAAATGAAACTGATACTTAAAATCAAGAAAAGACAGCTGAAGTTTTTGGGACATATAAAGAGGAAGGTGGGCTGGGAGAACCTAACGCTCACGGAATGGATAGAAGAGAAAAGAGACTAAGGAAAGGAACGCATGACATACTTGGTGGACTTCAGCAGATGGATGGTGGAGCGGTTATTGAGTGCGATAACAAGAGTTATCAAGACTGACAATGGATAGGGAGATGTGGAGGTCCATGATCACCCATGTCCTGATGGGACACAACACAAAGAAGAAGAAGAAGAAGAAGTGAATGAGAAATGTCTACATTTCATCCAGGTCAAACGAGATCAACTGCTAGGTTCTGGACCTGTAGAGGTTCGGATCATTTTTTAACTAGTGTTACTCTAATAAAAGCGATAGTGCCACTAGAAAGAAACTGCTTTACAGGGAGTGTAAGAGACTTTAGTGAGATGAAATGTAAGGAAAAGAACATAAAAAAAACAGCTTTCAGGAAGATTGAAGATAAATCTGACGTTGCATTTAACTTTTTAAAGATTGCAGTTGACAAGAAAACAAAAAAAAATCGAAAGGGAGTTCTACATGTGAGAAGTGTCAGAAAAGAAACATTTATAGTAAAAGCTGATCAGAAAATTTTCTACATTATTCGGACTATTGTCCTCATCTTTTGTGTCATTTGTACAACGTTTTGGCCATTGTACGCTCCGGCCTTCTTCAGGTGCTAGGAAGTTCGAACCGAACTCTTTATTACAATCACTGGGGTTATATGAACTCCATTCCTTGGGTAGTAATGTCTCTTTTTGGTAGTCATGAGTTATCTGTAAGTAACTTGTTCGCAACTGTAGTAGCCTAGTATTGAATTCACAACTTTTTGTTTCAAGTCACAAAAACTAAACAACGTCTATATCCACAGGGCCATGTCTCCTTAAGGATATAAACGTTGGTTAGTTCCTACTACCTCATCTCAACAATATAGACAATTATGAATAGTTTCTATATAAATTAGTTGTAGAAAAATACAAAGTCAAGCCAGGTAACGTCGGTAAGAAAGTGATACCAACTCAGGGTCAGATATATTTCAGATTCTTATTTAATTTTGTTAAGGAACCTGAAATACACAGCACGAGCACCTGACTAGATAAGGCAACAGTGGTTAATGCACGGACGAATGATAGGTTCATAAATATACAAGATTGATTCTAATTTTTTCCGTACGATACAGTGAATGAATGTTCCTAGTAGTAAACCTAACAGATGATTCAATATAATCGTTCCAATTCATTATAGCTATTGAATGAAAGAACAGCACTCGAAATTCGTGATGCTTTGATACAAATATACAAGGCCCATCATATCCATCAATACAACCAGTGTGATAAGTGGATACCACACTCATACAATACAGCAGCAGATATGTTTACAGGTTTCGATAATGTTGTTAGTTGGGCCGATTAGAAATACCTGTAATCTAGTCCGTCGTGATAGTTTCCAATTGCGAACGTTCCCAAGTATCTAGATTTATCTCCTGAATTGATAATGTCGCATATTTTAATTTACTTACCTTTTACCTCGGGATACAGTTGTTTATTGCATATTGATACACAATATCCGTATACGTACGCTTGTATTTACGGCTATATACAGTGTGCGGCAAAAATAACGCCCTTTTTCTTTATTAATCTTTATTGAACAAATAAAATATACAGTAGATTAAGATGGCTTAAAAGAAACAGCTGAGGTTTCTGGAACACATAATGAGGAAGGAGGGTTTGGAGAATTTAATACTCACAGGACATATAGGCAGGGAAAAGGAGTGCAGGGCAAATTTGACGAGCTTGAGAAAATGGATGCTGGAACAGGTTTTGGGAAAGATACAAAACGGAAAAATATTAACAGCAACAAGGAGTAGGGACAATTGGAAGTCTATGATCGCCTACGTTCTGAATGGACACGACACATTAAAAAGAAGAATTTTTAAATGGAAGTTAGCGATCCTAATTCCACACCACCACCAACAATAACAATGTAGTGATGATGATAGATTTATACTGGTGTCGAGTGTCATTCATAGTTGCGATAAGAATTAACATGGACAGAAAATCAGTAACCTCAACGAAATTTTTCATGAAAGAGAACTCCTAATAAATCTTTCCAAAACAAGACTACAATCTTGAAATGGAATAAAACATATCTTGAAACCATTATAAAAATTCAGGATATGGATTTAGTCTAAAAAATGAAGAAGAGAATCAAAGTAACAGAAATATGGTTCTACCGAAAGATGGTGAGAATACCATGGACTGAACATGTGTGCAACGACGAGGTCTTAAAGAGAATTGAAACAAAACTTATACTTAACATCAGGAAGAGATAGTTGTAGTTTCTTGGACACATAATACGGAAGGATGTCTTGGAAAATCTGATACACACAAGGTTTATAGAAGGAAAAATGGACATGGAAAACAGCGCCTTACAGACTTGATGGACTTAAGGAAATTTTTCGTAGAGCAGGGGTTAAGATAAATAACAAGATGAAATATATTAAGAAATACAACAGACACAAAGATGTGGAGAGTCATGACCGTCTACGTCATTAAGAGGCAGGGCACAGAAAAGAAGGAACAAAATAAATGTCAAACGTCTCAATTACCTAGATGTATGGATCAGTTATAACGAATAAAACATCGTAGAGAATAAATTTGAACATAGAATAGACTGCTTTAAAGTAGTTTTGCCCAACATGTCCAATTGCTCCAAAACAAAAACATTAACCTGAAAACTCGTATGATATTCTTAAATAACCTTGTCAGATCGAAACTAATTGATGGTATACATGGCGCTAAAACCATCGGAAAATATAAAAATGATCAGCTCTATGCAATCACTTCCTAAGATAAGAGCTTAAAATGGCTTTGAGCGAATGAAGGCTGGGCATCTTGACGAATTTCCTAATTCTTTGAACCTTATAGATAGGCACTACATGATCACAACGAAACTGTACGAAATAATACTTAAAACCACACTACATGAGGTGTTTCAAATGCAGCAACATCTAAATAGAAACGAAAATAATGGCGTAATCAAGATTCTAACTTTCTATATTACTTCGAATAAAAGGTTAGGAAGGAAACCCTCTACCAATACTGGAAAGAGCAATAACGTTGACCGAACTTAAACCTATTTCCCTGAAAAATTATTTCATGAATTTCGCCGGGAAGCAGTACAGAATACTCAGTCAATGTTTAACCCATAGATTTGGCCATGCCTTTTTTGGATGTTAACTCAAATTTCCAAGTTTTCTTCACCTCTTCTATGGTCAGCTGTTAAACTCACAACACATTGGGTCAAAGTCATTGGGTTATTTCAACCAAAGCTTTTATACACTGGGCTATGTGTCCTGGGTACATCTATTTTGAGACTTAAAATCCTCCTGTCTCAGAATCAATTTTTTGCCAAAGATCGTATTACAATATGTTGTTTTGCTGTTTCTCTCGAGCATTCAGTGTTATCGATTCACATATTGTATACATGTCTATGGCTAGCTGATTTAGGTGATTTTCTGGAATTAGCATATTTTCGTGTAATCTGGTGATAATCTCCGGATGTGCGTTATGGTGCATTAGATATCGGAACGAGAAATTTGAGCGCTGAGTTCGAATTTTACTTCAATTCGTTGCATTCACTTACGCGAAAATACTTTTGGGAAAGGTATTAATCCGTCGCTTTATCCTCCATTTATGGGTTAAATAGCATGACAGATTGGGTTCTTTAGCCTTGATTGGTAACCAGTCTCTCACGGAAAATAATGGCAACCTACTGCTTGATATTCTTCTGCCCATGTCATGTCTCTTTCAGGACAAGATCGTCTAAGCGTGTTTAATATATGGCACCTAACTCTATGATTCTCCATAGCTGAATATAAGAGACGTATTAATACCTTTTTCAATGTTATTTGTGCGTAAGTAAATGCAAAGAATTCATCTGAAATTAGAATTCGGTTCTCCGATTTCTAGTTCTGTGCCGATATCCACTGTACTACAACGCACAATCATTGTTTCTGTATTTTGTTTTGGTTTTGTTTTTTTTTATTTAACACGTAAATCAAATTCAACTATAGCTTTAAATATATCTAAATTAAAATTAGTGCACCATTAATCCGTCACATATAGTAATGGTTTGAGGCTGCTGTTAAGTTATGAGTCATTGGTATTATACTCTCTAAGTTCTCTTCTTTTTTATCATCATTACACTCCAAGCAAAGAAAAATGCTCAGGGAGCTACAGTGAGAGAATACAAAAAGGTACAGAGGTTATCGAAGAACAAGAGATGGATAGGAATCAAGTAGAGAAAAGAATATAATTGATATTGTATTTAAACATGCAAATGGAAATGAGTTACACAAACGGGAAGTGCGAGATAAGAAACTTTTAAATTCGGAGGCGGTTACATTTAACTATTCTGACGGTAAAAGGGTGGAACCTTGTTGCCAGTCTAGTAGCACCAGTAAATAGATGTAGTCGGGCTACTGTAATATAGCAATCTGGCCCCACCCGAGGAAGGTTGATGCAATCGATGGTGTTTCCCGTCGGTGAAGGGGTCGGCGAACGACAAGACAGGTGTTTGAGAAATACATCCTGTCGGGGCCTGGAGCGGATGTCGCAGGGTTATGAGTCGGGCTCGTTTGACCTTATTTCCGACAGCGGCGGAAATGACTACGGAGGCAAACAGAACAGGTGTCTCTTGGAATTACGTGGGCGTTGCGTGGGCGAGGCAAAACCGGAAGGAAAAGTCCCGGTTCTAGAAGACTATAAAAAGACCTCGACACACGGATTCGCCAGCAGAGTACGGCCAGTGGAAGCAGAGAGACACCACAGGCAAGACTACACTCCCGTCGACCCATTCTATGTGCGCACTCACTCTTCCATTCTCTGTTCCACACGGGTTCGTCGTCAGGAATAAAAATATAACCTTATATTTTTATATATGCGTGTTCTCGTTGTTTGTCGTCGTACGGCGATATATAACACTACCAAGCAAAAAAAATCGTTAGAGCAGTTGTCATGATTATTAATACATTCAAAATAGTTGCCATAAATTTGACAGTTTTCGGTCTAGGAGGAATTTTTCGTAATTATTCAAGTTTTAATGCTGAATATACTATTAAATGCGTAAAATTAATGATATTAGTCAGTTAAGTGTCATACGTGATACACGCTTTTGTGTGCCCATGTCTCGAAACAGACATGACTGACTGGGCAGAAGATTATCCTACAGTAGATTGCCATTGCTTTCTGCGGTAGAACCCAGTCTGTCCTATTATTTTACGCATAACTTGAGTAAAGAGAAGGATTAATACTTTTCCCATGGTATTTGTGCGGAAGTGAATGCAAAACATTCAACTGGAATTTGAACTCGGCTCCCCCAACTCTTCGTTCGGCGCCGATATCCATTCTACTACAACGCACATTCAATGATGTTAGAGAGGGTTATAAATACAAGTTAAAAAGTAATTTTTCCGATTTATTCCTTCAAATTGCGAGCAGGGTCATTAAATGAATCGGGATATCTTATATTACAGAAAAATACAGTACATGTTATATAAACGTATAAAAGGTCATAGGCAGACAAAGCTTGATAAAGAGAGAAAATCCATTCTTATATGAAACAGAATTTTTCAGGCTTATTTTTTTCATTATGTCTATAAACGCAAGTTAGCATTGTTCTCTTAACGAGTAGCAATGCATTTGCCTAGTGAATAGCGTAGCTTACCTCGTCATTACGTTGAAGCCGTTTCTCTTTCTTTCTTAAGCATATTATAATTCTTTTTACAAAATCTTCTCTCAATATCGTATTTGCTGCGGAGAATTCAAAACAGGAAGTTTTACAATTTCAAACAATGGCCGTGTTTGTTAATGTCGGTGATCAACTTGTAAAAAATCGAAACCCAAAGTTTCTTTGAAAGTTGTTTATTGTGTCTTTGATGCTTAAAAATTAGTCTTGACTGGTTTACTTCCGGTTAAGTGATCACAAAACCATAGGCGCATGCGCAAATGCGTATTGAGCTACAGTATAGCTGACTTCTGAACAGTAGTTATAATAGCTATACATTTCGGTATAAAAGATAAATGATTAAGTCAAACGCCCGAAGTACTTCGAATTTCTTTTGATGTTACAAAAAAAGTGAACATTTATCCTTTTTTTTTTTTCAAGCTAAGATTATTAAAATTACATCAGGAGTAATGCGACATTTCAAAGCTTTACTACTAAAAGTAATTTCTGCTTTGGTATCACTGTGTATGCGTTTTAATGCTGTTATTATATTCAATATATTCGCCATCGTTATATTGCATCTTATCTTTCTTCGTTGCACTGATTACCGACGTTATCGATATTCCAAATTATTTTCTTTTCCTTGTTGCTTCCATTTTATCTTTATGATCGTATGATTTTATTGTAGTCGTCATTGTTACAATCAGAGGGATATTGTATTTCTACGATCAGCGATGGAACATAATGAATCATGTGGTGTTTTCTTGCGTTAAATTGAAATTCTAGTTGATGAGAAGATATTTGTGCAGTTGTATGCAAAGCAATACATTTGAAACAATTGCCTGTTTTTTTTTTCTGTTGAAATTATATCTTCAGGAAAGGTATAGACATCGTTATTTAAGCAAAGCTTGACAATCATTTCTACTTGACAAAATAAATCAGTCACCTAAAGAAATACGCAATAAATTTTCAAATATGATTTCCTTTTTTTCCACCAAATCAATAATATGTCCATCGTGACACGTATATTTATGGAGTGTCTACATTAATAGAAATTTACCTTAATTTTGTTTCATTGTTCCATTATATATATATATATATATATATATATATATATATATATATATATATACGATAAAGCACATGAACTGCTGGTGTTTATAAAATATTGCTTGATATAATACGAAAGATCTATTATATTAATAAATATACATATTTTTCTTCACCAGCAGCACGGGCACTCGGATTTTTATGCACAACTCAGACTTCATGTGTTGGGTAGAGCCTGACCTTTACATAATCTAAGTTTTAATAAAATAGCTGGTGAAAGCAACGTGTAGCAGTCCATATATAATACTGAGATTACGAATTTTTAATTTAAAAACATAGATACTGCATTTAGGATAGACGGTATTTTTTATTCATATTTAAAATAAACGAGGATTAATGGTATATATATATATATATATATATATATATATATATATATATATATATATAGTTATCCTCAGACAGATCTGTTTCGCTGAATCACAACTCATCAGTACGGTTAGACTTTGATTGGTTTTAAACCAGGATTGACAAACGAGCGAATTGGCGTTAGTCGGTAGAACAATATATATATATATATATATATATATATATATATATATATATATATATTAAAATAAACGGAGTAGAATGTATGATAAAACATTTGTATCTTTTCTATACTAATATATATATATATATATATATATATATATATATATATATATTATTAATTATACTTTAGAACATGTAGAAACTGCAAGCTACCGAAAAAACTGCACAAGTTGTTTCGACATTGAAAGAACAATGCTTTAAATATTTTGAACATTTTCAATAAATGTATATATATAAGAGAAAGTGTGAGAAGCCGTGAAGGCTTTGTTCAAAATGTAGATTCGTTGTAGTTATTATTAATATTACTTGCATATTGTATATTTTAAGTGTCCATAATGGTATTTGTGTCGCTACACGGTTTTCGAGTATAAATTTGACTCTCTTTAGGCGAATAAACTTGTGATTTTACATATGGAGATCTTTTGTTTATATATATATATCTAAACTTATTTATAAATGGAACTTTGTCACTGTGTGTGTGTGTGTGTGTGTGTGTGTGTGTGTGTGTTTGTGTGTGCGTCTGCGTGTCCGTAACCTATAAACTCCGAATTGGCTGAATCGATTTTCTTGAAAATTTACACAGTTATACTATAAGCGTCTCGAGTGTTCTTAGCTAGGTTTTGTGTCGAGGTACCCCCGATAAATATCGAAAATCGATAATCGAAAAAATTTTTTATAGAAAGATTGATCCGATTTTAATAAAATTTGATACACTCATAGACAAAGACATAAGAAACGATATACAGAATTTCCAATGTTGCAGTTCTTACATTAGTGCAGAAAATCGATTTATATATATATATATATATATATATATATATATATATATATATATATATATATATAAAAGGCAAGATGTTTGTGTGTGTCTATTTATCTGCCTGTATATCTGTATTTTATTTATCCTTTTTATTTTCGTTTTGGCTTCTAAGTAGGCATACTTGTAATTCATAGTCTCAGCCATGATACCATTTACTCAGAGAACTTATTTTGCCTTCAAATTTCAATTTACGACGAAAAAAACTTATTTGATATCGACACCAGGGAATCAAAATTTGACTTACATTCATACATTTTTCTTTCAGTCTACGGTTTCGCTTTAACTGGAAACAACTATTGCGTTTTAGTCTTTCGTGACAACGTCCAAAGAGCCTGAGCTCCAGACCATGGATTAGTTTTAAAGCTTTAATTACACCCGAGTAACTATACTGCTAGTATATATATATATATATATATATATATATATATATATATATATATATATACGGTAAGAAGGGTAAATTTTGTATTTAAAATTTTGTGCATGCACGTTTTCTTTTTATTTTTTATTTTCTCGAGTGCACTATATATTCGGGCACCGTCTATGAGAAAAATAGCACCATGGCACCATTCGCGCTGCTAGAAATTTGGAAACGGCGTGCTTTAGTGGTTGTCATTCGCGCTGAATTCTCTAATACAAACATTTTAGAGGTTTTGGATTTAAATCTAATGATAGTTTGATTATTGGCGTTTACAAAGGTACAGCAGATCGTCAAACTAAGTGCGACCTTTTCTGATAAGAAAAGAACTCTTGAATTCGTTGGTGCGGGCCTCAAACTCAACACGAAGGCAAGGGCTGAATTTAATACCTTGATATTGTGTTTCCCTGAATGAAGAGGGCGGAAGACTCCATGTCTAACAACAGAACTCTCTACCCAAACAGGCGAACCGCGTCATAGATCTCAGACAGTTTTTGCGACCACAGCACCATTTACTTCTAGCTTCCTAACTCCATAGATTTTTTTTCAGAAAACAATTTTTCAATCACCTTGTGTTCATGTAAATAGCTATTCTTTCCGCTGTTTCGGTTATTTACTTGAGTGCCTTTCTTTTTTTTACTCCCACTATTCCAATATCTGTTAAGGCTTTGCATAAGGACCTTGCTGAAAATCCTCTAGTCCCCACTTCTATAGGAGTGAAGCTAGCCCTCCAGCCTTTAACCCTGCAACTCTGCAGCTGTTCGTCATATTTTAACTTCTTCCTTTCATGAGCTTCCTCTGCGTTTTCTTCCCAGGGGACCGTCAGTTCCCACAAGACTATCTTCTACAATTTATGTGAGAAGAAAACTATATCTGGTCGAAGTTTTGTGATGGGAATTTCAATCTTGAGCCTATATCGGCCCTTAGTTCCCAGTCTGTTGCAGGAGATAGCAGATTTGGATTTACCTTTCTATTTCGTGGGATTTTCGCGCCCGCTTTAATAAATTTTATCTGCCTTGTGTCTGGGTTGTAAACATTCTCTTTGATAGGATTTTGAACTATTTTCCCGATCTCTTTAAGAATTTCATCATGGCGCCACCTGTAACGCCCATCAGCTAGTGCAGATTTACAGCTACTCAGGATATGTTTTAAGGTACCTCTGCGCCCACAAAGATGACAATTTGGTGACTGGGTTTTATGCAATAATTGTAAGTTTGTGGGGCTTGGCAGGGTGTCGTATACTGCCCTAATCAGAAATTTTAATCTGGTTTCACCATGCCATATTTCGGACAATTTGATTTGGCGTTTCAACATAGAGCTCCATTTGGTCCATGCCCCTTGCTGTCTCATCCCGACTTGGATTGCTTTTCGTTTCTCTTCTTCGCCGTTTCTGATTTCTTCCTGCAAAAGATGACTTTTCTTCTTTCCTTGCAGTTTGTCATATTTTTCTGAGGGAAAAAACCCGAGGCCCGCGCGTCCAGTAGTTATGGTCCCTAGTATTGCCTTTTCTCGGATTCTTTCTTTTGCTGTATTCAGTTCTTTCGAGGCATTCCATTTTCTACCTGTATATACTGATATTCCGGCACCGTTTACTTTGGAATCTTTCGAGCACTCGTACTGGATTGTAGCTCTCACTTTAGCTACTTTAAATTCTTCGTGTAGGCTTTTAAACGGCAGTATCAGTGCGTTTGTTTTCCCGTATAACGCTGCGCTGCATAGAGATCTTGGCAAACCTAACCACCTACGTAGTCGTGATGTTATGCTTCTTTCCATTAGTTCTACCGTGGAGGAAGTGAAATCATAGACAGTTACAGGCCAGAGCATTTTTGGAAGAATGACGTGTTGATAAATCCAAGCTTTATATCTGCCAAGTAAGCAAGACTTATCAACCCTGATTAACCACCCTTCTAGATTCTCCTTTGTTAATATTACGGATCTTGAATCGTTTAGGGTTTCATCGAACTGCTTCCCCAAGCTCTTTACTGGCTTTTGATGTTTTGTAGGTATGTCATCTCCAAAGAGCTTAAATGTATTTAAATCTTCTGTACAATAAACACGGAAGTTCGACAGAATTAGGCCGACACTTCCGCTTAACCATGAAATAACGTCTTCATATTTACATATACTTGCTCTATATGTATTTATATACATATATATTTAAAGCTCTCCTAGAGAGTTATCCTACCACTTTATGTACAGGATACCGTTTTGAATTCATCTATATACACACAGCATATATATATATATATATATATATATATATATATATATATATATATACTAGCAGTATAGCCCGGGTGTAATTAAAGCTTTAAAACTAATCCATAGCCCTGGAGCTCAGACTCTTTGAACGTTGGCACGAAAGACTAAAAAGCAATAGTTGTTTTCAGGTAAAGCGAAACCGTAGACTGAAAGAAAAATGAATGGATGTAAGTCAAATTTTGATTTCCTGGTATCAATATCAAATAAGTTTTTTCGTCGGAAACTGAATTTTGAAGGCTAAATAAGTCCTCTGAATAAATGATATCATGGCTGAGACTAAGAACTACAATTATACCTACGTAGAGCCAAACGCGAAGGAAAAACTAAAATAAAAGGGCTGAAAAAATACATGCTGGCAGATAAACAGACACACACACAAACATCTTACATATATATATATATCTTATATATATATATATATATATATATATATATTATCAATTTTCTGCACTATTGTAAGAACTGCAACCTCGAAAATTCTGAATATCGTTTCTTATATATTTGTCTTTGAGTGTATCAAATTTGATTAAAATCGGAGCACTTCTTCTATAACACGATTTTTTGGAATATCGATTTTCGATATTTATTGGGGGTACCTCGACACCAAATAATTGCTAAGAACACTCGAGACGCGTATAGTACAACTGTGTAAACTTTCAAGAAAATCGGTTCAGCCGTTTCGGAGTCTATATGTAACGGACACACAAACACACACTCATACACACACATACACACACAGACAAAGTTTCATTTATAAATAAGTTTATATATATCGTTATGAATTAATTGTACATTGCGACACGTTAATTGGTATGTTTCAAGATAGATTCTCTTCATCAGTTTATGTTTGATGTTGGCTGTACAGATGATTTACTACTAAATGCAAAAACCTATTAAATTTACATGTGTGTCTCTTTTAACTAATCATAGCGAAGATTCATTATGGAATTTGGCCCCAAAGAATACATACTAACTTTTTCCCTTTTTTCCTTGTTTTTATCTTTCCTTATCTTACTTTTCTCCTTTCTTCTTTTCACTCCTTATATTAAGCTCTATAATATTTATTATATTGAGCACTGTTCATAATAAAATAAATGCCGGGGCATTCAAAATAGTAAAACCTTGAGCCCGCATCACTTGGAATTATATATATATATATATATATATATATATATATATATATATATATATATATAAATGAGATTTATTTAAATTAGCGTCGTTCTCTCAGCTATAAAAGCTGTGAAAATATAATCGAAATTCGCTGCTTCCACCTTTTTACAAATGAGAATTTTGTGTATTTAAATTTAGCAAGAAAATTTGTATATTCGGACTTGTAGATACAGTTTAGAAAGATAGCATTCTACGGACTGCGCCAAAAAAAATGTAGCATTAATAAATTCATATCACGCTTATGCTTTGATACCACTTAGCGCCAGTGAAAAGGTATAAAGTAAGTTGTGCTCGCATCAATTTTTAAATATTCAACCAGTGCCTATTCACAGCACAATTGCCGTACGGTTAACCAGGCAGATCACGTTGAAGAGTTATAAATGCTTATTGTTGTACGCAAGAATATAAAGAATGGAACAGTTCAACAAGGGAGACAATCGAACGTTTTGAGCGTTTATAACAGAGCGTGCTTAAGTTTGAAATGACTTGGAAAATTCACACGAGGATCTTTGTTTGCTTGTACTGTGTCTCAATATGGAGCTGGGATTATTGAGTTAAAAACGTTTCGCTTCTATCCACACGTGGTCTAATGTGTGTGTTATTAGAGACTACAAAATACCGCGTGGCATATATTAATTTTAGAACTATTCAACACAACGGCTTCGACGAAACTAAATATATTTTTATTAATACATCCATTTTTTAAAAATTTCTAAATCTGCATATTTAACCATTATATATATAAAATTTGATTCGTTACAGTTTTTTCTCTCTCTCTCTCTTTCTCTAACTTAAAAAATATAATAACAATATAATCAAGGGGATAGTAAGCCACAAATGATTAGAAGAAAGAATTTAGTGAGAAAGGACAGCAAAAGAGCAGGTTTTAGAAAGACAGTATTTCTATTGATGTTGCATTTAAATTTGTAAAATTCATAGGTAGCCAGAAAGTAAAAAACAAGACGAGCATTACAGAGTTGAGAAGTGTGGTTGGTTTCTTTTGTTTTACGCTATATCAACACATCAATGATTTGTTTAAAGCCGAATACATTTTCAGGGTTGATTTGAATGAATAGAATATGTATTAATTGTGAGTAATCAGTTTATCAGTCAGGTTTCATTGACAGAATTTTACAAAGAAAGTTTTTTTTTTCTCGTGTGTCAAATGTATTGCTGCTATATATTTTTTTTCAAAAATGTACTGAATGCATGGTCGTCAGTAAAAAGACAAGCCCAAAATGCCAACTATAAGTCGGTATACTAGAAATCAGCCTGGTACATAAATTTATGTACCTGAGAAATGTTCTCACAGAGGATCGAAAGTGCGATACTGAGATTTGAAGGCGTATTTGCACGGCTAGCGATGCATTCTAAAGGTTGAATAAAGTATTGAGAGACAGGAAAATTTTCTTGGAAAAACGGAAGAGAGCACTGGATTGTTATGTGATTTCTGACCTTCAATATCTCAGCGAATAGTAGACAATCTCATCAAAGATAAAGGAAAGACTTAAAGCAACTGATATGTGGTTCTACAGAATGATGCTGATGTACCATGGACCTAACGAGATTTTGGAGAGATTGAAGCAAATACTAAGCTTATACTTAACATCTGGAAAAGAGAGCTGAAGTTTGAAGGACATGTAATGAGGAAGGTGTGCTTGAAGAATTTGATACTCACAGCATAAAACAGAGGGAGAAAGAGACAGGAAACAGCAATGCATGACATTATTGATGGACTTGAGCAAATAGATGGCAACTAAAGTTTTAGGAGTAGTTGCAATTGAATGAGGGTTAAGAGCTACAAAGTGTAAGGAGGTGCAGAAGGCCATGACAGCCTACGTCCTGAAGAGAACACAGCACATAGAAAATTTTTAAAAAATGTATTACTGCTATTTTTATTATAATAACCATTTTTTATACTGATTTGAACCCACACTGAGGGTTAACTTTTTGCCCATAGCTGGGACTTTAACATGTGCTACCACAGAAGTCCGGGTAGGCAAAAAAACAATAAGAATTAAGGGGTAGTTCTACGCTCTTCGAAACCTTCCGATTATAAATCTTGCTGCCGGTTGTAGTTTATCGTCATACACGGAACGAACTTAAGAGAAAATTATGACAAAATAATCTATGACAAAATAATACAGTTATATCTAGCTAATTCAACAGACCTAGTTGTCGATACGCTTAAATTCATTCGGTAGATGCATGAAAGAGAATAGTTGATTACAACGAATGCCACGAGAATAATTATAGGGATAACAAAGGAAAGCCACGTCATGGATACTGATGACGTTTGGACCGATCGCATTGTAGACCCTTCTGTAGATTTTTTCGAGACCCTCAAAATAAAAAACAGGAGCTTCAAAGCCGATAGGGAAGCAATATTCAATGCACGGATTAATGGTAGATATATAGGAAGTGTTTGAAACGTAAAAGTGAGACTCTGAATTCCGAAGACGCCTTAGAATAGCCCAAGATGCATTCCAAATACTAAACAGATTACTAAGAAACATACAAATTTGAAACAATGAGATGAATACTAAATTATTACGGGATTTATGTCCTTCTATATATTTGTGAACACTGGAAAATCTCCCTAAAGTTAAAAAAGAGACTTGCAGCAACAGAAATGGTGTCTAGAGAAGAATGCTGAGGAGAATATGGACAGAATATGTGATCAGTAACGACATTTTTGAGGAAGTATAAACAAACACAAAACTTTTCTTTAACATCAGGAAGCGACAGTTGAATTTTCGGGGATATATAATGGGGAAAGATGGCTTCGAAATTCTAAGACTCACTGGACGGTTATATAGAAAGAGAGCCAGAGAAAAGCAACACAAGACATACTTGATGGGCAAGTGGATGAACAAACAAAAATGACTCTTGTATTTGCCATCAGGAGAAGACAGCTGAAATATCTTGGGCACATAATGAGAAATGTGTGGTTAGAAAGTCTGATCTTCACAGGACAGATTAAAGACGAAAGAAACAGTCGAAACAAACGACGCATAATATACTTAGTGAGTATATGTCTACATTTCTGAGATGACTTAGTATTTATACTATTTACATTATTCGGATTATTGTCTTTATCTTTGTTGCCATTTGTACGACGTCTAGGCTGTTTTATTCTCCGGCCTTCTTCAGTTGCTATCAATTTTGAACTGAAACCTTTAATACGATCCCTGGATATATTATTTTCATTACTTTGGCCAGAGTTCGTATGGTAGTCATGAGTTATCACCTAAGTTACTTGTTCACCACTGTTGTAGCCTGGTATTGAATACACAACTCTTTGAGTCAAGTCACTGGAACTAACCAAAGTCTATATCCTCCAGGCTATGTGTCCTTAAGGCTACAGCAGTGGTGAATAAGTAACTTACAGTAGGGTTAGAAGGAGTTAACTGTTTTGGTCTGTTAGGGCCAGGAAGAAAGACACAAAAAGAAGAAAGTAGGTTGAACCGTGTGTCTTGGAATAACAAAACATTTACAAAATAAGAGTGTTATTAGTCAGTAGATAGAAGTTCCAGTCTGAATTGTCAAGTTACACTGCGCCTTGACTACCTCCTTTAGGAAGTCTCGCAGGTTAGTATTTATGAAGGAGGAATAGTTTATTCCAATGTAGATAGGGCACCATAACAATAACTCATGAACATGAAAAAGGATTCGCACAAAGAAAGGAAAATCATATATCTCAATGATCTTTTAATGGGTTCGATACAAAATTCCTAGCACCTGAAGAAGGTTGGAGCGTACAACACCCGAAATGTCGTATAAATGACCACAAAGATGAGGACAATTGTCCGGCTAATGTAAATAGTTTAAATATTTAGTGAGTTTGAGTAAATGGAAGGTGGAACAGGGTTTAAGTCGGGGTTATTAACCTGCTGTTTTGAGGTCGCATGCATCCTTCTAGGTCGTCATGTGCGGCATTCTGCAACTTTTGAGTTGGGCTGTGGGGCAAGAAAATTAAAAAAAATAAATCCTGAGCCGAAGCCTGCAAAAATGATCCAGCTCTGTAGACTAAATGTTCACAAGATATTTTCCCTTTCCAGGAATAATTAAATTTATCATTCCGAGATTGTGTTACTGGCGACCAAATGTACAAATGTTGTCTGACTTGGCTAGAAAAAATTATTTGGTATTAGCTTGGAACCGTTAAGGACTTTATAGCAAAATTATGTATATCATCACAGTAATAACTAGTGACTTGGTCATTTAGTTCTTTGTTTACACCTAGGCTAACTTTTAACCTGCCCCTTACTAATAATTTTAGCTGGAGTTTTTCTTTTTTTTTTGTTTCTTTCTTTAATGAGGAAAATTCAATAAAAATAATTTAAGTAAAAAAAAAAATCGCAGAAAAATGTACAATTAAATTATTTTAGCTAGAAAAAAGACCACAAATTTCAAACTATCTTTTATCAGTGTTTATATTTATTTTTTCATACAGTAATAATGACTAGTGTAGAGAGTATAAGAAAAATCAAACTTTCTTATTTAGCTAGCAAAATCGCGATTCAAGAGAGAAAATTAGCGACTAGGTGTGAATTAAATATTCAACCAACAGAGGTCTCACTTTGGGGAAAGCAAAAAGAAAAAAAAAGAATTAAATTCACGAGGAGCATCACTCTTGGGAATGTATAGAAAAATAAATAAAGAAATTTGCAAGCTGTTGCATGAAAATAAAGAAGCATATAAAGTGATACAAAGAGTCTGACATAAGACAATAATAAAAGGAGAAACTCGGAAATAAAAAAATGTAAATGTAACTCAGCTTAAAAATTGGTCTTTCAAAACACTGAGGACGCATTTAACTCAGCATTTAACTCGTTTGTTCCTTAGCGTAAAAATTGAAGTCACAAGTTTTCAAACAGAGTGATTGAAAAGTAACTCCTTATATACTATACTCATATACATATGATGGACTTCGCTATTTTGTCAAAAATTATAGTTAGACGAGATAAACAATCACACTGCATCTTAATTTATTGCTTAATTGTTATTTTTAATGGACTGCCATATTTGAGTAGACGCTCTGTTTAATTTTTAAACAGTGTATTTATTAATTCTAATCTGCCGGACTGAATATTCGAGAAATCTTAGTAGAAAAATATGCACTCTCCCGTAGAACTCGAACTGGGACATGCCTTGACCTCTAGGCCAAGAAGAATCTCCTGGTCAAACAAAACATGAATAGTGATTTTTATCAGAGTTCTTTCTCAACTCTCCAAATATACATCTCAACTCATTTTCGTATCCTAAGTAAAATAAAACCGGTTTTAGGAATAAACTTTTCATTTTAAAATCCGACATATTTTAATCTATTGCTTAAACGTTATTTTTAATGGATGCCCTTATATGAATAGGGGCTTTGTTTTTATTCATTCTTTGAAAAGTGTATTCATTAATTTCCATCTACCGACCTGAATATTCGGTAGGAGATAGACGAAATTTGTTTTTAATGTTAAAAGTAACTCAATAAAAGACTACAGAATTTTTTAATGTAGGGGTTACTATTAAACTGATAATGTTGAATGAGGCGTATGATATGAATGAAGTACTTGGAAAGATGACGATTGATTTTTGGATTGAAGAAGTTAAGTCTGAGTATGAGATAAACAACCATGCAGGAGGATCTTTTTCCAGAAAGTTGCAGTTCTACGGAAAAAGTCTACTGAGTTGAACATTCGTTTCACATTTGCTACACAGAGGAAATGACTATGATTTGATGCTTGGTAAGTAGCATGCATTATTTTACATGCAATGTGGTAAAATCGTGGCACTTAAGAATGTTGCCCATCCGAATATTCAAAATCTACAGATGTTATTTGTTGAAATAGAAAGAACTGTGAGGATCCATGATCGTCGATGTAAAGATGAGACAGAGCACATAAAAGGCTGCAGATAAATCATTGCCACTTGAGTAAACCTATATATACAAAGTCTGACCAAAGTTACGTTATGGTAGTTGAGCAGCTGAGTGAAGCAGCTTGACACAGATTTTTAACAACGTCAGTATAATATAACGTTCTCAATCACTTCCGTCGTTTACAGCAGTGCTTTCAATGAATGTGTGTAGAGTGTCACCGTCTCTCCCCAGAGGTTTCATCAATGATCATAACTTGTGCAGCATTTTGTTTTTATAAGTTACCGAGTTCATACTCATTGCTACTTTTACTTCTTCAAAAATAAAATACTTTAGAAAGGAAACAGTTTTAAAGACGTCGAGGAAATCTAAAAAAAAAATGCGACTCGGCAGCCTATCGTTATCCCCAGAATAGAGATACAGGAATGCTTTCATCAATGGAAACAGCGCTGGATAAACTGTGTAGAATCAGAAAGGGACACTACGAAGGAGATCAAATGCTGAATTTTTATATGTTGTAGTTTTCTTTTAATAGCACCAATCACAATAACTTTTATTTTTGAGACTTCGTATTCGTTGTCGGCACCCGTCTCGCACCCGAGCATCTGGATCATCATCCTCTCTTCCTATTCCATTTCTTTCCTTTGGTGGCGGTGACATCAATTGCTGTGAATAAAAGAGTGTTTCCGTAGATTTGAATCCACGGGCAACTCTGCGCGACAAAGCCCACACACTTGTCCAGAAGAGCCAACTTCGCTGCTCAATGGCATTCAAACGGGCGAGATCTAGCAAACCTGGTTGTATCGGTCTGTCGGATGCTTGTTCTGTCTGCGAACGCCTGGATTACACCAGCCAGACTGACGTTGCCCTGTTTGCCGACTTGTCCGTTGAGATAGTTAAAACTTTACTTATTCCACCGTTGGGGGTCTTCGGCGGTTAGTCAGGTTTAGTCTAGCCCTTCCTCCTTGATATTACCGAGACCTCTTATACATAAAAAAAACTATCGCACAATCAAGCAGATCTTTGCCACAAAAATTGAATGTTTGGTCAGTTTTTGAGCAGTGTGCCAAGTCGAAAACTTAGCATAAAAATAGTAAATATAGGAAACCATATCAACCATCTTGTTGTATGTACTTAGAGTAGGTATGAAAAGCATGTGACAGGTTATCTCAACATTTAAGATGTCATTACAAACATTTTTAGAGAATGTAACCTTTCCAGAATGATTGATGGTATGTAAGTACGTGCACAACTATACATGTATACACACATACAAGTAGACACACATTGCAACTGCCTACTCACAACAATTACACACACAATAACAGGTACACAAATTAACTCAAAGTGTGTTAACGTGTGTGTTTGTATTTGGTAATGTTTGTAATATTTATAAACAATGAAAATAATTACAAAAACGGGTTTTGAATTAATATGTCGGGAAAAGTATTTTCTTTTTGTTTTATCGCTTTTCCGCTTCTCACAGTATCAGACATCTTAATTAACTGTAGCTTCTGAGTAATTCTTGAAATTACAAATATGTTCGCTCGCTTCGTTCTACTTGTCTTTTATGCTTCTGCTTCAGATATAAAATATTGTTAGGTTCACTCCCATTAGTATTCCTTAATTAATATGCACCGTGTTTGACTGCTCATGTGTCATTTAACGGCCAACCAGTGATGTTCTATTGTCTACAGACAATTGGAATGTATTGATTGATCGATTGAATCCTTTTCTACGGTTTTTCAAACTATTATTTGAAGGCAGAAACTTTCTTTAGACGGTGAAGGATTATTTTTGGGAGATAATAATGGTTTAGTCATACAACGATTAATTTAAGGAAAAGCAATACAAGAGAAAGCTTTTTAGATTGTAAAGAATTATTTTTGGGAGATAATAATGGTTTAGTGATACAAGGATTAATAATTAACCATAACTAGTCTGGGAGAAGGTATAAATTCAGTTTTCTCAATAGTATTTACGCATAAATTATAGTAAAAAACACAACTGGAAACAGAATCGGGTTTTCCGATAAACAATTCCGAGTCATTATTCATTGCACCAGCGCACATCCAAGCTTGAAGCACCTAGCCTTTTTTAACGTACACCCATCCAGGCAACTGACCGTTGCTTAACTTCGGCGATCTTAAAGGAACAAATGTTCCAAACTGTTTTGGATCGTGTTGATAGACAAGAGGAAGAACGGTGGATTAACAAATGGCGGGCCGGAGTTCAAATTCCTGTCAAATTCATTACAATCACTTGCGTACCTTAGTATGAATAGAGAGTCTCTTGCTATTTACTCATAGCTGGAGAGAACAATAATCTAGCTTTGAGTAAATAGCAGGAGAGTCTGCATTTTATAGCCTCGGGCGAAGAATGATAACCTCTTAATTTTTTTTTTATTTT
>JBBBDQ010000187.1:2955000-3107500 GCA_037127315.1 Ascarosepion bandense
TATGACTATATGTATATATATAGATGACTTTTAGTCTTTCGACTAAAGTCGCCTTAATAGATAACATGAGAAATTTGAAATTTCAGAAAACTTAGAAGAAAAAAGACATTAAAACAAATAATTTGAGAGAGAGAAGGTTGAAATTTCTGGGACACGTATTGAGAAAATGTGGCTTGGTTAATTTAACACTCGCAGGATATAATGGTGACGAGAGAATCAGTAAAAACAGCAAATAACCTACGTAACAATTTTCTCCAAAATTGGTACTAGAAAATTAGCTGTTAAGTAAAATGTGCTAACAACGATAGGAGGTTGTGTAAAGGTTTAATCTCCAACGACCTGAATGGACATGCCACCTAAAAAATAGTAGACTTGATTAGTCATTAAGATCGTTGAGTATTGTGTATTTTTTTTTTTTTTTTTGCTTATTGATTTCTGTAGACGTTTGTTAGTGGTTAAGTTTGAATATTAGTGCGCTTTTAACGTTCGTAGCTCGATATATTGCCAACGTCATTTTTCTTTTCCCGTTTTTTTTTTTTTTTTGCATTCTTATCCAACTTTTGAGTTTCGTTCTTTTCATTCCCGACGAGCACCGCACGCACTCCTGATGGCTTAATAATAAGAACGATATACATGACAAAAAATAGTGCTATTAATTCTTCTGATGGAAATGCTGATATTCGGGCGAAGACAAGCTCTTACGTCGACTAATACTAGGCCCGGGGTGAACAGCTCGTGCAGTGACACAAGGGAAGGACAAGCATTAACTAAATGTTGAGTTATGGGTGGTACATTCGCTCGTTATTTTATACTTATCTTTTATTGCCTCCACATGAAGCGAAACTGAGGGTGGCTCGGTATGATATTCTCATTCTTGCTGCTGTTTTGTTTTACATGTGTTTTTACTTTCCACTTCCTTTCTTTTTACTATTTTCTTTTTGTATTTGCCGGCGCTACTGCTCTTCATAAACAATCTTGTTTTTTGTTTTTGTTTTTCGTAAGTTATTTTATAAATGGCGGGCTTGGAAATTGTATCTGTGTGGGTGTGCGTATGGGTGTGCGACTGCACATTTCTGTTTGCGGAGGTGCGTCTTTTTTCGCATAAGTTATGGTTATTTGTGGAGACATAAACATAGATTTCTGTTTGTGCATGCGAGTCGTAACCAGGTACAAAACCGTAAAGCATACATAACAATTCAAGACGCTTAATGGACGACGGACAGAAAAAGACTGTGATAATCGGTTCATATTAACACATAGGTAAGCCTATGTTTGTTCACTTTATTGGATCTGGGTGAGTGTGGTGCAGTGGATATCGGCTCTGAACTACAAATCGGGGAGCCGAGTTCGAATTCCAGTTGAATTCCTTGCATTCACTTACGCACAAATACCCTTTGGGAAAGGTATTAATCCGTCTCTTTCCTCCAGTTATGGGTTAAATAATAGAACAGGCTGGGTTCTATAGCCTTTGCTGGCAACCAGTCTACCTCAGAAAGCAATGGCAACCTGTTGACATGATCGCCCAAAGCGTGTATTACGTATGGCACTTAACCTACTGACTGATATAGGTTTACAATGTAATGATTATTTCAGATTGCAAATTTAGAAATAGTGGCGTTCTATATCGATTTTTCGCACTTATATCGTATGTATGTATGTATACGTAGACGTATGTATCTATGTTATGATTGCGTAGCCGAGCGGTTAGTACGTTCGCTTTCTGAACATGAATCCCGGGGTTCAAATCTTGGTCGATTTGTAAGGAAGGTGACTTCTTGATGTTATTTCTCTGTAGGAAGCGATCCCAGCGGGCGGCACTTTTCGAAAACCATACAATGGATTGACCCATGTTTTGTAAGTGAAGTTAGATAGACGGCTCCTTTTGAGAAGACGTCGATGGTGGTATCTATATAATGATCGCGTGGCCGAGTTTTTAGAACGTTCGCTTTCTGAACATGAATCCCGAGGTTCAAATTTTGGTCGATTTGTAAGGAAGGTGATTTCTCAATGTTATTTCTCTGTAGGAGGCGATCCCAACGACCGGCACTTTTCGAAAACTATACAATGGATTGACCCAAGTTTTGTAAGTGAAGTTAGGTAGAAGGCTCCTTTTGAAGCGTCGTCGGTGGTTGTGCTAGCTCGAAGTCACAAGTAATCGTGACCGAGGATTTGAGTACTCTGTACTGTTCAGACTGTTGTTCACGCTCGATAACGCGCTCTCTCCCAGATAACTGTAAGTAAGGCCCGCTCAGCATAGTTGCAGTATATATGTGGGCGTTGAACAAACAAAAGTTTTCCTGAGCAAGCGTCTACAATGGGGATTAGCTAGCCGTCCTGGTAGAGGGTTATCCTCGAAAACGAGTGACCAACCATTTATTTATATACGTTTGAATGAATCCCAGTATGTTTAAATATGTCAATTTAGTTAGCTTGCTAGCTCAGACTGTTTCTCTCTCTGTCTTTGTCTCTTTTCCTCTGTCTATTCTTGTTTTCATATCTATCTATCTATCTCAATGTTCTCATATTTACTGCAGTTAATCATATATATGTATGAATATTGTGGGCTCATAATCCAGCTAGTTATCTATCTATCTATCTATCTATCTATCTATGTCAGCTCTTTCTGATCTACCTATTTATACTGCCAGCAGTCTGTTTGAATTCCTACCGTTACCAAGTTATGTTATATGTATGCATGCATGTATTCCAAAAGAACGTGGCAGAGTAGTTAAGACGTTCGCTTTTACGAGAGCCTGTTCTGAATTTAACCATGTCGATTTTCCACTATGGCCAATTTGTCAGCAAAGTTTGGAAAGTGCGTGAAAATCATACAACAGGGCTGCATCATGCCTTGAGAGTAAAATTGTACCGATGGAGCCCTTCGGGAACAGTCCATCATTAGACAGTACGGAGACAGTAGTCATCGGGACCGAGGTTTTCATCGTGCTACACTTGTTCACAGTTGATCCCGCTAGATAACGCACTCTCACCTAGTAATTATTACTTAGAGCATTTGGCCTAGAAATTTGTTTAGAGTTGGGCCTTGTGAGTTATAAACAAACACACATTTGCCTTAGCAAGTGTCTGCAACAGGGGTTAAACAGTCGCTATACAAGATTTTCATCTTCGGATATGAGAGGACGGACATTTATGCAGCAAATGTTTTAAATATCTAACTAACTAGCGAGCAAGCTCATTTGTTCCTTTCTGTATTTGTCGCCATCTCTCTTAATGTATGTATGTAGTTATGTATGTATGTATGTATGTATGTATGTATGTATGTATATATGCATCTATTTCAATATTTTCATATGTATTTCAATTAAATCTTATGTATGTATGTATTCCAGTGTGTTAATATCTATCTATCTATCTATCTATCTATCTATCTGTTTATCTAATAAAATCTTTTCTTATGCAGATTCTATCCAATGACATTTTTTATTAAACAGCCTGCGTGTTAAAATTCTCGGCATATTCTTATGTATCTATAAATATTCTCATGATATTTTTATATTAAATTACAACTACTGATTTGCTGAGGTAAGTTATTCTTTTCACGAAGGTTCATTTTATTCTACGTAAACTGTACAATATATATATATATATATATATATATATATATATATATATATATATATATATAGTTTAGGTAGAATAAAATGATACATGTCAGATAATTTTTTTAATAATCGTTTCACGCCAAGTAAGACAGAAATGTCTCTGGAATGCGAGGGGATACATAAGAAGAGAGTGAAGAGAAAAAGGAACAGATTACAGGGCTCTCGCAGAATGGGCAAGAGAAGGATAGGAACACTGGATGAAGAGAGCTGCGTGAGAGTAGAGTAGAAAGAAAGAAACACAACTTAAATACGACTATCGATCAAAAATAATGTTCAAACAAATCATTATATATTAGTTCCTTGAATAAGTTCTCGCTGATGTTTCATGAAAATTAATGTTTTATTTACAAAAAAATGTAAGACATATATCACTGAAAGTACTGTCCATTGACAGTCACTATTTTATCACACTGATAGAATTTGAATATCACGTTGAAAACACGACACATCTTTTGAGGTTAACCATTGGTCGATCTATATTTTGAAATCTTAAGAATAAAAGTGCTGCTCATCCAGGCTATATACATTCGATCAGAAGAAATGATAATCAGACGGAGCAATGATCGGTGAATATGTCAAATGAGTTAGAACTACTCATTTCAACGTTTCTAATTAAGGGTTTACCCGTTTTGCAACATGAGGCTTACCGTTGTCATGTTGCCTTTGTCTACGTTTCTATCGCCACCGTTTTTTCTTCAATGATCGACTAAAATGCATCAGTCATCGTCAATAACGATCTCTTCTGATGGTGTCGGTCGGTTTGAGCAGCTCACAATAAACTACACTCAGCTAATCCCAATAAATGTTGTGCAGAAGCTTCGAGTCATGGATATTAGACTTTGCCACCGATGCATGACTGCATGTTGATCTTCTACGCTTAGGGTTATCGTACTTTTCTTTGGCGGTTACGATATGATGCAAAATCCTTTCATTTCCTACAGTTGAAGCAGTAGATCACACACGAAAAGACGCCGTTCGAATTCTCTTGGCGTCAACTCTTACGGCACTATATTCCTGGCATTTAAATCATTTTTCATGCTTTCAAATATTTTGAAACTGATGTGTGATCAACTTTCAGTGATTCAGGATGTTTAATTTGCGTTTGATATGAGTCTTTGTGAAGTAATATCTCTAATTCTTCGTTGTCAAACTCTTAAGTTGCCCCCGAGCTTTCTTTCTTTTCAACATCAAAATAATTATTTTTCCAGCATCTAAACAAATCAGAGCATGGTCACCGTATGTCTCAACGATAATACTGTGTGCTTCAGCTGCAGATTTCTTTTTAATAAAGTAGTGCAGTAAATTTCTCTGCAAATACAGTAATTTGGTACTAAATCTGACATGTTTAACGCTATCAAAACAAACTTATTCACACTTCGACGAAATGACATACACTGAATTTCAAACTTGCTCATAGTAATTTTTTTTATAAACGCGTTACAATCTGAAACTACGCCGTCTCTTGGAAACAGAAAAAGTTTACTCAAGGTCATAAGCTTGATTTGTTGCCCTGGATAGCTCCAAAGGTTTTGACAGTGTCTGGCATGTATACGGAAGCTACGATGCTATGGTATAACTGGACGTTTGATCTAATCCAGTCATTCTATTCAAAGTCGGAATGAAGGTAGTATTGAACGGACATGCCCCCTGATACTATAATACGAACGCGAGTGTCCCTCAAGGCGCTATTCTAGGTCATACGCTTTTTCTGATTTTCATCAACGATCTCCCAGATGTGACCAGATCCCAAGTAGGCATCTACGCTGACGACAGCACCATTTACTCTCGCCTCTATCAGAAATGAGCTGAGGCTGACAATGCACATTTCGTTGTTGACCTTGAAAACAACCTCCAATCTGTGGTGGACTGGGGTAAGAAATGGCTCATGAATTTTAATGCTTCCAAAACGAAGCTGCTGTTTGTTACACACCGTTAGCATGGATCAGGCTAGTCTCCCTGAAAGCAAAACACTGCGCTTCTTCGTACAAACTTTCTCAGCATACCTCAAGTGGAATGATTTCACCGAATCCATTGTTAAATCTGCTTCTAGGAAGGTCGTTCCACTATGTAGTGCCAGGAATTTTTCCCGTCTGAATCCACTATGCACATATATAAATCAACCACCCGCCCGTGTATTGAATACTGCTGTCACATCTTGTCGGGTGCCCCTGCTATTCACATCGAGCTTCTCGACAAAATCCAACGAAGAATCTGCAATGTGATCGATCCAGACTTCGTTGCTCAGATGCAGTGACATTCTCACCGGCGTAATGTGGCTTCCCTCTGTCGCTTCTACAAAGACTTTCACGGCTTCTGCTCAAACTAGCTTTGCTCACTGGTTCCCCACGCTGCATGAAGTTACTCGAGCCACTAGAGTAGCAACTAGGTCCCACCATTTTACACTGAAACCAATAAAATGTAACCACAACTTCTACTCTATTGGCTTTTTTCTCGCACTTACCACCTTTGGAATTCCCTTCCGTATACTTGCTTCCCTGACAGCTACAATCTTCAAGAATTTAAATGTAAGAACAATTGTCAGTTCATATCTCTATGACCCGCAACCTTCCCCTCATGTTTTTCTCCGTCTACTCTACTCTCATCACTTTCCTCCTATGTGACCCACTGCAAACCAGTGTCAGTAAAATTGCATTGCATGGGGTGAAATGTTTAAATATATATATAGCACTGTGTACAAAACACGATAATTAAAAACGACTGCAACAGCAGGGACAAAGATAAATGCACACTTCAAGGAATTTGTAATACAAAAACAGCCATTTGCCAAGCAAAAGTACATGGCTTAAATGGTAAAAACAAAACAGATTTGGGATCAACAAAGACACGTTTAAAACCAGATGGTTCAATCACATGCCTACATTTAAAATAGAAAACTTAAACAATTGTACAAAATCGGCTAGCCACGTGTTGAAATTGAAGTTAAAATATGAAAACAAAAAACGCAGACATACCGTGGAATAGAGTGAAAACAGCTAAGTTTTACAACGGTGACAAAATATGTAGACTGTGCTAGGAAGAAAATTTAGCGTATATGTTATTCCCCTACAAAAAATGACTTATTGAATGAAAGAACAAAAATTATAACTAAGAGGAACTATACCCTAAAGTACCTATTAGGTTCATACAACGATGGATGAAAACGTTATAATTTCTTCTAATTTTAAAAATTGCGCGTTCAAAAAATCCCCGTTACATAAGCGTTAAAAATCGTTACGTAAAATTTCTTAAACACAAAAATCAAAGGCAAAATCAGTTATGACAAATCGCCTGAAGACACCATATGGTAGAAACCTTGGTTGCATAATAACTTTTTTACAAATGAAGTATATATATATATATATATATATATATATATATATATATATATATATATATATATATACTGCTTTTTTGTATTTCCTGTTTAATGCTACTTTTTTACGTAATTTGATGAGTAGAATCAAATGGTCCCAACTATAATAAATTTTGAACAATATTAAAACCAATATTAGAAAAAATGTGGATATATGTTATTATGCTTTCAGAATTGTTGTGTGTGTTTGTACATATAATGTCTGGCCACTTGTATTCGAGGATACCAGTCTATCAAAACTCTCAAGCCTTTGCTAACGATGACTTGTGACTTCCAGCTAGCACAACCATCAATGGCACCTCAAATAGAACAGTCTACCCAATTTCACTCACAAGGCTTGAATGAACCCATGGTATGCCTTTCAGGCACTTTCCGAGGGTGCCATACGCTGGGATCGCTTGGTTCCAAGAATGATAATTTCAAGTAATCACCTTCCTGACAAATGGAATATGGTGAGATTTTTAACCCAAGCATCATGGTCAGAAAGTGAACGTTCTAACCACTTGGCCACAATCGTATATATACATATATTGTTTCGGTGCACCTATGGCCTGATCTCCAGTTACATTATGTCTTGCGCCTTGACAAAATTAAATAAATAAAATTATATGTAGACAAAACTGCTTACTTTTTAGGATGCGTTCAACAAATACAATAGCCAAGAATCGCTGAAGGTAAAAACTTACTGAATAAGGCTGTTGTATGGACGTAACAGATGTTGCATTGAGCAAAGTCCAGATTATAAGGATATGTATAACAGATATCGATTGACCCTAGACTGTAAGAGGTTAAAATTAGAAGATGGAAGCATTCTCTCGTTCCACAAAGTTACCTTTTTCACCAACTGAACATATTTCTAAGAAGGGGAATAACTTTGCTAAGAATATCGAAAAATTCACGTAATACATTAAGGATTTTGATAATCACGTCATGCAGACACACGGGGCGCAGAAAAACATAAATGGCCAGAAATATGATTTGCAAATTATCAACCATAAATGAAAAATAAATTCAAATCAATTTAATTTTAAAACGATAAGATCCTGGATGGTTTTACGGTAAGATTCTAGTGATATGTACTTAAAATATTATTGAAGCGTATTCCTTGATAAGGAATTTGCTTCGCTCTAAAAGAAAATTCTATATTTTGGAGAAAAAACAACAACTGTGTTATGATTTGTTGACAGCTGACATCCTTGCGCTCTGCGAAACTAACTTCAACTCAGCTATTCCCCCCTCTGACCTCTTCATCCCTGGTTATCTTCCCCTTTTAAGGAAGGATTCCACTGTCCACATGCATGGGCTGGGTGTCTATGTCAGCGAACACCTCCCCATAGCTAGGGTGACTTCACTCGAATCTACTGACCACCAATACATGTCTCCGCCTGTCTCTCCTCAGTTCGGTTAGTTACCTATTCTTTCTTTACCGTTCTCCGTCCTCTCCTGACTGCTCCCTACTAGATAGCATTGCTGACGACATAGATAAGGCTATTTCCTATCACCCATTCGCCCACATATTTGTATTTGGAGACCTCAATACCCAACACACTGAGTGGCTTGAAAACGCCGTTTCTGATCCGGCGGGCATTCACGCCATAAACGTTGCTATTTCCCAATCCCTTACGCAAGTGGTAGACTTCCCCACTCGCTTCCCAAGCACTCCCTCGGGTCATTCCTCACTGCTAGATATATGTTTCACCTCTGCGCCTGACGCCTGTCAAGTCTCGCAACTTTTGTAATATAATAATCTGGCCCCACCCAAGAAGGCTGATGAAGCGTGGGTGTTTTCGGTCATTGAAAGCAGCGGATGTCATTTTGACCCTATTTCCGACAGAGCGGAAATAGCTCAGAGCAAACAGACAGGTGTCTCTGAGAATTTACGTAGGCGTCGTGTAGGCGTCGCGTGATCAAGGCAAAGCCGGAAGAAACGAGTCCCGGTTTTGGAAGATATATAAAGACTGCGAAAAACACGGATTCGCCAGTCAGAGTCACAGTCACAGAGAAGTCGAAGAAGAGTCCCAGTCAGCCTCGACAGGAGTCAGGCTCGACAGGCAGTCTGGGCAGAGAGCCAGACAAGACCAGAAGTCGAAGAAGAAGCTAGACGAGCTAAGCAGAGAGGCTACACTCCCGTCGAACCCCCCGTCACCACGTCGAACCCCCCGTCACCACGTCGAACCCCCCGTCACCACGTCAGCCCATGGAAGCGCTCCCTCAACTCTCTGTTCACTAGGCCACACGGTCCATCGTCATTAATAAAAACACAAGTCATATTTTTTATATACACCCGTGTTTGTTATTTGTCACTATATAACAAACATCATTTGGTGCTGGTGGCCTGCTGTTTTGAAGCAACAAGACAGAGTGATGCGAACATTATTGGGTACCACGGCCACAATTAAAATTCAACCATTAAAAAGAACTACCAGATAGAAAGAAGACGAAAATATAGCAGCCGCGCGACTGGACATCAACGAAAGATAAGTGACACTTTGATTTAATAGTGTGTGTGTTCTCTGCTCGTGTTTATAATAAGTCCAGTTAGAAAAAAAAATGTATACTTTTGCCGATTTGAAACTAGAATTGAGAAGTGTGTCGAACGCATTGTGATTAGAACGGACGGGGGTCAGGAATACATGTAGAGGGTAGCAGTGGCGGAGAGCGCATAGGTTTGGGGGTTGACGGGGAGGAAGAAGGTGTTAAAATGAGGAAGAAAGTGTTAAAGTGGGGTGTTAAGGCTGACAGTGGGGTGTTAAAGCTGAAATATTTACCTATCTGTGGGTGCAGGGCGTCTGAGTTGATGATTTATTTTTTTTTGTTAATGTTTTACCATATATGTGAAGTGAGTTTAGCAATGGTTTTCTTTGGTTTGTGCAAGAAAATAGTTAATATTTCGTAGAATAAATATTTAATGAAATAATGTTGGTTTGTGTCTTAATTTTACTTAAAAAGCGGCACGAACTTTCCAGACAACCCAATAGAAATATTGACGAAAAACTATTATCAATGTGATTATGAAGGTCAGTTGTATGGTTGAAATAGTTGAGTTTTCTGATCAGTACTCGAGCCGAATTAAAAAAAAAAACAATCGATGTACACAAACTTTCCCCAATTGGAGTATTAGCGTAAAATGACCCTCTTCATTTTCTCCATTTGGCCTTGTATTGCATGAACTAAATCAAAATTGGTAAACATTGACAAATTATAAATGTTGCTGAATGCTACCACAATAGGAAAATCAGAGAAACGAAAGGGTTCTTTAATTTTGATCTCGTCAACAGAATTTGTTCGTAAACGTTAAATTGTAATCTTTACACAGATATTGTCAAAATTTAAAAATGTTTGTGTTTTGCGTGACATTTCTACAGCATAGAAATGACTTAAATGTTATCGAGAGTTCTAAAAGTGTATTTTTAATTATGCAGTTAACAACAGCCAACAAAATCGCCAATTATAAATATATCTCAACATCGTTGCTTGAAAACAACTGCATTGTTTGGTTATTTCGTTGCGAATACACCGATTATATATATATTCTTAAAACATTCACCCGCGTCTCAGTGTTTTCCGTATATGAGTCAGATATTGAAAAGATATTTTGTTATCAATATGGTGGAATCGGATTATTTGGGGAGATTTGGGAAAATTAAATTAAAATCTAAAACTTATTTTTATTTACGTGAAAGTACTTCACTTTTATGCTTTTGTGCAGGTTCCCATAAGTTCAACATCCTCTGTGAATTTTCATTTATGTGACTTGGGAAATATCTTTTGAAGATATATTAATTTCTGAAAACTAGTAAATATGGAGAGATTTAGTGAAGGATATGAGGAACTCCCGAAGAAGTTGACGATAGGTGTCATTGCTGGCGTGGTCGGCGTAATAATAATCCTGGGAATAATAGCCAGGAAGCGGATTTTTAAGTGTAAAAGAAGCAACAGTGCTTCGGAAAAGGAAATTGAGTAATCCGCTGTGAATAGTACTCCGGGGTCAACGGGTGTTCAAACGCAAATGTCTCTGCGTTAAACAGAGAGGTGTCAACAAATCAGGTATTCTTGGTTTCGAATCCAGAGGAAGTAGTTCAGGGAATGGAAAGCATTGTACAAACTAAGGAACTACGAGTCACGGGTCCATTTTTTTAGACTAAATTAATATCCTCCACAAGTAAATTGCATGCGGATTAACGTTGGAATCGGGGTAATTTTCTTCATTTTCTATTGAACATTTCTCGGTCAGACTATGAATGTTATGTACGGCAGATAATGGCCATTTTTCTGTGTTCAAACATAGTATGTTTGAAATTAAATTAAATTAAATGAGGTTACGTGGTAACAATAAACTCGAGCAGAAGCACACATGGTGTTGGTCAAAGGTCATTTACTCGATGTTAGTTTTGAAACTAGAGCGCGGTTACTGCTTAATAATCATGTGATTATGCATCGAAGAGTCTACGCTTATGGACAGACGCGAGAAAGAAAATGAACATTTTTAAGAACTTTGCCCAATTTTGTGAAAATGGATATATTTTTTTAAAAAAAAATAAAAAGGAGGAAAAAAGAAAGAAAAAAAAAGAACAATGAAACATCGAGCTGGTAGAACAATTTTCAAGATGGACACGAACATTGTCGGGTTGCCGATGTAGGCTCCCCTATATATATTTTTTTTTGTTGTTTTTTTGTTTCAGCATGCACATGTTTTTGTTGTTTTGGCATGCACATGTTTATACAATTGTAGGGCTTGTGTGGCATGGGTAGGAGAGTGAGGATGTTGCGCTTAAAATGTTCTTAGGCGAACATTTTGGAAAATGGGTGGGCGAGGAGTGTAATATAATAATCTGGCCCCACCCAAGAAGGCTGATGAAGCGTGGGTGTTTTCGGTCATTGAAAGCAGCGGATGTCATTTTGACCCTATTTCCGACAGAGCGGAAATAGCTCAGAGCAAACAGACAGGTGTCTCTGAGAATTTACGTAGGCGTCGTGTAGGCGTCGCGTGATCAAGGCAAAGCCGGAAGAAACGAGTCCCGGTTTTGGAAGATATATAAAGACTGCGAAAAACACGGATTCGCCAGTCAGAGTCACAGTCACAGAGAAGTCGAAGAAGAGTCCCAGTCAGCCTCGACAGGAGTCAGGCTCGACAGGCAGTCTGGGCAGAGAGCCAGACAAGACCAGAAGTCGAAGAAGAAGCTAGACGAGCTAAGCAGAGAGGCTACACTCCCGTCGAACCCCCCGTCACCACGTCGAACCCCCCGTCACCACGTCGAACCTCCCGTCACCACGTCAGCCCCTGGAAGCGCTCCCTCAACTCTCTGTTCACTAGGCCACACGGTCCATCGTCATTAATAAAAACACAAGTCATATTTTTATATACACCCGTGTTTGTTATTTGTCACTATATAACACTTTGCCTTCTCGGCAACTCCGACCACGCTCCTGTGCAAACTACGCGGTTATGGTATTACCGGTCGCCTGCTTGACCTAACCCAATCTTTCTTAAATAACCGCAAAATGAAGGTCGTTCATACATAAATGTAAAAAGATTAATTAGAAAAGAGTGAGGAGTACAAGCTAGTTAGAAAGGAACAATAGAAAGCTGAGAAAGAAGGTGCGATGACAGATACATAGGTGGAGAGAAATAGAAGGTTATACAGGGGAGGGGAGAGAGCTAGAGGCCAGTGGTTAGTAGATGAGTATTAACTTTGCATTTAAATTTCTGGAGGTTGTAGCCGTCAGGAAAGCAAGAATGCGGGAGTGAGTTCCACAGGCGGGAAGTGCGAGAGAGGAAGCTGCAGGAGTAGAATTGTCGTCTGCATTTGGCTAACCTGACTGTGAATGGGTGGGACCCAGTTGCCAGTCTGGTTGCACGAGTAAACACCTGTTGAGGAGGCATCAGAGACTTAAGCTCATCCGAGCAGAAGCCATGAAAATATTTATAGAACAAAGGGAGGCCACATTTCAACGATGGGGAAGTGGCTGCAGTCGAGCCGCCAGATCAGTACCTATCACATTACAGACTCTCCTTTGGAGCCTGTCAAGAACACTGAGGAGAACGGCAGGGGCACCTGACCATAAATGGCAGCAGTACTCCATGCATGGACGGATGGTTGACTTGTATATATGCAGGATGGATTCAGGTGGAAAAAACATCCTGGATCGACATAGTGACCCAACCTTTTTAGCAGTAGATTTTGCTATGGATTCAATATAGTGGTTCCATTTGAGGTCTGAGGATAGGGTAAGTCCGAGGAGGCGTAGTGTATTACTCTCCGGGAGAATCACCTGGTCCATGCTTATGGGGGCAGAAGAGGTTGCCTGTAATGGTTGACAGACAACAGCTTGGTCTTAGAGGAATTGAAGTTGACAAGCCACTTCTTGCCCCAGTTCACCACAGAGTGTAGATCCCGCTTAAGGTCAGCAGCGAGATTATGTCTGTTCGCCACGACAGGTTTCTTACTGGAGCGGGAGTATATTGTAGTGTCATCTGCGTAGATGCCTACTTGGGACTTGATCTCATCTGGGAGGTCGTTGATGAAAATAAGGAAGAGCGTCGGGCCCAGGATAGAGCCCTGATGTCTGTCTTTCAATATGGAAGCGAATCCTGAACAATCTCATCAATTATGGAGGAAATACTTGAAGCAACTGGAATGTGGTTTTACAGACGGATGCTGAGGATATCTTCGACAGAACACTCGATCAATGACGACGTTTTACATGAAAAGACAGCTGAAATTTTTAAGACATATAATGAGGAAGGATGACCTGAAAAAAACCTGACGCTAACGTGATGGATAAAGATAAATAGAAACAAGGGAAATAAACACATAACATACTCGATGGGCCTGAGCAGATATACAGACGAACGGGGATTGAATGTGATAACAGGAGAAGTGTTATTAAGAAACAGGGACAAGAAACAGGGAGATGTGGAAGACCATGATCACCTATGTCCTGAAGGCACACGCACATAGCGGAAGAAGAACTATACACCATTCTGGTACGGATATACAACATTGGACAAATAAGATAAAACATTTATAAAGCCATTATCAATTTGAATTTTCAATTTTGCTAATAATTCGTTGATATAAAACTTCAAATGTCTAAGTACTTTTGGTTAACACCAGCCATTTTTAAAGACGCATGTTTGTTATATTGCCAGTTTATTTGTTTTCTTAAATATCACATATGCCATACATATACCATACATATGCCATACGTATGCCATACATATACATATGCCATACATATGCTATACATAGCATACATATGCCATACATAGGATACTTCATCTTGTATCTAAGAATGTAATTTCTTTTTTGCTGATAATGATTGCATTGATAATTAAATAGACTAATACTTACATGGCGCAGTCGATATAATTGACTGCATGATAAAGTTTATTGAGGTTGACTTTCATCAAGCCTTTCTCCCTATTTCTTTGATTTGTCCCTTTTTGTTTGTTGTAATGGAATGTCTCACACACCCTATCACCTATGTTGGCTGACTATATTAGTAGCCATAAATATTGAGCGCAGGACATACCTGTGACTTGCTTAGGCAACTAGGATAGCTTGGAGAGTGAGCGATCGGTCTTGAGCAAGCACTCTTGATCACCTCTCTGATAAGACGCAGAGAGAGAGACCCAAGCGAGGGTTTGCCGAAGGGTAGAGTCTTGCTTGGGTTCATAAAACAAGAGCCCGACACAGCCTTAAGGGATATTATTGGCCGAGCCTAAGGGTTCGGAAACTCACATAAATAGACCTTGTGTCACACCTAAGTTAGAAGGTGGCAAATACCCTAACCTCGGCAACGAGGCTTGATTGCAGACCGAGCAATCGGTCTTGAGCAAGCTCTCTTGTTCACCTCTCTGCATCCGAACAGAGAGAGACACTAGCGAGGCTTAGCCGAAGTTAGAGTCTCGCTTGGGTTCATAAAACAAGAGCCCGACCCAGCTTTAAACTGCGTCTACTGGATATTTTTGGCTGAGCTTAAGAGCTCGGAATCCTACATAAATATACCTTGTGCCATACCTGCGTTAGTGGGAAGGAGGCAAATACCTTTGATTCGGCAATTATTAGCCTTCCACCAAATTCTTGCCGTAGTGTATTCTCTTCACAATAAAAATTTCTTATTTCATCTACACACGTGTTGCTGTTCTTTCACTCGAGTACTACCTTGTTTGTTTCTAAACCCTTTAAAGAATACAACATCTCTTATAGTAGCTTCAAAATTTGGCCTCTGATGGTGATATAACACCGCCAACATGTAGCGTCTAGGGCTTGTATTTCAAAAGATTTAGGCCCATATCAAATGATATTCAGTGTTGTTTTCAATTAGTTCTTATATCTTTGAATAACCCAAAGATCACAAGCGAGTGATGGTTACAATAGATATCAATAGTTAAACCAGTGGATGAAGAGGGCTACGCAGAATGAACATGCTACAGACTGCGCCGCTCGAAATTATAACCGAATCCACGACTTTCCGTTGCAGTTTCACGACAGAATCTTACATCTCTCATACTATATAAGTCTAAGTAGAAGGTTATGAAATCGAGTATATGGGTCATAAAATACTAAATATATGCGATTAAAAATGAGAAGATACGAACTCTTCCGCAAAAGGCCAATAAACCAACTCGTGAAACGCGATAGTTAATAAAAATTAAACTTTAGGATCTCCAATTAATAGATATTGAACACTTCAAATGCCTCGGTATATGGATAATTTAAAATAAATTTAGTATTAGCGATAAAGAAATTGGACATAGAATTGGTTGCAGGAGAGTTAATTTTCCACAATACCCTAAATTGCTACAAATCCAAAACATTGACCTAAGAACTCGAGTTATGTTCTTAAATAGCCTTTTCTTATCGAAACATTCATAAGGATGCCATATCCAACCCATTCAGAAATGTGCAACCTACAAGTTGACTTCAACCTTTCATGTAACACCACGAATTTCTCAGAGCAATTTATAAAAAATGGATTCGAGTTAACGACGATCGTTACTTCTAGAGATAAGCACCCTTTTTCGAAAGACTTTGACTGATGATATAGAAGTCCAGACAAAGAAATGTACCAAATATCATAAACATACATCATTTTGAGTTTGAGTTTAAGTTTTGTTTAACGGCACATCAAACTCTGTGGGTTATTTAATGCCTAAAAGGTAGCGTATTAAGATATATTTTTTTTAATGTTTGGTTCTAGTGAGAAGATTGACTTAGTCAGATTTTGATGAAAATCATATGTATCTTTTATTATTTCTTTTTAGAAAGCTGAAGATGTCATCTAATTTTGTATTAAAAAAATGTATTGTTGCTAATAATTTCTTTTTTCAAAAATGTGTTATGGTAATAATTTTTTTTCCTTCAGAAATCTATATTTTTCTATGAGGTCATAGTGTTTTCACCCCAGTTTGCCTGTTAACTATTGCCCGTAGCTGGGGCCCTAACCCGTCTTTCCACTCTTGGTCAAGGACGATCTGGAAATAACAGCAATTAAGAGGTGGTTCCATGCTCTTCACAACCTCCCAATCAGAGGCCTCGCTGCCGGATGCAAATCAGCGTCATACCCAGGACCAACTTACATCAGTTGATGTCTTTCAACATGAGTAACAACTAAAGGGAATCGCATATGTAAATTGAAGAGGAATAATGACTTGATCAAGATATTTACGTTCTAACAAGAAAGAAACCCCAATCAATGGTTAGGTGAGCAGTGAGAACTATTTACTTTAATAATTATTTTAGGAAAAATATTCGATACATTTTGATAAAATTTAACACTGGTGGCTCAGCCAATGAATGCAAAATTCTTTCATATAGGTAAACGGTTAATAAGAGCATTAAATTTATATTTCCTGGTATAATGCAGTATAATGTAAATACGGGTAAGAAGATTATGTTACGCCAGTCTTTATTGTTTATAGGGATTCTGTCAGTTAAGTACAATAAGTGATACACATTTGGATGTTCATGTCTATTTCGAGTCATGAAAATTTTCCCCCAGTACTATTTTTACTGCAGTAGTCTGGTTGCTAACCAAGGCTACAAAACATAATCTGTCCTGATGTTCAACTCATAGAGGGAGGGAGAAGAGCTAGATTCATAACTTTCTAAAGGGTATTTGTGCTTAAGTGAAAGCAAAGAATTCAACTGGAATTCGAACACAGCACTCTAATTTAAATTTCTGAGCCATTATCCATTGCACCAAAAATTACCTGTCTTAAAATCAACGTTTGAATTCTTGATCAACTAATTGAGCCGATATTCTAAAATTCGATTCCGTATAATTCTCGTGCACGCACTGATACGCAGACACTCAGTCTCTGCAGATTTGTCTCTGTCTACACACATTATAAATACTGTCATCTATTTTGAAATATCGCCATAATTAGTTTTGGAATCATAGAATAAGAAGATAAAGGTAATTTTACAACTGTGTCTTACTGCGTGAGAAATGTATCTATTTTAAGATGACTGGCGATGGAACACACAAAGCACGAACATCAAATTGTGCATAAAAAAATACCGGAGTGCATGTTCAAAGTTAGTTGTCTACATCCGCTCAGACGCACGTATTTAAAAACCAAAATCAAATAAATGTTTTGAATGAATCACGCACGGGCATGTGCAGACATCTACACATGCCCAGATGCACGCGCATGATGTCACCTGCGTCTGCAATCTCATAAGGATATGCGGTCATATTGAGAAAGGAATAGTGGGGAGAAAATATCGGCAGATGATAGTGAAAAAGAAGTAGAGGATAGATAGGGCTAAAAATAAAGATAAGAATATAACATATTTGAAAGACAAATAAGAAAAAAAGGGAAAGATTTTCGTTGCGTAAGGAAGGAAATTAAGATTAAACAGGTTGAAGAGGAAGGAAAACGATCATAGAATATAGACACGTGCATGCAATAACTAACCGATTCTGAATTGATGACAGCATGCAGACATAAAAATAAATATCTACTCAAATGCATAGACCCATATTTATTTAATTATTTTTAAAGTATTTGCATTATTCGGAGTATTGTCTTAATGTTTGTTGTTATGTGTACGACGTTTCGGCCGTTGTACGCTCCCGCCTTCCTCATGTGCTAGGAATTTTTAATCGAACTCATTATTACAGTCAGTGGGGTATATGAACTTAGAGAAATAGCTCTATTGTTTCTATTATTTAGTACCGTTCTTTGTTTCTGATTATTGCCAGTTCACATTCTTTGAGGCTGTGTGGTATTCTTCAACATCCACAAGCCTTATTTGCTTAATCTTATTTTTAATCGCTTATCTGAGAAATTAGATATTTGCAAAGGTCCATTAATCATTAGCACATGCCGTGATTTTAATTTAGTTAGGTTGCTTGATTTTACAACACTTGTTAAGTTGTTTTCATATAGAAGTTTGTCTAGTGCACACGATGAGTAATGAATTAACATCTCGGTAATAATTTTGAAATATCCGATTATAATTGTGCGTACTTTACTTAACTAGTTTGCACGATCGTTAAGCACTGCCAATGTCCTATGCATAATGGACTGTGCCGTTTTGACCGCGAGAAGAAGAAGAAAAGACATTAAAGTGAGAAATTAAAAGAAATAAAATGGAAGAAAATATGGAAGTGAAGAGAAGGAATCAGATTAAGCTGAGAAGAACAAACACCACATATTTTAGCCAAAAACCGAGGGTGATTAGCCTTGTTCTATTGAGATGAATTGATACACTAGATTGGGTTTTAAATGGTAACCTGAGCGCATACTCTCACGCAGCTGGTCAAGTTTACCCAGCCCCCTCACACGCGATGATTAGGTAATAAGCATGTCTTAGCTGGTGTAAGCTTGGCTTAGAGATAGCTTGTTATGCTTCTTAGCTAAAACACCGGAAAGCGTTTATTTTAGCGCGGCTGCATTGCTACAAAATGTGACACAAGGTTGAGGTTTAAAGTTTGTTGATCGTCAATACCGTGAAAAAATTGCTCAATACCCCTCGGCACTTCATTTTTGAGGATACCAAAAGAACCCGGCAATAAATCCAAGCCCCTCCCGAAAGAAACAGACTGCCTCGAGGTGAAGGTTCCTTGGTGAGTGGACTTTAAATTAAGATCGGAATGCAAAAAAAAGTTAGATTTTTCAGATGCACAGTATCAGAAACTGAATAAGGCGATCATCAAAAATCCAGTTATCATAAGTAAAAGAGCATTATCTACTGAATTATTTTTAATTATTATTAAGTTAAATTTCCGTAAGACGGAGATTTGATATGTTACTGAGTAATTCCTATATTAATTCCTGAAAAATCTTCCTTTCGTTTTCATTTTATTTTGTAGTAAACTCATTCATTGCAAGTATACTATACGCAATATAAAAATCTATTAGGCTGGACAATGTTTTCAGAGTAAAATTACTTTTAAATGGAAAATAGTGAAACATTATTCGAGTTATATTATATAATTACATTACAACTATACCATCTGAATCTGTTCTTACTCGAATAATTTACAATAACTGATTTAGTTGTGTCAAATTTTATTATTGTAAATTAAAATAAAAGAACAAAACCAAATTAACTTTTTTTACATTTCAGATATATAAAGTTTGCCATGGCTCATTAGAAAAATATTACCTAAAATAGAGAAAAGCGTTAGTGTAATTTAATTAGATGCGGGAAGAATGCAAAAAAATTGAAGAGCTGTCAAAGAAGAAGTAAAAGAGAAGTCAGAAAAATTATTCAGATAACAGCAAGAGAAGATGTCGGATTATGAAGATTATAACGAAAGTAGGTAGGTTGTCTCCCCCCTGTCAACTCTAGTAGCTAGAGGGCAAGAGCATCAAGACAGAAAGATTAAGCGAAACAAATTTTAAATAATAAGAAATGCACTGAACTGTAGAAGTCTAATTGAGGAAATTATTAAGCAAAAAATGATTAAGAGTACTTAGAACACTGGATAAATAAAGGAAGAGCTCAAAATTAACACCTTGAAATGAATATCCCAAAGAGAGCAAAGAAAGGATCTAGAACCTTTGAAACGCTAGGTAAATAAAAGACCTCAAAATTATAACGTTGAAATAAATATCCTAAACCAAGCAGAGAACAGAATCAGTGTATTTGGAATAAATAAAGATAAAGAAAGGAAATTATTACCTTTAAATAAATTTTACAAAGAGAGCAGAGAAAGGATTCAAAGAATTTGGAAAGCTGAATAAAGAAAGGCAGACTACAAAATTGTCATGTTTAAATGAATACCTTATAGAGAGCAAAGAAAGGATTCAGAGTATTTGGAAAACTGGATGAAGAAAAGAAGATAACAAAATTATCCCCTTAAAATAAATATCCCTAAAAAGCAGAGAAATGATTCAGAGCATGTAGAAGGCTGTATAAAAAAAGGATGACCTCAAAATTATCACCCTGAAGTAAATATTCCAAAAAGAAACGTGTAAGCTGCGCAAAAAATTGCACTCAAAGAGATTTCTCAACAGTAATTCTTCATGATGAACATTGGATGGGTCACACTGGGTAGAAATGTTGGGTCCTTTTGGGAAAAAGAACACCCAACCGCGCTTACAAGTCAACATATTCAAGTGCCTTAATGTTTAGAGATATTATTGCAGACCGTGATATACGTCTTTCTATATAGTAGTGAATGTTGAACTATCTCCTCAAATATGAAAACAATTACTTTAAGTAAAAAAGTGATTTTACAGAAGGATGATGAGAATACCATTGACCGAATGTGTGAGCAACTTCGAAACTTTAAAGAAAATAAAACAGAAGGAACTTATACCTAACATCAAGAAAAAAATAGTTGAAGTTTCTAGGGCATAAAAAGAGGAAAGATAGCTTACAAAATCTGATATTCACAGAACAGTGTGACTCAGAGGACAAGGCTGGAGAAGGGAGAAAGAAAGAATAAAATGACAATGATTAAAGGCAAAGGGATCGTAAAATTTTCGAGTAAGGCAAGGCAAAGAAAGAAAAAAGATGAAAAGGTAAAGTAGGAAGGATACTCAAACGATGACAAAAGCGAGTTGCTTTTGCAAGGAGACATGGACATGTGAGAGTAGAAGGCTGAGAAAGAACAGATAAATAATGAGGTTGAAATAGGAGAAGTAATAGACCTAGCTGTAGAATAAAAATAATAAGAAGAAAAAGAATTGGTTGGAATTTTTATTTTAATAATCATATCGCCCCAAGCAAAATATTTTACTGTCACTGTTTTGCAGGGGGTTACATAAGATGAAAATCACGAGAAAGAGTGACAGATTATAGGGGGTGTCAGGAAGTGGGTAAGAGAAAAATGAGAATACTGATGAGAGTGGAGTGAACAGAAAAGGAGCATGAAAGAAAGAGGTTAGTTAGATAGGAGATGGGTATCGACTTTACAATTAAATTCTTCTCGATGAAGCAATTAAATGGAAGGGAAGTGATAGGCGGGAAGTGAAAGAAAAGAATCTGATGGAGTAGAATTTGCGTTTACATTTTATTGGTTTCTCAGTAAAAGAGTGGGACCTAGTTGCTAATCTTGTGGCTCAAATAAATTCATATATAGGGGGCACCAGTGATCAAAGTTCATCGGGGCAGAAGCGCTGAAAGAATTTGTAGAAGAGACACAGAGAAGACACATTTCGCCGGTGTAAGAAAAAGAAATTACAAAAATCAAAGAAAAGTTAATAAGAGAAAAAATTTAAAACTGAGAATAAATAATAAGACGATCTCATCAAAGACGAAGAAGAGACTTGAAGCAACAGAAATGTGGTCCTACAGAAGAATGCTGAGAATACCATGGATCGAACATATGAGCATCGACGAAGTTTGAGGGGAAATTCAAAACAAGGAAATTTATAGTTAATATCAAGAAGAGATAGATGAGGTTTGTAGGTCATAAAAAGAAGAAAAAAGGTTTGTTAAATCGGATACTCACAGGACAGACCGAAGGCAAAAAGTGACAGAGAAAAACAACGCATAACACAGTGAGCATGAGTAAATGGATGATGGAACAGAACTTGGGAGAAATAACAGAAAGTCAAAATTTATTAAGTGCTATAATGGACAGGAAGTTGTAGAGTGCCATGATCACTAAGGTGATGATGCTCATAGGACGAATTGAAGGCAAAAAGTGAGAGTGAAAAGCAACGCATAAAAAAGTGAGCAGAAGTAAATGGATGATTGAAGAGAACTTGGGAGAAATAACAGAAAGTCAAAATTTATTAAGTACTATAATGGACAGGAAGTTGTAGAGAGCCATGATCACTAAGGTGATGATGCTCATAGGACGGATTGAAGGAAAAAGTGACAGAAGAAAACCACGCATAACTGTTGTGGAGTAGTTTTTAGTCCAACTATGTCCAAACTGGAACTAACGAGTATTTCTACTAAGCTCTAATAGAACTCCTTAGAACTTCATTATTTATTGTACAGAAGTACAAATGCGGCACAAGGCCTAATACGGGGATGGGGGAAGGCTGGTCATCAACTGTCCTATAAAAATAAACTTAGCTATTCACTTTCGTTGACCCTGACACGCTTACAATAACCTTTCACCATAAAACCACATTTTTACTTACCATTCTTACCACGTCCACCATAATACCTCAGGTTCTCTATGTAGTCCTACTTAACTCCCATATGTACAATGTTCAGTGGAGGGCATGGGCAGAAATAACAACATTTAAAATTCCCCAATGATTTTATACAATGAAAGTAAGATATGTACAAGAAACTAAACAAAATCATATTAGTAATAAAAGCCCCCCACTACTCTAATATTGTGACAGCAAAATCACTTCTCCAGACGAAATATAATGCGTGGCTTTAGAAATATAATAATATCACTTATCCGATCCGCAATCACTCACACAATCACTCACAGATTTAAACATCATAACAAAAACGAAAAACACACTTGAAAAATAACGAAAGTCGCCACGCATCCACCGGGGAACTAACATTGTTGAACACCTAAGGTGGGAAGGGAAGGGGGTTAAACTAAAGAAAAATAGGGGACGAAAAAGAAAAGGGGGCCAATGAGCAATCATAACCTAGCTAAGTTAACATTGAAGCCAAAAAACAGAAAAATCAAACTTTCCCTACACTAACCTAACAGGGACGGGGTGCACATGTTCTGCCCAGCACACCCAATATCCTGATGCCTAACCAGCATCAAACAACCACTCCAGGTCAGCACCTTTCACTCGACAGAATCGCGCAAGATTCACCCACCTTTTGCCAAATTCAGATGGAGTGAGTCGTTTCCTTTCCGTCCTGATCTTGACTTTAAGCTGATGCTTAAAGAACAAGATCAGTTGGGAAGAGGTAAACTTCTCATCACCATAGAATTCCTTCTGTCGCGTCGTCCAAATCACGACTCGCATAACACCTAGTAAGCAAAAGAGCACATAGTGCTCAGCCCTAGATAACGGAGGCACGACATTGCTACAAACAGAACTAGCCTCAAGGACAAAGAACTTTCCACGCAGCATACGAACCATGAGGTCTTCAAGAAACTTACACAACGGGGCAACAACACTGCAGTGGAAGAAGGCATGATCGACGGTTTCCGTCGTCAGCCCACAACGCACGCAGGTTGATTTTGGTGTTAGGCCCGCTGCATGAAGCCTCTTGCCTACCCAGAGAGCCTTTCGTATCATCAGCCAGGTGAGTGATGCCTCATCGTTAGTGAGACATTTCAACCCAGGCGCCCAAGGCCATATGGAGCGAGCCTCCTGCTTCGTAAGCCCGAGCTCGCCAATCAGTTCATCTTGAACGGCCCCCCTAACTAAAACCCGATATAATGCCCTAAGAGACAACGATTGGGCGTTGGAGAGGCCATCCGTAGCCCGCAAGAGAAACTGGAGAGCCAAACGACATTCTTTATAGAAGGAGCACTCGCCACGAGGAGTACGGCCGGCCTCCTCCTCCGACAAATGCACACTTCTCAGGGATGGAAAGTTTTTATGGACGTCCTCTTGAACGAGGGCCGCCGTTCTCATCCTCCAGCATACACATTCGATCCAGGAATCTAATGCGAAGCGTGTGTTGACGAATCTCAACGCTAGGCATGCCCAGACCGCCCTCAGATGGATGCAGGCAACAGATCTCGCGACGTACCTTGGGAGACTTGCCTTCTCCCCAAAGGAAGGAGAACAAGAACTGAATTAAACCCAAACGAATGGCACACGGGAGAGGAAGTACCGAGAGTCGGTAAAGGAGAATCGGGTAGATGTGCGAAGGCACATACTTCCGCCCATCCCCTTTAAGGAGAGCTTCCTCCGAGTCCACAGACGAACTGCGCCCTCGGCCTTCTCTCGAACCTCCGACCAATTCATTTCCAACTGGAGATCAGGACCGAAAAAGACGCCGAGAATCTTGATCGGCCCGTCCGTCCAGAGGAAAGGTCCGGGAAGAGAAACTCCCTTCCACGCCCCCAATCGCAAGCCAACAGACTTATCGCGATTGATCTTGGCCCCTGTCACCGTCTCATAACATCTGATTTCTTTGCTGACTTCGTCAATCTCGGCTTTGCTCGACACAAAAACCGAAACGTCGTCAGCATAGGCGGAGTACCTGGCCGAGGTGGTAGCACCAGGTAGGGAAATTCCGCGAAGGACCGGATTCGCCTTTAACTTGCGAAGGAATGGCTCCAACGCAAGAACGTACACAAAGGCGAAAGTGGACAACCTTGACGAATGGAGCGAGATAAAGTGAAGGGCTTCGATCTTACCCCATTCACTTCCACCAGCGCACCGGGGGACTCATACAGCAGTCGGATCCAGGAGCGAAAGTACGGCCCGAAACCGGCGGCGGAAAGGACAGACTCCAAGAAACGATGGTCAACCCTATCGAATGCCTTGGACTGATCCAAATTGATCAGCGCGGCTTCGGTGTCGGTTTTCTCGATGATCAGGCGTACCAAATGAAGGTTGTCCTGAATAGTCCTGCCCTTCACAGCACAAGTCTGCTCGGGGCCAATCAGACTAGAGAGGACAGCCTGCAAACGGCCGGCCAAGATCTTGGCAAAAATCTTTAAGTCAGTATTTAACATCGTTAAAGGCCGATAATTATCTATGCCACCCCCACCGCTCTTGCTCTTGCAAAGCAACTTGATTACACCCCTGGTGAAGCGTCGAGGTATAGACCCCTGCCTTCATCCAGTTGTTATAAACAAGAGCCAGCAGAGGAACAAGAACGGACGACTGCCTCAAGTACAGTTCGTAGGGAAGACCATCCAAACCTGGAGTTTTGTCCCGGCCAACCAATTTCAGCGCATCCCAGATTTCCGACTCTGTTATGGGCCCCTCGCACCTAGCCGCTTCAGCCGCCTCGAGGCGGGGAAAGTCAGCCAAATAGGTGTCGAACAGAGCAGAGCTCAGACCGGGCTCCCTGGTGAAAAGATCCTGGAAGTAATCCCGAAAAGCTCCACATATACCCACGTCTGTAGTCACGGTACGACCATCCGGCAATGTGATGTCCTTGATATGCCGATTGGCTGCTTGCCTAGCTTCCTCTGCACGCAATTCTGCGGCCATATTCGTTGCCTCAGAAGACATTCTTTTTAACCTAGCCCTAACTACCAGAGCTTGATCCTTCTTGATAGCCAAGGAGGCCAGCTCGGCCCTAGCTAAGGCTACGTCCCCACTATTACGGGATTTAACTGCCCGATCAACTTTTTTCTCTAACGTCGATTGCGCCGCTAAATTAGCTAAGTTGAGCCGACGGCTATAGTCGGCAGCAAACGACCTAATTTTGGATTTAAGTGTATCCCACCACTTATTCCCAACCACAGCCCCCGTCAGTTCCCGCTTTAGTGTTAGTAAAAGCTGGTGCTGGAAATCTTGGCTATCAAATAATGACGCGTTCAATTTCCAGTAGCCAGCCAACTTAACCTTAGGCTTATCTAAGTTTACACGAACCCGGACGAGCCTATGATCCGTGTAAACTATGGAATGGAAACTTGGACAACCTAAGAGCCCTACGTCGACTCTCCTAACTAGGACTCGGTCGAGGTAGCTTGCGCGTACCTTCGAATCCGAGCTGCCCCTATTAGTCCAAGTCCACACTACCTCCCGGGGGTGTTCATTTCGGTATTTATCGACAAGATCATTCCTGTCGACAAATTCCCGAAATGGTTTCACATCCGGGTTGTTAGTACCCGATCTTTCTCCTATACGATCCTTCTCAGGGTCAAGGACGGCATTCCAATCCCCCGCTAAAATTACCCGCCTCGATGTTCCAAAGAACGACTCGAGCTGCCGAAACAAAGCAGGACGCTCCGCATGGACATTGGGCGCGTAAACCCCAATGAGGCGAAAAGACTTCTCCTTTATGGTAATATCCAGCACACAAATCCTGCCCGCTGGATCCGCGAAGACAAGCGCACACGCCGCACCCAAAGACTTGCTCACTAGCCAGGAAACACCTCTCGAACCGACCATCAAAACATGCTGAATAGAGATCGTAATCCCTAGACAGTATGCCCTCATAGTCGCCAGCAAAAAACCGGGTCTCCTGCAAACAACAAACATCCACCCCGAGGCGCTGGAGATCATGAAGGAGTCTCACCCTCCGAGACTCAGACCTCAGCCCCCGGGCATTCATACTTGCTAACCATAAAGCCATTGTGATGCATAATTAGAGTTGGGGTCCTGGACAGAACATGGTCGGGGAAAGGATGCCGACAGCCTCTCCCATTGACCCATGGCCCATCTCATTCTTGATGGTGCCGTCAGAGGAGACGCCGCCAACATCCCAGGGAAAGGTTAGTTTTAGCGCCCTATAGAGGGAGGGGTGAACTAAAACCGGGACCCGTCCTGTACAAAATTTTTCTCTAAGTTTGTCAGTTTTTCCGACTTGGTTGTAATGATTGGTGGAGATAGTTGTATTTTAGCGGCTTCCTCGACATGCCCCAAGTCTGCCGTGCTCCCGGCCCAGTTCGGATGACGGTTAATAACCGTTGAGCATGAGGAAAGTTTCCCGGCGACTCAACATCCTTGTCACCACATTTCTTCATTGATAGAAGCGCCTTTAACTGCTTGATCCTATTTCCAAAATCTCTGGCTCTTTCAGCCTGGGCCGAGGGGAATACGGCAGATGTCCTCCCCTTGCCTGTATGGTAGTTTCGCCGGCTTCTTGCGCGCTTCCTTATCCTCGGCTGACGAGCTTCGTTGCCTTTTTGATGGTGGAGGGGGCATCTGTTTTGGAGGAGAGGGACAGGGAGAGAGACATGGAGACATCCGGAAATAATTGATGACAGGACTGGGGTCTCGACTGCGAGGGGAAGGTTTCCGGGGAGTGGGTTGTGATGAGTGTGTTTCCTTTGTTTCCCAGGCTTTTCCTTTTGAGGGGAGGACGGGGCAGAGGCCGAGGAGCGAGACGGACGTTTTTGTAGATCTTTAATCAAGTCCTCCGATGGACGAAATGGCCGCTTTTCAAGTTGTTTCTTTAGCTTTTTGATCTTCTCCATTTTTTCATAGCCAGGGTCGTAGGCTTTTTTAAGATCTTCTAAATTTGGAGCCGCCCAAGCCGAGGCATCGCCCTTTTTGCTGGTGGAGGGAGTGGGGCTGTTAGTGCCTTTCGTCTTAGAGGTTTTCGGGGACCGAGATTCCGCAGCTTGACGCTTCCCCCTGGCCCTGCCAACAACCAGCCACTCCCCCTTTGCCTTCTCCGTGGCTGCACTTGCAGCTGGTGATGGTTTTTCGGGGGGTGAGGGAACTTTCTTGTTCCCAACCGGGGTAACTGCCGCACCGGTCCTGGGTATTGGCATGCCCACTACGGGCGAGACGGATGTAACAGGAGCGGCCAGAGGGGGATTTTGGTCGATTGGAGCCTGGCTTCCAGAGGCCTTCTTCTCTGGGCAGGAGGAGGAGAGGTGACCAGCCTCTCCACACCTCCAGCATTTTGGTTTGCGGCCGGACACGATCACCGGCAAGCTCAGGCCCCCTACGTCAAGACAGTTGGGGATGGTCTTGAAGGTCTCGTTGTCGATCATTATATCGAAAGACCATCCCCCGTTCAGGTCATCGCAGGAGGCATCTAAAATTTCGCCGAACTGCGAAAAGTACGCAGCAAGATGCTCCCCGATGACCTGAGGAGGAACCTCATATACTGCTACCCTGGTCCTTCTTTTGCCTTCATACACTGCGCGGAGGGTGTATACCTCAGTTATAATGTCTTCTTTGGCCATTCTCAGGCAATCCACTGGTGTGGGCAGCAGCACGTCCCACATGAAGAAGCCCGCACCTTTCACTATCCTTAAGGGCTTATACCCCTTTGACTGCAGTGTTTTCAACACTGTGTCTTTCGTGCTGCGACAAATCTTGCGCGTACGCTTGTCCACCACGAAGACTGACACTATTCTTTTTTCAATCCTCTTTAATTCTTGGGGATCTACCAAGAGCCCACCTTCTACGACAAGGTGTGCGTAGCTCTTAGCTCTCTCCAAGAACTCCGTCAGATTGATCTTAACTTTCGGAGGGGACTTCCAGCCACAGGGCGATTCCCCGGCCTCCGCATCTTCCGTTGTCTTGTCTTTGTCTTCTTTCTCCTTTGCTTGATTCATCAACGTTTTTCTGGCCATTCTCGGCCATTGTTGATTTCATTGCATTTTCTTTTTCCTTTCCTTCGTCATGCTCTTTTCCCGGAAGAGGGGGAAAATCCTCATTAGTTTTTTCTGGCGGTCCCTTCCAAGGGGGGTCAAAATCAAGCTTTTTCTTTATTGACCGACTAGTGTCGGTCATTTTTAAGTTCTGACACTCCACGCAACACTTTTTTTTTTCCACCAATCTAAATTAATATTATGGAGGGGTGGGAAAAGGCTGGGGGGAAAAAAAACGGAAAAAAAAATATATAAAACAAATAAATAAAAGTTCAAAATAAACAAACGACAATTATAGACAAGAAAAACGGTTTTAAATTAAAACCAACAAACCCCGAAGGATTTTAAAAATCAATACAATTTAACCTTAGCTAATAACGGCAAAAATGCTAGCCTTTAGCGGCCAATTATACGCTAAGAACTTGCCTTAAAACGGCACAAAGATAAGCCTCTAGAGAGGTCTACCAAAAGAAAACAATGAGTAAACTTTACAAAGTTACAATAAGACTGAAAATAAATCAAACAAACAGAAAACAGGAGTTACCTAAAAAGGCTACTCTCGTTAAAAAATAGGAGGAGGGGCAAAAAATAAACTTTCCTGGGTTAAATAAAGTTTACAAAAAAGGAATCAACAAAATAAAATTTTTACAACGAATAAACTTTACAAAAAATGAAACAAACTACACAAAGAAAACGAATACGAAAAATAAATCAAACAAAAAGCGAAGAGTCGCCTAAGGCAACCTCCGTAAATGAAATATGGGGAGGGGTTAAAAAAAAAGAAACGTGGAAAAAAAAGTTAATTAAACGGTTGTTTGGTCAAAAAAGAATTCAAATAAAAGTTACTGTTAAAAGAAAAGTTTTTAAACAAAAATAAATATGGCACTTAAGGCCAAACGGATACTGAAAAAAAAAGAGAAACAAAAAATTAATTCAAGACGGCCGACCTAAACAAAAACAAATATGGCCGCCAAAAAATACGAAAATAAAATACAAAAAGCTAGAAAATAAAACAGAAAAGAACAAAGTAAATAAACGAAAAAGAAATAAATAAAAATAAACTTAGCTCTACAAAAAAAGGTCTTTCTTGTAAAATAAAGGGTCCAAATGAGTGAATCACAGTATTTTTAAAACAACAAAGTCTGACGCTTGCCAAAACAAGGTCCGAGAAGTCTGAAATAGACAACACACGTCAAAAACTCCTAAGAACTTCATTATTTATTGTACGATATGTACAAATGTGGCACAAGGCCTAATACGGGGATGGGGAAGGCTGGTCATCAATTGTCCTAAATTAACTTAGCTATTCACTTTCGTTGACCCTGACACGCTAACAATAATCCTTTCACCATAATACCACATTTTTACTTACCATTCTTACTACGTCCACCATAATACCTCAGGTTCTCTATGTAGTCCTACTTAACTCCCATATGTACAATGTTCAGTGGAGGGCATGGGCAGAAAATAACAACATTTAAAATTCCCCAATGATTTTATACAATGAAAGTAATATATGTACAAGAAACTAAACAAAATCGTATTAGTAATAAAAGCCCCCCACTACTCTAATAATGTGACAGCAAAATCACTTCCCCGGACGAAATATAATGCGTGGCTTTAGAAGTATAATACCATATATCCGATCAGCAATTACTCACACAATCACTCACACATTTAAACATCATAACAAAAACGAAAAGCACACTTGAAAAATAACGAAAGACGACACGCATCCACCGGAGGGGAACTAACATTGTTGAACACCTAAGTGGGAAGGGATGGGGGATTAAACTAAGGAAAATAGGGGACGAAAAAGAAAAGGGGGCCAATGAGCAATCATAACCTAGCTAAGTTAACAATGAAGCAAAAAACTGAAAAAATCAAACTTTCCCTACACTAACCTAACAGGGACGGGGTGCACATGTTCTGCCCAGCACACCCAATATCCTGATGCCTAACCAGCATCAAACAACCACTCCAGGTCAGCACCTTTCACTCGACAGAATCGCGCAAGACTCACCCACCTTTTGCCAAATTCAGATGGAGTGAGTCGTTTCCTTTCCGTCCTGATCTTGACTTTAAGCTGATGCTTAAAGAACAAGATCAGTTGGGAAGAGGTAAACTTCTCATCACCATAGAATTCCTTCTGTCGCGTCGTCCAAATCACGATTCGCATAACACCTAGTAAGCAAAAGAGCACATAGTGCTCAGCCCTAGATAACGGAGGTACGACATTGCTACAAACAGAACTAGCCTCAAGGACAAAGAACTTTCCACGCAGCATACGAACCATGAGGTCTTCAAGAAACTTACACAACGGAGCAACAACACTGCAGTGGAAGAAGGCATGATCGACGGTTTCCGTCGTCAGCCCACAACGCACGCAGGTTGATTTTGGTGTTAGGCCCGCTGCATGAAGCCTCTTGCCTACCCAGAGAGCCTTTCGAATCATCAGCCAGGTGAGTGATGCCTCATCGTTAGTGAGACATTTCAACCCAGGCGCCCAAGGCCATATGGAGCGAGCCTCCTGCTTCGTAAGCCCGAGCTCGCCAATCAGTTCATCTTGAACGGCCCCCCTAACTAAAACCCGATATAATGCCCTAAGAGACAACGATTGGGCGTTGGAGAGGCCATCCGTAGCCCGCAAGAGAAACTGGAGAGCCAAACGACATTCTTTATAGAAGGAGCACTCGCCACGAGGAGTACGGCCGGCCTCCTCCTCCGACAAATGCACACTTCTCAGGGATGGAAAGTTTTTATGGACGTCCTCTTGAACGAGGCCGCCGTTCTCATCCTCCAGCATACACATTCGATCCAGGAATCTGATGCGAAGCGTGTGTTGACGAATCTCAACGCTAGGCATGCCCAGACCGCCCTCAGATGGATGCAGGCAACAGATCTCGCGACGTACCTTGGGAGACTTGCCTTCTCCCCAAAGGAAGGAGAACAAGAACTGAATTAAACCCAAACGAATGGCACACGGGAGAGGAAGTACCGAGAGTCGGTAAAGGAGAATCGGGTAGATGTGCGAAGGCACATACTTCCGCCCTCCCCTTTAAGGAGAGCCTCCTCCGAGTCCACAGACGAACTGCGCCCTCGGCCTTCTCTCGAACCTCCGACCAATTCATTTCCAACTGGAGATCTGGACCGAAAAAGACGCCGAGAATCTTGATCGGCCCGTCCGTCCAGAGGAAAGGTCCGGGAAGAGAAACTCCCTTCCACGCACCCAATCGCAAGCCAACAGACTTATCGCGATTGATCTTGGCCCCTGTCACCGTCTCATAACATCTGATTTCTTTGCTGACTTCGTCAATCTCGGCTTTGCTCGACACAAAAACCGAAACGTCGTCAGCATAGGCGGAGTACCTGGCCGAGGTGGTTGCACCAGGTACGGAAATTCCGCGAAGGACCGGATTCGCCTTTAACTTGCGAAGGAAAGGCTCCAACGCAAGAACGTACAGCAAAGGCGAAAGTGGACAACCTTGACGAATGGAGCGAGATAAAGTGAAGGGCTTCGATCTTACCCCATTCACTTCCACCAGCGCACCGGGGGACTCATACAGCAGTCGGATCCAGGAGCGAAAGTACGACCCGAAACCGGCGGCGGAAAGGACAGACTCCAAGAAACGATGGTCAACCCTATCGAATGCCTTGGACTGATCCAAATTGATCAGCGCGGCTTCGGTGTCGGTTTTCTCGATGATCAGGCGTACCAAATGAAGGTTGTCCTGAATAGTCCTGCCCTTCACAGCACAAGTCTGCTCGGGGCCAATCAGACTAGAGAGGACAGCCTGCAAACGGCCGGCCAAGATCTTGGCAAAAATCTTTAAGTCAGTATTTAACATCGTTAAAGGCCGATAATTATCTATGCCACCCCCACCGCTCTTGCTCTTGCGAAGCAACTTGATTACACCCCTGGTGAAGCGTCGAGGTATAGACCCCTGCTTCATCCAGTTGTTATAAACAAGAGCCAGCAGAGGAACAAGAACGGACGACTGCCTCAAGTACAGTTCGTAGGGAAGACCATCCAAACCTGGAGTTTTGTCCCGGCCAACCAATTTCAGCGCATCCCAGATTTCCGACTCTGTTATGGGCCCCTCGCACCTAGCCGCTTCAGCCGCCTCGAGGCGGGGAAAGTCAGCCAAATAGGTGTCGAACTGAGCAGAGCTCAGACCGGGCTCCCTGGTGAAAAGATCCTGGAAGTAATCCCGAAAAGCTCCACATATACCCACGTCTGTAGTCACGGTACGACCATCCGGCAATGTGATGTCCTTGATATGCCGATTGGCTGCTTGCCTAGCTTCCTCTGCACGCAATTCTGCGGCCATATTCGTTGCCTCAGAAGACATTCTTTTTAACCTAGCCCTAACTACCAGAGCTTGATCCTTCTTGATAGCCAAGGAGGCCAGCTCGGCCCTAGCTAAGGCTACGTCCCCACTATTACGGGATTTAACTGCCCGATCAACTTTTTCTCTAACGTCGATTGCGCCGCTAAATTAGCTAAGTTGAGCCGACGGCTATAGTCGGCAGCAAACGACCTAATTTTGGATTTAAGTGTATCCCACCACTTATTCCCAACCACAGCCCCCGTCAGTTCCCGCTTTAGTGTTAGTAAAAGCTGGTGCTGGAAATCTTGGCTATCAAATAATGACGCGTTCAATTTCCAGTAGCCAGCCAACTTAACCTTAGGCTTATCTAAGTTTACACGAACCCGGACGAGCCTATGATCCGTGTAAACTATGGAATGGAAACTTGGACAACCTAAGAGCCCTACGTCGACTCTCCTAACTAGGACTCGGTCGAGGTAGCTTGCGCGTACCTTCGAATCCGAGCTGCCCCTATTAGTCCAAGTCCACACTACCTCCCGGGGGTGTTCATTTCGGTATTTATCGACAAGATCATTCCTGTCGACAAATTCCCGAAATGGTTTCACATCCGGGTTGTTAGTACCCGATCTTTCTCCTATACGATCCTTCTCAGGGTCAAGGACGGCATTCCAATCCCCCGCTAAAATTACCCGCCTCGATGTTCCAAAGAACGACTCGAGCTGCCGAAACAAAGCAGGACGCTCCGCATGGACATTGGGCGCATAAACCCCAATGAGGCGAAAAGACTTCTCCTTTATGGTAATATCCAGCACACAAATCCTGCCCGCTGGATCCGCGAAGACAAGCGTACACGCCGCACCCAAAGACTTGCTCACTAGCCAGGAAACACCTCTAGAACGACCATCAAAACATGCTGAATAGAGATCGTAATCCCTAGACAGTATGCCCTCATAGTCGCCAGCTAAAAACCGGGTTTCCTGCAGACAACAAACATCCACCCCGAGGCGCTGGAGGTCATGAAGGAGTCTCACCCTCCGAGACTCTGACCTCAGCCCCCGGGCATTCACGCTTGCTAACCAGAGAGCCATTATGATCCTTAATTAGGGTTGGGGTCCTGGACAGAACATGGTCGGGGAAAGGATGCCGACAGCCTCTCCCATTGACCCATGGCCCATCTCATTCTTGATGGTGCCGTCAGAGGAGACGCCGCCAACATCCCAGGGAAAGGTTAGTTTTAGCGCCCTATAGAGGGAGGGGTGAACTAAAACCGGGACCCGTCCTGTACAAAATTTTTCCAAGTTTGCGAGCTTTTCAGATGTTGTGGTGATGATTGGTGGTGTCATCTGTATCGCTTTAGAGGCCTCCTCAATCATGCCCCAAGTCTGCCGCGCCCCCGACCCAGTGCGGATAACTGTAAGAAGCCTTTGCGCACTTGGGAAATTTTCCGGGACCTCTATGTCTTTATCCGCACACTTCTTCATTGATAACAGCGCTTTTAGTTGCTTTATCCTATTCCCAAAATTTTTTGCGCGTTCTGCCTGGGCCGGGGAAATACGGCAGACGTTTTCCCCTTGCCTGTATGCTACATTAGCCGGTTTTTTTTTTGCCTCTTTGTCCTCCGCAGATGAGCTCCTTTGCCTTTTTGATGGAGGGGGCATCTGTTTCGGGGGAGAGGGACAGGGAGAGATGCAGGGAGAGACTCTAAAGTAGTTGATGATCGGGCTGGGGTCTCGAGATCGAGGGGACGGTTTTCGGGGTGTGGGTTGAGATGAATGAATTTTCTTTCCTTTCCCAGGCTTTTCCTTTTGAGGGGAGGACGGGGCAGAGGCCGAGGGGCGAGATTTTTGTTGTCGAACCTGTTGAATTAGCGCTGCAGATGGTCGAAATGGCCGCTTTTCCAATTGTTTTTTTAGTTCTTTTATTTGTTCCGTTTTTTCGTACCCAGGATCGTACGCCTTTCGTAGTTCTTCAAGTTTTGGCGCCGACCAGGCCGAGGCATCGCCCTTCTTGCTGGTGGAGGGAGTGGGGCTGTTCGTGCCTTTAGTCTTTGGGGTCTCCGGGGACCGAGATTCCGCAGCTTGGCGCTTCCCCCTGGCCCTGCCAACAACCAGCCACTCCCGCTTTGCCTTCTCCGTGGCTGCACTTGCAGCTGGTGATGGTTTTTCGGGGGGTGAGGGAACTTTCTTGTTCCCAACCGGGGTAACTGCCACACCGGTCCTGGGTATTGGCATGCCCACTACGGGCGAGACGGATTTAACAGGAGCGGCCAGAGGGGGATTTTGGTCGATTGGAGCCTGGCTTCCAGAGGCCTTCTTCTCTGGGCAGGAGGAGGAGAGGTGACCAGCCTCTCCACACCTCCAGCATTTTGGTTTGCGGCCGGACACGATCACCGGCAAGCTCAGGCCCCCTACGTCAAGACAGTTGGGGATGGTCTTGAAGGTCTTGTCGTCGGTCATTATATCGAAAGACCATCCCCCGTTCAGGTCATCGCAGGAGGCATCTAAAATTTCGCCGAACTGCGAAAAGTACGCAGCAAGATGCTCCCCGATGACCTGAGGAGGAACCTCATATACTGCTACCCTGGTCCTTCTTTTGCCTTCGTACACTGCGCGGAGGATGTATACCTCGGTTATGATGTCTTCTTTGGCCATTTTTAAGCAATCCTCTGGTGTGGGCAGCAGCACGTCCCACATGAAGAAGCCCGCACCTTTCACTATCCTTAAGGGCTTATACCCCTCTGACTGCAGTGTTTTCAACACTGTGTCTTTCGTGCTGCGACAAATCTTGCGCGTACGCTTGTCCACCACGAAGACTGACACTATTCTTTTTTCAATCCTCTTTAATTCTTGGGGATCTACCAAGAGCCCACCTTCTACGACAAGGTGTGCGTAGCTCTTAGCTCTCTCCAAGAACTCCGTCAGATTGATCTTAACTTTCGGAGGGGACTTCCAGCCACAGGGCGATTCCCCGGCCTCCGCATCTTTCGTTGACTTGTCTATGTCTTTATTCTCTTTAGCTTGTTCCTCAACGTTTTTCTGGCCATTCTCGGCCATTGTTGATTTCATAGCATTTTCTTTTTCCTTTCCTTCGTCATGCTCTTTTCCCGGAAGAGGGGGAAAATCCTCATTAGTTTTTTCTGGCGGTCCCTTCCAAGGGGGGTCAAAGTCTAGCTTTTTCTTTATTGACCGACTAGTGTCGGTCATTTTTAAGTTCTGACACTCCACGCAACACTTTTTTTTTTTCCACCAATCTAAATTAATATTATGGAGGGGTGGGAAAAGGCTGGGGGGAAAAAAAACGGAAAAAAAAATATATAAAACAAATAAATAAAAGTTCAAAATAAACAAACGACAATTATAGACAAGAAAAACGGTTTTAAATTAAAACCAACAAACCCCGAAGGATTTTAAAAATCAATACAATTTAACCTTAGCTAATAACGGCAAAAATGCTAGCCTTTAGCGGCCAATTATACGCTAAGAACTTGCCTTAAAACGGCACAAAGATAAGCCTCTAGAGAGGTCTACCAAAAGAAAACAATGAGTAAACTTTACAAAGTTACAATAAGACTGAAAATAAATCAAACAAACAGAAAACAGGAGTTACCTAAAAAGGCTACTCTCGTTAAAAAATAGGAGGAGGGGCAAAAAATAAACTTTCCTGGGGTTAAATAAAGTTTACAAAAAAGGAATCAACAAAATAAAATTTTTACAACGAATAAACTTTACAAAAAATGAAACAAACTACACAAAGAAAACGAATACGAAAAATAAATCAAACAAAAAGCGAAGAGTCGCCTAAGGCAACCTCCGTAAATGAAATATGGGGAGGGGTTAAAAAAAAGAAACGTGGAAAAAAAAGTTAATTAAACGGTTGTTTGGTCAAAAAAGAATTCAAATAAAAGTTACTGTTAAAAGAAAAGTTTTTAAACAAAAATAAATATGGCACTTAAGGCCAAACGGATACTGAAAAAAAAAGAGAAACAAAAAATTAATTCAAGACGGCCGACCTAAACAAAAACAAATATGGCCGCCAAAAAATACGAAAATAAAATACAAAAAGCTAGAAAATAAAACAGAAAAGAACAAAGTAAATAAACGAAAAAGAAATAAATAAAAATAAACTTAGCTCTACAAAAAAAGGTCTTTCTTGTAAAATAAAGGGTCCAAATGAGTGAATCACAGTATTTTTAAAACAACAAAGTCTGACGCTTGCCAAAACAAGGTCCGAGAAGTCTGAAATAGACAACACACGTCAAAAACTCCTAAGAACTTCTAAGAACTCCTATTAATATAACTCTTATTAATATAGGAGGGAGAGTCCATTGTCTGAGAAAAAGGTTTGTTTCACCATAACAATAACATACATAGTAAGCTTGAGTAAATGGATGGGGGAACAGGACTTGGGAGAAATAACAGAGTCAACATTTATTAAAAGCTATAGTGGACAGGAAGTTGTAGAGAGCCATGAACACCAAGGTCCTGATACTCATAAAATGATCTGAAGGCAAAATGAACAGAGGCAAACAACACATAACATAGCGAGTTTACTAAATGGATGGGGGAACACGAACTTGGAAGAACTAACAGAAGGACAACGTTTATTGAGATATAAGTTACAGGAAGTTGTAGAGAGCCATGATCACCAAGGTTCATGATAATCATAGGACGGATTAATGGCAAAATGGACAGAGGAAAACAACGCATAACATATATAGTGAGCTTGAGTAAATGGATGGGGAAATAGGATTTGGGAGAAATATCAAAAAGACAATGTTTATTAAGAACTACAAGGGACAGGAACATGTTAAGAGCCATTATCACGTACGTCCTGAGGGGATTCGGCAAAAGATGACTGCAGAATTAGCAGATTCATAGGTGATTTGAATGTTCATGATGCGGTCAAGATAAACGCAGAAATATTGTAATTTCTTGGACAAGATAATTTTAGTGGTAAAGGTTAGAAAAACGAAACTGTGGCACAAAATTTGAATTCATAGGGCGTTACTTAGCATTTAGAACTTTCCTTTTTCGGACTCCTAATCCCACGTTCGAATCTCACAACGGTCGCTTTTTCAGGCATGCAATTTGATGTTACCGGTCTGTAAAGGCAAATCAAACGTGCAGTAATTCACTGAAAAAAACAACCACGGATTAATATTGTGAGAGAAATTGTTTAACGGGAATTGTTCGTTGATGGATGTACTAGCAAGAAGCCAAAATCCGTCGTGACCGAGAGTTTGTTCGTATTGACGTACTTCAAACCGCTGATCATGACAGATTATGCGTTGTCACCCAGAAACTGTCACTAAAATCCACTCAATATAGTTGCTGTATAAACAACAGGTGGACTTTTTGTGATGTTGAACAAAGACAAATATATCAGAGACAATGTCTAAAACAATAGTTAGCTGACATACAAGACAGGCATAATCGGAAATCAGTGGCCCACTATTATTTTTTCTTCCTTATTCTTTTTCCTTTCCCTCCTTTTGCCATTTTTCTTTCATTTTGCATTCTTCTTTTATTTTTCTTTATTTTTTAATTCTTTTTGTGTAATCAGTTCATTTTCTTTCTGCTTTATTCATTTTCACTGATTTTTCTGTGCGTCTTTTTTCTCTAATCGTATATTATCATTTCCCTCATTGATTATATTTTCTGTCTTTCTTTTTTTTTTCTCTTCTGCTCTCCAGAATTTGTAAGCCTTCTTTCCTCATTATTTGCTATCGGCTATCTCTTCTTGAGATTAGAGATAAGCTTCCTGTTTTTTTTTAATTTTCTCTAAAATTTTGTCGTTCGGTCAAAGGTATGCTCAGCATCCTTCTGAAGAACTACCTTTCTTTTATTTCAAGAGAAGATTGTCATATTATTTATTTTCAATTTTATATTTTTTTCTTTGTTTTTTATATTTAATTTTTCTACGTGTTTCTTACGTATTTCATTATTCTTCATTCTTCTTCTTATTCTTCTAATTCTACTACTACTTTATCAATAACCCCTGTTACACCTCCTATTTTAAATTTATCGTTTATCCATTTTTCTTTTGCCTTCTACTACCACATTTCCATCTCTCCTCGCCAAAGCATCTCTATTTTGTCATCGCTTACGTTTCTTTCCTATTTCCTTTTCTATCTCCTTTTTTTTTCATTGCTTTACGTTACCCAAAAATTTACGACACTTTGTCTTTCATCGTTGCCATTTTATTCGTTCTTTCTCATTTCTCCAACCTTTTTTCTACCCTTATTGACATCTTACTTACTTCCTTCCATTCTCCCTTCCTTTCTTCTCACCCACAAATCACCTATCAATCGTGAACATCTTCCGGTCCCATAGTTTCGGGTTGGAATTGTGGAATTATTCATTCGAGAAACCCAACACAGTCACTCGGAAAGAACGCCTGAGATAGAATGCAACGCTACAACAATCACAACAACAAACGTAATACAAGGAGAGAATATATATTGTTAAATAATAACAGCGCATTGAAGACAGAAAAGTCAATTTTTCAAGAAGAGAATTGTCCGATATTTAAAGTCTTTTTTTTTTTTTTTACAAGGCATTGTCTTTATTTTATTTTTACTTTTCTTTGGAACTGATTGCTACATTCGTCAGTAAAGTTCAACAATAAGAGTTGACATTACAAAGCAAACAAACGAACAAAAATATTGCGATTAATAATTTTGGAGATTATTTCTTCTGCTTTAGTTCATTCTGTTCATTTTTTTTTTTTTTCTGCTTTTAAAAATATTATTTTTCATTTTTTCTTTCTTTCTCTCTACAAACAAAATTGTTTCTTACTATTTCATTTATATTTCTTATATTTAATTCATTCTCTTTCCTTCTGCTTTCTCGTGAACGCCATCTTTTATTTTTACTTAGGTTTATTTTCTTACTCTTCTAACTTGTTATCTTATCTGCGTTCTTCTTTTAACACTTATTCTTTTACATTAGATCAAAATATTTCACGATATCTAAATTATAAGTTTTTCATACTTCCTCTTTATTTTTCGATTTCTGTCGTTTCGTTCGGCTTTTCCAACTTTTCGTAATATTTTTTTCTTTAGTATTTTCTCCCTTGAAATTTGTTTAAAATTCCTGATTCATCATTCTTAATATATTACTGTGTTTTTTCTATGTTTATTTGATTTTTCTTATATCTACAATTTTTTCGTTTTGTTTTCTTCGTGTTACTTTTCTAGGTTTCATTTATCGTCATTTTCTGATATTTTTTCTTTGCCAAACTGATCGTCTTTCTTTTCATGATTCCTTTTCTATTTCTTCCGATTATTATGCAGTTTTTGTCAACATTACGATTTTCCTTTGTCTTTTCTCCCTTTTTTATTCCACTTATCATCTTTTCTTTCGGTTTTTCTTTTCCATTAACTCACACCACTTCTGCCTTTCCTTCTTTATATTCAACCTCTCCTTTTTTTCTGTTATTTCTTTTATAATTTCCTTCTTATTGTTAGCGTTATCATTGTTTTCTTATGATTCTTCTTTTTTCATCTTCATCTACTTGTGGTTATTATTATTACTCATCCTCTCCATTATCGATGTTATTTTTTTCTACTTTTCATTTCTTTCATTCATTTATTTTTCTTCTTTTTCTTTTTCTTCTTCTTCTACTTCTTCAAATTTTTTCCGTTATTTCTCTTGGATAGCCATCCTCCTTCTTCAATTATTTCCTTATCTTCATGATATTATTTTCATAAGACATATAGAATATACGACATTACAATCAAAAGAACGGAAGACAGCCAAAAGAAAGATGCAAGCCAAAATGAAACACGACTGGAAAAGGGACCTGCGGGCACATCTTCGTGGTCTGCAGGTTAGCATAGGTCAAGTAATTTAACGACATATCAAACCTTGTTAGTTTATTTAAAGTCTGATACACGTAGTATAGCACATCAGCGAAATGATTGGCATAGCTCCAGTTTTATAATGGAATAAAAAACATTTTATACTAGAGTCAAATTTAACCAAATGTCTGATTTACCCTTGGGTTAGATTGTGAGCATTACTCAGTTTTTAACGCGAGTCTGAAAGTAGACACTCGAAAGGTAGATACTATTATTAGCATCATCAAATATTTTCTTCTTCTTCTGTATCATCGTCTCTGTTTTCCGTTTATTAATTCTCCTTTATTTTATTTTATCTTTTTATTCTTCACTATCAGCCATGTTTTTTCTATTTCCTTCGTCTTCTTTTATTCAGTTGTCTTCTTTAATCATTCATTAATCCTGGAACACTAACCATTAATTAAAGTTACACCACTACTAACCATCTACATATCATACCCGATTTCGAAAATATCAAAAAAATATTAAATATAAAACTTTATTTGAAGTATTTTACATACAGGCACTTCAAAGTTTGTACTTTGAGATAACATTAAGAAGAACTGAATAATATATTATTTAGGTAAGAAAATCAAGTACTGAAAATTTAATTAAATTGTAATTAAAATGGCATAATTTGCGCTGGGTACTATAAACCCATCGTTAGTGTTATCGGGTTAATACCAATATTTTCTTGATTGACGTTTTCTACTTAGTTCTGAATTTTCCTTCTTCATCATTTTCTTTTTTTGCTCTGCCACTTCGCCTTTTCATCAAAGACACTTTCCTTGACTTCCAATTCTTCCACCAACTTCCAAAATCCTTCCACATTTGCGTACTTCATTCATTTCAACATCATCCTTCTTTCCTCTTCTTCTTTGTAGAAATATTCCTTTCCTTTGTCTTTTTTGTCTCTTTCATCTTCGTCTTATTCTTTTCCTTCGTCTCCTTCGTCTTCGTCGTTTTACCTTCTCTTTATTTTTATCATCTTTTCTCCTTCTTCTTTATTTTTTCTTTGTCGTTTTCTTCGTCATCCTTTTCTTCTTTTACCTCTTCTTTGTCACTTTTATCTCCGTTTTCTTATTCTTTTTCAGCGTCTTCTTCTTTTACGTGATTTATGTCTTTGTTTTTTTCTTCCTCTTCTTTTTCTCCTTCGTCTGCATCTTATTTATCTTCTTCGTTTTCTTCGACGTTTCCTTCGTCTTCGAATTCTTCTTTGTTTTTTATCTTCTTTGTCATTTTTCGTCTTCTTTTTGTCTTTTTCTTCATAATCATTTCTTCATTGTCATCTTCTTTTTTGTTTTTATCTTCTTCGCTGTCTTTATCTCGTACTCTTCTTAGTCTTCCTCTTCTTCATCTGCTTCGTCTCCTTCATTTTCTTTTTCGTCTTCTTCGATTTTCCTTCGTCTTTGCATTCTTTTTCGTCGTTTTCTTCTCCTTTGTCTTCTTTTTTCGTCATCTTCTATATCGCTTTCTTCTTAATAATCTTTTCTTCTTCGTCGTCTTCTTTTTGTATTTTGTCTTCTTCAGCTTCTTCCTCTTTGTCTTCTTTATCTTTGTCCTCGTCCTATTCTTTATCTTCGTCCTCGTCTTCTTCTTCGTCGTTAGTTCTTCTTCCTAGTCATTTATTTTCATCTTCTTCGTCCTTTTCGCCGTCCTTCTTCTCCTTCGACGTCTCCTCGTTTATCATCTCATTCTTCTTCGCCTTCTTCCTAACGCTCGCAATTTATCACTTCCTTGTTTTTCCAAGTCTATCTGCAACATCCGCAAATTTTATTTTATGTTTTCTTTCTCTTCATTTTTATTTCTGTTGATCGTAATATTCTTCCATAACTTATTAAGAAGCGTCTTCTTCAATGTGAAGATATTTCTGTTGATTTTTCCCGCTTCATATTTCCTTCCTTTCATTACTTTTTTTTCTCGCTTTTCCATCTACTCGGTTGCTTCATATTTTTCCTCCACTTATCCGATTTCACTTGTGAAGTATTTGTTAGTTTGAAACACCCCACATCTTGCGACATCTCCTTCTATTTCGCCATCTTTCTCACACTCTCTAGATCTCATCACGCCTTTTTTCCACCAACAATTTTGCTTCCTACCTGCGCCTATCCCTCTTCTGACTACTTTAAACACCTTTATTTATTTCTTTATTAGTTGCTTCAAATACGTTCTTTCTCAGATTTTCTCAACTCTTCAACGTCAATTTTCCTCGACACAGTTTTTCGTTCCAAGCTCATCCTCTCCGTTGTCTTCCAGTTAAGAGATGTGCATGAAAATATTTTTTAAAAATAGGCGTTAAAACGAAATTTAAGACAAACACATTGACAAAATAGCATTAACGCAGCAACAGCCAAGAAAATATATTGCCATAAAATATAGCCATTTTATTTTGGAGGGGAGTGGGAGAAAAATGAAATTAAATAAAATACAAATTCAGAGCGAAGGTAGAAAACGCTAGAGGATTTAGCGCGGTGAAGTTATTTATTAATGATTAAATTCCGTACACAAAACATTCGCACAGAGGCAAATCAGTTTACATGTAGGCAATTACATATGTATCTATATATACTGTGAGATAAACAGAGACTCCATCGAGCAAGCAGATTTAAAGATTACTGACATTACAAATTTATATATATATATATATATATATATATAGAGAGAGAGAGAGAGAGGGGATGCGATGGGTAAATACTTGCTATTTTATATTTTCGATTTGGCGCATGCTAGTCGTTTGCTTTGTTTTTATTTTGTTAACTGCACCGTATAGTTTGGTCAGTTGGGCACCGGTTGTGAAGAACACCATGAGGAAATTCACTCTACCAAAAATTCGAAAATGACATGCATTACTACGTAATGTTCGCACCAGAATTTCAGCCTTTCCGAGTGTCTCGGTATCAATCTGAGGACAGTGGAGAGGATTCGGATAGAGTTGAATGAGTTTTATAGTTATTACGACGATGTTTAAAACGATCGCTAGCTGTGGAGATATTATGCCACCAATTCATTTTTCCATAGGTTATCACACTGAACACGGATACCTATATCAAATACCTTGTGGAAATAGTGCAGCTCTTGGTAACAGGACAATGCAACATGCCACACAAGAAGAACCGATTCGTGGCTATGAAACAATTTCTGCGACCACATCACCCCTTACCTCTAGCCAACTACAACCACCTTGATTATTATGTGTGGAGCGCATTTAAGCGAAGGACCAACAAAACTACTTGTAACACCAACATTAAAATGAAGGCAAGAATTATGGTAGCATTCTCAATTATGAACAAAGAGATCATGCAGAAGAGATACAGGCGATTCCGAAGTTGTCTAGAATCCGTGGATGAAGATAATGGTGAATTTATTTGATGATTTTTCTCTTTCGTATGACAGGACATTTTTGTGCAATTTTGGTAAATATATCTGTTAAAATGAGATATCAGTGTTTCTTTCATTTTTGAGTGATTTGGTCGGCAATTTAACGATCTCATTCTGTACACAGGCTTATAGATCATCAGATAACGATTTCTATATATTTACATTAGGTTATCTATCTATCTATCTATCTATCTATCTATCTATCTATCTATCTATCTATCTATCTGTCTGTGTGTTTATGTGTGTATAAATACAAATAGATATGAGATGAATATCCATAAGGCTATATATACTCATACATATAAAAGTATTTTTCTTTCTACATGTTTATATATGTTCTCATATATATAAATATACAGTAAATATCACCTTAAGAAGGTAGTACATTACAACTGTAAAAACGTCGTGTGTATGCCAATAAAAATTAGGACAACAATTCAAATTATGTAAATTGCGTAAATATTTACAATTGTGCGTATATATATATATATATATATATATATATATTTGTAAACGAGTTATTACGCTAATAACTTGTTTACAAATGAAGTATATTCAAAATATCTACAATATAATTGATTTTGAACACTTTTTAATACAACTGTGTATTGATTTAATTTTACAATAACCACAAACTAAGTAATTTAATGAAACAATCAATATATATATATATATATATATATATATATATATATATATATATATATAGTGATGATCATCCACGTATACTGTCTTAATATGTATAGGAAAGAATATTAATAAAAAGTTTTGAATTTAAAAATGTACTTTTTTTGAACAGTATTTGTTTATTTTTATTATATTTTATATTTCAGACCGCCCTCGGTCCTTCATCAGAAACAACTGATTTTTAAATTTGAATTAGAAACGTATTTCACGATTGCGTTCGAATATTTTTTTGTTTACATCACGTGGTGTGTTTGTTCACAACATGCGGCACGTCCGTAGAGAAAGTCTGTTTGTTTTAGATAAAAATTTCTTGGAATATCTGAAAAAAAAATTTTAGCTATTGAAATATTTGTAAAGATTCAACACACCTAAGTCCCTATTTAACCCTAGCTTGTGTGTATTTAATTTTAAAATCCAGTATGTTTCTTTCTTTCTGCGTGTGTATGTAGAACTAAAATTGGAGTCTATTAGTAAACATCTGCAATTTTCTCTAAGTATGATCAGGTTGATTAAAATGGGCTGCAATTGGGGAGTATATATTTATATATATATATATATTGATTGTTTAATTACATTCCTGGCGGATTCCTTATATTGGTTTGCGTGTTGAGCTTTTGGCTAGGCGAATTTTAGAGTACTTGGCTTTTGTTATTTCTCTACTCAAATTAGAGTTAATTTTGGTACTCATTTTGCTTTTCCATCTATGCAAAAGGACTTACTTCCTCCTCATCATATTTCTTCTATTGCTTATATGTTTGTTTGTAGTTGCGGTAATGACTATATAGGAAGGACCTCACCACAGATAGATTGCAGAATTAAGCAACATGTGCCATTAGCAATTCTAAAACAGGATGCTTCTACAAGTCAACTGGTAAACACTTGTCTGGTTCACACTCTAAGTTTCATTTGCAGGCATTAGAATCATTATACATTAGATCTAGAATGCCGTCTTCCTGTAAACAGAGAGATTGTCTACTTGGACTGCATATTATTACTATCTAATGTTTGTCCCTCTACCCACTATTTTCCCTTATCTATGCCCGATGATCTTCATTTTTAAATATTTAAAAAAAGATTAATTAAATTCCCAGTTGACCCTAATGAAACTTGGGATTGAAACCGGTCGGTCGTTTTCGTGCTTCTTATTTTTTATTTTTCCATCTTTAAATACCTGTAAGTATGGAATTTACTGTATTAGGTACCATCATATATATTTTTTTCAGAGGTATATAAGTATCTGAAATATGGCAGTATGGCTCTCTGTCTCTCACTCTGATGTCTCTCTGTCTCTCTCACTCTGTCTGATTTCTCTCTGTCTCTCTCGGTCTCTCTCTCTCTCTCTCTCTGTCTATATATATATATATATATATATATATATATATGCACATATTGTGTAGTTGCATAAATTTGTCATCTTTTTATTCAGCCTCTTGCCAACTGAACAATAACTTAACAATCGAAATCACAATTTTTGGACTCGAAAAACTCATCAAGCTTTTTTTTTCAATTCCACTTCGTTGTTGAACAAAACAATCTTAAATTTGCTAGAAAGAGTCCAAAAATGCGGTAGTCTGAAGGAGTTAAATCAGGATAAGATGATGAGTGTGGCAGAACTTCACAGTAGTGCACTTTTATTGCATTTATGGTCATTCAAGCGACGTGGTGGCAATCATTGTCATGTTGAATTATAGCTAGCCAGTTATTTTTATAGCTAATTTGCCCCTTCGAGCCTATTAATTTGTTAAACATACAGCTCAGCATTGAGAGTTTAGTAGTTTTCTTACCTACTTCCTGGGACTAATTCTTTCATTCTTTCTTTTCCCTGCTTGATTTTCCCGTGAAGACAACAATTTTTCCCCTGTTACAATGCGATAAAAAATCTTTGTATCAATATATAACCTTGCATCGAACTAGTAATATAGCGGTACTGTAAAAGCGATGGATATTCTTTCTTTTGTGTGACACGCAGGCACTGTGTTATTAGACTTTACTCACTAAGTGAAGATAGCGTGCTACAGTAACATGAGGGCTTTCCATCTTTTAAATCAATTGCTTAGTGGATTGGCGCAAGGGTTCTCTTAATTCAAGGTTGCAATTTGTTCTCGGTCTAAACGCGGAGGATCAGTGAGTTCGACCTCCCTCCCACTGAAACCGGGAAACCATTTCTGTGCTATTCTGTCGTCAATGTAGTCATCTCTGTGCACAATACAAATATGTTGCTTTGTGATCTTGATTAAAAGCAAGAGGTTGGATTTGATTATTCTTCTCTGTTTGTCATTCCATCTCAAGGTCTAATCGAAAATAATCTTTTACGATAAAACTTTCGAGGTTTGAATACCATTAAATTCTTCAATGCGGTCTCTGCATTTTTTTTCAACGGAATGTTTAGCTAAGAAAATTGTCAAGACACCTAAAAATTATTCACCAGTGGGTGAGAGATCACTGAAATCTAGTGAACATGTTGTATCCTAAGTCGGGAAAATTTTACAATGTCATGCTGTTACTCTCTCAGTCTCAAGTAGAAAGTTGGATCACTGTGTAAGGCCATATGATTTTTCTCATCAGAATCCATCTGGTACATTTATAAATCTACCATTCTTCCGTGCATTCAATACTGTTGCCATATCTGATCGGAGACTTCTGTTATTCACCTTGAGGTTCTCGACAAAAGGAGGTCCAAAGGAGGACCTCTAATGTAACCGATCCTGATTAAGACCCAAATCTCAGTCACTTTGTCACCGACGTGATGTTTCTTTCCTCTGTCTTTTCTAAAAGTACTTTAATGAAGATTACTCTGAAAACCTTCTTTCCCTTGTTCCCCGACGACATGAATTTTCATGTTCTACTAGACTGGCACCAATGTCGCACCCTTTTACCGTTGAAAAAGATCAATATCACCGCTGATTCTACTCTAACAATTTCTTTTCTCGCGCTTCCTATCTGTGGAACTCCCTTACGTTTCCTTTATTCGTTCATAGATATAATCTCCAAAAGTTTAAATGCCAGGTCAGTTGGTAACTTTGATTTTCTTTTCATTTCTTCGACACTTTCTTTACCTTGCTTTTTTTTCTTTCACTGTAAGTACCTACGCACCAGTGGCGTTCAAGATTTGCTTGGGAAGAGATGGTTAAAAAAAGTTGCTCGAACATTTTTATAAAGTAAAATTATACCATGTTGCTTAAGCAGTTACGATCACATTTTCCCTTTTTGAATATGTATTTCATCCAGTAGCTGGCAGTAAGCTTCGATAGAATTACTCCGGTTAGAGATTCCAGAAATCTGCAATGGCGGAAAACGCAAAATTTTTAATCATTTCACCCCAAGCAAGGCAGATTTACAGCCACTGGGGCACAGGGGGTTACACACGAGGAAAGTGATGAGAAAAAGAGACAGGTTATTGGGTGTTAGGAAGTGAGTAAAAAAAGGATCAGTGCTTGTGTGTTGAGAATGGAATGGACGGACAAAAGAGCATGAGGGAAAGAATGCGTTTCAGAGAGATAGGAGATGACTATTGACCTTACATTTAAATTCTTGGAGATTTTAGCTGTCGGGGAAGTAAGTATACGGAAGGGAGTTCCACAGGCGGGAAGTGCGAGAAAAGAATCTATTAGAGTAGAAGTTGCGGTGACATCTTTTGGTTTCGCAGTAAAAGGTTGAGACCCATTTGCCAGTCTAGTAGCTCGTGTAAATTCATGTATAGGTACCGGTGAGCTAAGTCCATCCTAGCAGAAGCCATGAAAATATTTGTAGAAGAGACATAGAGAAGCCACATTATGCCAGTGAGAATGTGACTGCATCTGAGCTGCCAAGTCGGAATCGATCACATTACAGATTCTCCGTTAGATTTTGTCAAGAACCCCGAGGTGAATAGCAGGGACACTCGACCAGATGTGGCAGTAGTGTTCAATACAAATGCGGATGGAAGATTTATATATGTGCAGGATGGATCCAGACGGGAAAATAACTTCCTGGCCCTTCACAGTGAGCATACCACTTGATATCTGCTTAGAGATTTAATCTGAGGAGATGCAGTGTTTCGCTTTCAGGAAGACTAGCCTGATTCATGCTAATGGAAGGTAAGAGGGATTGTCTGTGATGGTTAACAAATAGCAGCTTAGTTTTAAAAGCATTAAAATTCATTCGCCATTTCTTACTCTCAGTCCACTACAGATTGGAGGTACTTTTCAAGCTCAGCAGAGAGGATTGCTTTGTCAGCCTCAGCAGATTTTTGATCGAGGCCAGAGCAAACGGTGGTGTCGTCAGCGTTGATACCTACTTGGGATCTGATTACATCGAAGAAGGGATCGTTAATATAGACCAGAAAAAGCGTAGGACCTAGAATATATCCTTGAGGGACACCCTCGTTTCTATGATAGTATCGGAAGGTATGTTCGTTCAGTGAAAATAATGTTCTGTTGGTGCAATTTTTTTTTGTTTTTTCGAATTCTTTTTTCATTAGAGATTTGAAGATTTTGAACAAAGAAAGTATAAAGAAAGGCCAAAATTCAAATATCAAACTACAGGGTAAAAAAGTGGTCAACGTCTGGACCATCTGAATTTTCTCATTCCACATAGAGGTCACATTCACTAATGTTTTTATAGTAACTCATTTTACATCTTAGATACATATGCATGAAATAGAATTAATATATAATCTAATAAAAACAGACATTATAAAACTAAAAAACAAGACAAGTTCAAATAAATACTTTAAACACGTTTTAGACGTATAAATGATTTCCGTGAAATTGCTTCTTTTAAGATAGCATTTTGATATTAGGTACTTAAATGTTGGTTTTAATTTCAATTAGTTTTAATTTAATTAGTTTTTAATTGCTAATCTATCAGCTGTGTTCTCAACGAATTCTTGATTTGTGTCAACTACGAGAATGTGAATTCAAAGGAAGAAACACACGAAATCAGTTGGCGTGTAAATTCACGAATTTTAGGATAGTCTACCATCCTTTTTTAAATTTTAATGGGATCTTTTTGTTATCAAACAGCTTTTTCTTAATATTATCATCTTACAACTCAATGACGTCTATTTGTTACTCATATTATTTTATTCCTGCCTTGTAATGAATTATTTAACTAATTTTGCTTTGTCACACACAAATGCAGCAACTCTTTGAAATTTCGTATCTGATAATATTCAAATATTATTGTTTCTTTGAAAAGTGAATTATTTGTTCTAGTAAAGAAAAGATTTTTTAACTAATACGTGTCCGTTTTCAGTGATACGGCAAATCTGTACTAAATACCTCGTCGTCTATCATCAGATTTTTAAACTTACGATGCCTCATGGAATTTGCTCGAATATATTTCCCAATACTTATAATCGTTTGGGAAATGTCTTTTAAAGTTTTTTTTAATCGTGTCACCCCAAGCAAGGCATTCCACTGCCACTATAGCGCAGGGGGTTACATAGAGGGATTGGGTATAGGGAATGTCAGAAGGAGGGTGATAGACAACTTGGGATGTACATAGGGAGATAGTTGGAGAGAGTGGGTGTGAGTTAGTGTGTTAGGAGGTGTCTATTGACCTTACATTTAAACTCCTGGAGGTTGTAGCCGTCGGGGAAGCAAGCATGCGGCAGGGAATTCCACAGGCGGGAAGTGCGAGGAAAGAAGCTGTTGGAGTAGAAATTGCGCTTACATTTCATCGGTTTCACTGTAAAAGAGTGGAACCTAGTTGCCAATCTAGTATCTCGTGCAAATTCACATATAGGGGGCACCAGTGATTTAAGTTCGTCAGAGTAGAAGCCATGAAAGTATTTATAGAAGAGGCACAAGGAAGCCACGTCACGCCGGTGAGAGAGATACTGCAGGCGGTCAGACAAGTCGGTATCAATCACATTACAGATTCTTCGCTGTATTTTGTCAAGAACCCCGAGGAGAATAGAAGCTGTACCCGACCAGATGTGGCAGCAGTATTCAATACACGGGCGGATGGTGGATTTATATAATTGCAGGATAGATTCAGGCGGAAAGAATTTCCGGGCCCTGCACAGGGAGCCGACTTTCATGGCTGCGGATTTAGCAATGGATTCGACGTAGTCATTCCACTTGAGGTCCGCTGAGAGTGTCAGGCCAAGCAGGCGTAGTGATTTACTCTCTGGGAGGCAAGCCTGTTCCATGCTAATGGGAGGGAGGTGCGGTTGCCTGTGGTGGTTAATTGACAGCAGCTTCGTTTTGGAAGAATTGAATTTTACCAGCCATTTCTTACCCCAATCCACCACGGATTGGAGGTCCTTCTCAAGCTCGGCAGCGAGGGTTGCCCTGTCACCTACACCAGATGTTTGATCGAGGCGAGAGTAAACTGGTATCATCGGCGTACATACCTACTTGTGAACTTATGGTATTGGGGAGATCTTTGATATAGATTAGAAAGAGCGTAGGACCTAGGATATAGCATTGGGGTACACCCGCTTTTGTAGGGTAGTTCTGGGTGGCAAGTCCGTTTAATACCACCTTCAGTGTGCGGTTAGAGAGGAATGACCAGATTAAGTCCAACAAAAGTCCAGTTATGCCATAGCTTCTCAGTTTCCGTAGAAGGTCGGCATGCCATACTCTAAAAGAATTGCACTGAGATGTTGCTGATGCAGAAATCAATGAAAAATAAATCGGTGCATTTGGGACTGTGATTTCTCTTTTTGCATGTGCAATTTCTTCATTGTAGCCAACATACCTGGAGCATCATCAGGACAAACACTTTTCAATTTGCTAATATGCAGCCTAACCTTATCATGTTTCTCTTTGATGATATCTAAAATATCTATTCCTCGTATTTTCTTTTTAGTGTGCCCAAAGCAAGTAATTCTTCAAATAACTGAAAATCGTCAATTATTGCACGAATGAAATGCAATATTCGTGCCGAATTAGTGGAATCTATCGATTCATCCAAAACTAGGGAGAAATATACATTGTTTTTTTAAATTATATTTGTTATATTACCGGCCAATTCATACAGTTGTATTAGTCTTTCGTGATTTTTATTTTGTAACTTTAAACTTTATGATTTTTACTATGAATTCCTTTACAAGCTTTGTATCACTGAATGATTTACCTTTTTTCCAAGTCAATATACAACTTTATAGATTGCCTTTGTTGCAGTATTTCCTGAATTTAATACAGAATGGAATAATTGTCTCTACTTATGCATTCCATCTTTTAGTTTATGCAGTGCAGTTCCTCGGTCTTCACCCTACAAATTAGCATTTTTATTGTCATAATGAAAAAATTAATGTTGATGCACATTGAAAACAAGTAAGACATTTTAGCACTGTTAAACACTAAAAAATATTTCAATTCTCATTTATCATCAGTGAAGGTGATATTTTCTTCTTTCAAAGTTCATTTTAATAATTTGAATATAAGGGGGTCAAATTAAAAGAGAAATGATTTTGTTCCGGCTCTAAAGTTTTGAAATTTTCTACCACCAGTGCCAAAATATTATTAGTTTCCTCCTTTAGCTCGGGCTTCGACTCTGGTTAGGGCTGGGAAACAGTTATGATTAATATACCTTTTTGAAATTAGACTTTTCTAATTGATATTCATAGCCCATAAAACACGGCTATAATCTTAATTATAATCAATATGTCTCTGCCTTTGTTAATCTCTTATTGCTGATTATAATATAATATTTGAGTATTGATAACGACGTAAAGTTAGCAACAAATTTTAGTACAACACAATTATCCTTCGTTAACTTTAATTTCGATATTTTAGTGAAAATACAGATAATGTTAAAAATTATGTTGTTAATTGAAATGGTATGAGATAAGGATTTGAAAGATAACAGATGAAAACAGTTGAAAAGATTTACGTATTCACGTTGAGATATAGGCAAAAAATGTAGATAAAAATAAAAATAAAATAAAAATGAAACAAAATAAAAAATAAAATTTTAGAAATTTAACTGTAGACTTAAATTTTATTTTATTAAATTTATTTTAATTTTATTTTAATTTTTCCAATAGTTAAATAGTTAATCTATGTCCTTTTATGTTTCTATCCCCTCCAGAACGTCGTTGTGCTCTCATGTTCGGTACATAGTATGCTCAGCATCCTTCTGTAGAACCACATTTCACTTGCTTCATGTCTTTCCCTCATCTTTGATCAGATTGTCTAGTATTCCCAGTCCTATTGAAGGTCATATATCATATTACAATCTAGTACTTTTTCTTTGTTTCCAATGAATTTTTCCTGCTTATTGGCTATGCCAATATGCCTTCGGATCTCAATATCACACATTCCTACCTCTGTTAGAACTCTTTCTAGGTAATTAATTTACTGTACCTACTTGATTTTCTTATCCTCGACCTGTAGTTGGTATATTGGACTCCCATTTTTTCTGATGACTGTTCATTTTTTTGTTTTGTAGTTTATTTGTAGTTCTTTCTTTCCACTTTCTTTAGCTACCTTCTGTAGAAGATCTTGTTATTTGCTTTCCGTGATTGCTATCTGCATCGAATCATCTGCATATCTTCTATTGTTCAGATTGTTGCCGCAAATGATGAATCATGGCAGGACCTCTACTTCTCTCAGAATTGCCTCGCTGTATAGATTAAATAGATCTGGTGAGAAGTCACATACTTGTCTAACCCGCTTTTTCTATTTTTGTTTATCTGCTGAATACATTTCCTATACGTATGCCAATGATTTGCTGCCAGTACACGTTCTTGATTATCTGAATGGCTTTCCCGATTATGTCTATTTTGCCAAGCTTCTCTCCCAAGTGTGTGAAATGTATTTTATCGAAAGCCTTTTCTTAGTCAATGAAATATACGTACGCGTCCTGCATTTTGTACTGCTCTTTCTAGCAACATTCTGAGCAAAAAAATTGCGTTCTTTGTTCCAGTGTATTTGACGAAGCCGTATATTCTTTTCCTGTCTCTTGACTGATTTTGCTTGGTGCTCTATTCATCAGAATTCAGATTATGAGTTTTGTTATGGGAATCATCAAGCAGAATGTTAGGTGGAGTTCACATTCCTTTGTGCCTGACTTCTTATGCAGTGCTATGAAAATCGATCTGCTTCCGGTATATCACCACCGTTGTAGATTTCATATATAATTTCTGTAATTTTGTCTACGCTTAAATTATCTAATGACGTCAACATTTCTATTAAAATACCGTCTGGTTTTGGTTCTTTGCTTATATTCAATTTGACTAGTGCAGCTTCTACTTCGGTTTTTAATATTTCCTCTCCGTCGGTATTTCTGTGTATTATCGGTTGCTTTCTCATCACGTGGAAGTGATCTTCAATATATTCGTCTCATCGCTGAAGTATTTTCACTTTTTCTATAATTTTATACATCCTTTTGATGAGCATGTCTTTTGTCATGTTAGCTCTCTTATTTTTAGGAATGTCCCCTTTAAAATTATGCTCGATCTCTCTATTTCTGCACATTTACCGTTGAGTCATTCCTCTTTAGCCTGTCCGCATTTACTACTTATTACCTTGTGTATTTTTCTGTATTCATTTCCTTGACTTGGCATTGTTTTCTGTCTCTTTTGTATCATGTTGATATTTTTATCTGTGATCCACTCGTTTTTTTTTTTTGTTTTTTTTTCTACTTCTGCTTTCCTTTGGGACGATGTCGTTTGCTGATGTCGCTAATGATTTCTTTAGTGCGTCCTATTTCCAGTTTCCGTTAATAAGTTGTCCCTTGTTCTTCGTATTTTTTTTTCACACTGTCCGCATATATTTCTTGCAGGTTTAGGTCGTTCACGAGTCTATTGTATTGCAGACTGGGTGCTTCACTTGGCTTCTTCAATCTCTAGAGTTTCATTCTTAATTAACATATAACCGGAAGGAAGTCACTTCCGCAGTCGGCACTTCAATACGTTTTGTACTGAATAATTGAATTCCTTGAATTCCCTTGTTTATAGTTATGTATGCGATTTGGTTTTTCGTATCTCCTCTTGTCTTCCCGGATTTCTCCATGTTTATAATAGTCTCAGGTTGTTTTATAGGTAATTAAAGAACTCCTATCACTAATAAAAAAAACGTGTCTTAATAAAAAAACGTGTTTTATTTCATCGAAATATTTTGTAGTTATATTATAACATATTTATGTTATATTGTCTGAATATATATATATATATATATATATATATATATATATATGCATTTATATATATATATATATATGCATATATATATATATATATATATATATATATATATATATATATATATATATATATATATATATGTAACTGAAGAAGAAAAAAGAAGAAAATTCAAAATATTAATTTAAAACTGCTCAATACAAAAATAGGGCAATGAATATTTATTATTAACTATGACAGTAGAACTTGTAAATAACTACTATAAAATTGTACATTGTGTTTCGAAACCGAAAGAACAATGTCTCATCAGGTAGTTAGCAATGGTGGCAATGCATTTATGTTTTAAATCATTTGATTTATGAATACATCACTTCAACTTAATTTCTGGTAAAGCTTTCAGTACAAGTTAAAATAATTTAATAATAAAAAAACAAAAAGGAAGAAAACGAGATTATAAGATTAGAAAACAAGAAAATGAGAAGAAAGAAGAAAAGAAAAGAATTAGAAAGTGAAGAGAAATGAAGAAAAAGAAGAGAGTAAAGAGTAAAATATATGAGAAAATGTTGAGAAGTAAAAAGCTAATGAAAACAGCTAAAGAGGAGAATTCAAATTTAGAACGAAAATGGTGTTCAGACGGATATATGGGCTGAGTTACAATGTTGCCACTGAGATTATTTGGCATTTCAAAAAACTTAAATCCCATACACAAACAGAAATATTATTCATAGAACGTAAAATAAAGGGTATTTAAGGAATCTATGCGGAGATATAAATTAATACGACTTAATATTATAAATAATAATAATAATAAAAGATGCATTAAAAAAATAATAAAAATAAAATATTTCTTATCTATTTGTACCATTATTTTATTTTTATATTTATTATTCTTATTTAGCAGATATGAAAAATGGCGTTTTCCTTTTATTAATTATATATCTTATAGATATATGCGTGTGTATAACTAATTAAAAGATCACGTACATTTTTTCATTTAATCGTTATAAATATATATATATATATATATATATGTGTGTGTGTGTGTGTGTGTGTGTGTGCGTGCGCGCGTGTGCGTATGTATTTGTGCGTATATAAGCAATTAGAAGGAATTTTGACGCGTTCTTTTCATTAGTCTTACGGGTTATACAGACAACTCTTTAGAATAGATAAAAAATAAAATAAAATTACTGAAAGTTTTATCTTAAAATATATTACCACTTCATCTAGACAAAAAGAAAAATCTAATTATCTTAGAAGTAGTGAAAAGAATTTTCCAAAGGCTTCTTGGTTTATATATATATATATATATATATATATATATATATATATATATATATATATCTTTCTTTAGTGACAACTTCTATCTTAATTGAAGGATAAACAGAGACTCCCGCCCAGTTATTATTCATAGATCTGTAGTCAATCATATAAAAAGTGAAGACGCATTCCTATCGACAACGATATATATATATATATATATATATATATATATATATATAATGTGTGTGTGTGTGTGTGTGTGTGTGTGTGTGTGTACGTGGTTGTTAATGTATATATATGTGTATATATATATATGTATATATGCATGTATACATATATATGTATATATACATATATACGTGTGTGCATATTTTCGTGTGTATATCATGTATTGTACTCATTGAAATTCTAAATTATATTTGAAGGCATATATTTATTAAGTCAAAGCAAATTTAAAGAACTACCGTGTTTTCTTTGAATAGATTATCCGTCATCTTCAAATTCAATTCAAAATGGCCGATCTTCAAATGTAAATGTTTTTCACATTACGTAAAAAGGAAAGAAAGAATACCAACAAAAAACAATTAAATAAGAAAAAATGAATAACATGAGCCTTCATAAGGTTTCTTTGTATTTTTAATTGAAGCTCACATCAAATTGAAAGCTTCAATGAAAAATGTGACGTTTCGATTTAAGAAAGAAAAGTGAAAAGAAAAATCGAGAAATTAAAAGAAAAATGAAAGTACACAAACGAGGAAAATATGACCACAAAAGCAACAAAAAATGTGATGATGTCAATAGAATAAAAAGGAATCGACGAAACCAATTAGTATTGAATTCTGCCATCGCAGTTCAAATATTACTGTTTTGTTAATCGCAAGACGAAGATATTGAACTCTAGTTTTATTTTTCACTTTTTTATCTGCTTCTCCTCCTCTTATCTATTTATCAAACTTTCTGTTTATGTCTCTCTCTATCATTTGGTATTCTTATGAATATATCCGCTACTCAAGATGCTTAACTAATTTTAAGATGTAAAAGTCGCCCTGGCCACAAGGCAAATACGTATTTGAACAGATATATTATTTTCTGATGTACACGCGCATATATATTCAAAAAAGAAAAAAAATCATTTTTTAAATTTCTATAAGAATATGTTTTATCCTGAAAATCTACACCAATATACACCTATTCAACCGTCCTACATGCATACACTGGATGTGCGGGTAGAATAACGATTATCGGTGAAGAAAATATAATTGGCGCGTCTAGTTCTCCTTCCAGCCAAGACGACTGCGTTAGCTTTCGCAAAAATAGGGTTGGAAAAGATACGAGTTTTTATTTACGTATGCTTCCACCTAGAAATTAAAAAACGGAACAGGCAAACATCTCTTGCTTTCGTTGCCAAAAAGTCTGATATATATATATATATATATATATATATATATATATATATATATATGTTTAGAAATATATATATATATATATTTCTAAACATATACTGTTAAATATAAAAAACAATGAATGTCTTTATGTTTAGTCATGAGCCATTCAAAACATCGGATTTTGGCTTTAGTTGTGTGACATTGTGGAACCGCATTACAAATTTACGAACTACGTCTGCTATTCTGTGACCATTATCGTTGCATAACCAACGTTCTATGTCAAAATATATCGGCTCGGAACGAGAAATCGAGTAGCCGAGTTCGAATTCCAGCTGAATTCATTGCTTTCACTTACGCGCAAATACCCTTGGGAAAGGTATTAATCCGTCTCTTCCCTCCAGTTATGGGTTAAATAACAGGACAGATTGGGTTCTATAGCCTTGGTCGGCAACCAGTCTACCGCAGAAAGCAATGGCAACCTACAGCGGCATAATCTTCTGCCCAGTCAGTCATGTCTCTTTCGAGACATGATCGCCTAAGCGTGCATCACGTATGGCACTTAACCGACTAAAAAGAAAACCATCCTTGATGGTGGATGTCTTTATGTTAATGTTCCTGTAACCTCTCTGAAGATGACTCATATGAGCCGAAAGCTTAGAACCTGCATAATAAAAATTATCCAAATGTTGGTCAAATTTTGTCTTTATTTTCTTCTGAAGTTAAAACTAAAATACGATGTGTAGAACGGTACATCACTAAACATAATAGACATTCATTGTTTCTTATATTTAACAGTATATGTTTAAAAAATTTAAAAAATATCTGCTGCCTCGATACACTATATATATATATATATATATATATATATATATATATATATATATATATACTCAGTATAGCTTAATTCGAGAATGTTTGGTTGAATAAATTAAATCTGAGATGAATTTTTCCCTTGGCCATTCATTCCTGAAGATGATCTTCTATGCGATCGAAACATTTTTGAAAAATAATAATAATGAAAAACATTACAGCGTTTTCCTTGATACTTTTAATTACAGCATGAAAAATTAATCCGTGTATCTGACAGGATTAAAATAATGATAAATATTCATAGTATATCTAAATTATTCGCTCAAACATGCTTCATTTATATATATATATATATATATATATATATATATATATATATACATATGAAGCATTTTCTCAGAAATTCATACACTGATATCTTCAAGGACACATGGCACAGTGGATACAAGATATTAATTAGTTCCAGTGATCTGACCCAAAGAGTTGTGAATTCAATGCCAGGCTACAATAAAAAAAACTCAGAGAGTTAGGTTATAGTGGGTTATCTGTTCTAGTGGAGAGCAGTTGTATGTTGTTGCAGATTAACTGAATTTGGCCTCGATATAGATCGCCCACTATAAGCCATAAAGGAAGGTTATAAACCAAGAAAAGCAAATTGAGTTTAGAAACAACATTTTATATATACACTTATCAATTAAGGTTTCACAATTAAAGTAATTCTTTAAGTATGGAGCCAACAGACGTTAAAATATTCATGGCAATAAATGCTGAAAAGAGAGTTTTTGCGTATAAATGTAGGAGCGTTGTAAATTAGGAATCTCTTTGATGTATCCACTCCTTTGGTCGGTAAGTAGTTTTGAAACAGCGAAGGATAAGATGATAGGGAAGAGAGGCGAGCATAGTAATTTGTTTGACTTCGGTCAAGGGAGATACTAATTACACTCGTCTCTCTCGAGTCTGTGTGTGTCTGTCTGGCGATGCTTTCTGTACCGGCTTTTTATTTCATCTTTTTGGATCGCAGCAGATTATTTGCCTTTATGTGTTGGACTGATGGATCCAGTTTCTTTTTTCGACTTGATGACACAACTGACAGTTGAAACAACAATATCCGCGATCTCTTTGTAAGGCATGCCAGTGTGTTCGCGTAGTGTTAAAACTTCCATACGATTTCCTGTAGTAACGTTCATCGCAAACAATCCCCATTAGACAACTAACTGACAGTCGAAACAAGTGCCTGGGCATGACAAAAATATGATTTAATCACGGATGACGCAATATTTTTCAAGGCGAAACAAATTTCTTCATACGCACCGAAAAACAATTCATATGACTGCACACCACTTCAAATGACCTAATCTGAGGGAAAAAATGGAAATCCATTACACTCTTAACTCCAATGGGTCTAAAACTGACTATTTAGTAAAAGAAGGAAAACAAAAACAGTTGTTTCAATTAATTTGCGCAAGGGTATATGTAACTATTTATATTTAACTGTACAGTGCTGGAACAATGGCGCCTGAATAGTGAGTTCGGTCCTCAGTGGGTGCCCCATACCTTTGGCTTTGTACCACATATACGTTACTCTAAGAAGAGCCACCATAATCGGGGCAACTCGACGTGGTTAGCAAACCTGTCCCGCTAGAACAATTACGACTTGGTACTGAGTTCCATCCTAAATAGGTACCCCATAATTTCGGCCTTATACCACTTCTAATCTATTCTTAGAAAATCATGTAGCTGCACGGTTAACTATGTTTTATCTTAACAAGAATCACATGACCAAAATGTCTCAATCTTACTCTATATGGGATGGACATTCTAAATCCTTGCCTTGACAAATTTTAAAATTGTTAGCGCAGACTTGTTGGCAATGCATTGTTTTCCATTCTGCAACCTCTTTCCTCACAGACGCAATGTAGCAGTCCTATAGCTATTTCTATAGAAACGTCTCAGAGAGGCTAGATTTTTCTCGCTAAAAATCGCTATGCTATGTCCACGTATTTCAACTGTAATGGGGAAGTACCAGTCAAGAATTCCCCCAACATGGCTACTCTGTAGAACAAATACACGCGTACTGATTTCCAGAAGATTGCAGTTTTAATCTGTCAAATTTGAGGATCAATCGATATCTCTTCTACTTACCTTCATGCTCTTCACTTTTAATATCTTCAGAGCAATAGCTTCTTTGTCAGTCAGTTAAGTATCATTATGATACACGCTTGGATGATAATATCTCCAGCAGTAAGTTGCCATTACTTTCTGTGGTAGTATGGTTGCCAACCAAAACTATAAAATCCAGTCTAATTTACTTATAGCTGGAGAGAGAAGGAATGGATAAATACATTCCCCATGGGTATTTGTACGTAAGTAAATGCAATAAATTCTACGGGCATTTTTTTTAATCATTTCACCCCGAGCAAGGTGGAAGCGTCAGTGATGTGCAGAGGGCTACATAAATGTAAAAAGATTAATTAGAAAAGAGTGAGGAGTACAAACTAGTTCGAAAGGAGCAATAGAAAGCTGAGAAAGCAGGTACGATAACAGATACATAGGTGGAGAGAAAGGGAAGGTTATACGGGGGTGGGGAGAGCTAGGGTCCAGTGGTTAGTAGATGAACATTGACTTTGCATTTGAAATTCTGGAGGTTGTAGCCATCAGGAAAGTAAGAATACGGGAGCGAGTTCCACAGGCCGGAAGTGCGAGAGAAGAAGCTGCAGGAGTAGAATTGTCGTCTGCATTTGGCTAACCTGACTGTGAATGGGTGGCTCCCAGTTGCCAGTCTGGTTGCACGAGTAAACACCTGTTGAGGAGGCATCAGTGACTTAAGTTCGTCTGAGCAGAAGCCATGAAAGTATTTATAGAACAGACAAAAGGGGGCCACATTTCGACGAAGGGGAAGTGGCTGCAGTCGAGCCGCCAGATCAGTACCTATCACATTACAGACTCTCCTTTGGAGCCTGTCAAGAACACTGAGCAGAACGGCAGGGGCGTCTGACCATAAATGGCAGTAGTACTCCATGCATGGTTGAATGGTAGACTTGTATATATGCAGGATGGATTCAGGCGGAAAAAAAACATCCAGGATCGACACAGTGGCCCAGCTTTCTTTGCTGTGGATTTAGCTATGGATTCGATGTAGTGGTTCCATTTGAGGTCTGAGGACAGGGTATGTCCGAGGAGGCGTAGTGTATTACTCTCCGGGAGAATCGCTTGGTCCATGCTTATGGGAGGCAGGAGAGGTTGCCTGTAATGGCTGACAGACAACAGCTTGGTCTTAGATGAATTGAAGTTGACAAGCCACTTCTTGCCCCAGTTCGCCACAGCGTGTAGATCCCGTTCAAGGTCAGCATCGAGATTATGTCTGTCCGCCACGACAGGTTTCTTATTGGTGCGGGAGTATATTGTAGTGTCATCTGCGTAGATGCCTACTTGGGACTTGATCTCACCTGGGAGGTCGTTGAGGAAAATAAGGAAGAGCGTCGGGCCCAGGATAGAGCCCTGTGGGACACCAGCATTCGTGCTGTAAGACGAAGAGGCACCGCCATTCAGAACGACCTTCATTTTGCGGTTATTTAAGAAAGATTGGATTAGGTCAAGCAGGCGACCGGTAATACCATAACTGTGTAGTTTGCATAGGAGGCCAGAGTGCCAAACCCTGTCGAAAGCCTTGGAGATGTCCAGAGCAACCGCGGGAGCCTTGTCAGACTCATCAAGGGCCTGTAGCATGTACTCCGTTAGGGTTGTTAGCAGGTCGACCGTGGATCTGGCAAAGTGGAATCCATATTGCCTGTCGGAGAACAGTTTGTGGGCGGTGAGATGATGAACTATTTTAGCATTGATTATAGCCTCGAATAATTTCGCGAATATCGGTAGAAGACTGATAGGGCGATAGTTGCGTGGGTCCGAGGATTCACCACAGTAGTTAAATACAAGAACGACTGAAGAGAACTTCCAGCATGCGGGAAAGCAGGAAGCAGAAAGGCAGTAGTTAAATAGTTTAGAGAGGACAGGTGAAAGTTCAGGAGCACACCTCTTGAGGACTATCACCGGGATTCCATCTTTTCCACACGCCTTATGGGGGTCAAGTTTTGAAATTACTCTGGTTACTACTATCGGGGTAATATATACGTCGTGCAGTTTGGCCTCAGTTCTAATAGGGAACTCTGGACGAGTCGAATGTGGAGTTGGATGAGAATCTGTGGGCAAAGCACTCAGCTTTGTCCGCAGATGACGTGAGAACCTCAAATCCATGGATTAAAGGAGGTATTGAGGATTTTATTGTTGAGCACTCGTATTTAAACTCGGTTCTCTAATTTCTCGTTCCGAGCCAATATCCACTGCACTACAACATACCTACTGTCTATAAAATACAACTTTTCAGTAACCAGCTATTTTGAGGGACTTTTGAGAACTGCATTTGTTTAATTTCCGTGAAAACAAATATATTTTGATTTTTTAATGTTTAACTTTTTTCAACAATTGTGGGTCGAGCAGGAAATGATTTTTCTGGTGAACCATTGTTGACATTTAATTTCCAGTATTTTAAAAACTACCAAAGGGGAAACTTCTGTTAGGCTTTTTGAAAAGTTTCAAACATACACACATACATATATTATTTGTATGTATGCATATATCAGTCAGTCTGTCTGTCAGTTAAATGGCATACGTGATACACGCTTTGGGCGATCATGTCTCAAAAGAGACATGAATGACTGGGCAGAAAATTATCCCACAGCAGTTTGCTATTGCTTTCTGCGGTAGACTGTTTGCCAGCCAAGGCTATAGAACCAAATCTGTTCTATTATTTAACCCATAATTGAAGGGAAGAGACTGATTAATACCTTTCCCAAGGGTATTTGTGCGTAATTGAATGCGAGGAATTCGACTGGAATTCGAAATCGTCTCCCCGATTTCGTTCCAAATCGATATCCACTGCACCACAACACACATACTTACATCATTTATATATTACCACAAACTATCAATCATCAATATATATATATATATATGTGTGTGTGTGTGTGAGTGTGAGTGTGTGTGCGTGTGTGTGCGTGTGTGTGTGTGTGTGGATGTCTGTGCGTATATGTGGAAGTATGTGAAAGTAAAAATCTCAAAAAGTTAACGTGTTTTGCCAACACAGACACACACACATATATATTTATATTTGTATGTCTATGTGTGTATGTATGTGTGGGTGCGTGTGTATGTATATGTGAGTGAGTGCGCGAATATATGTGTGCATAGAAAATAAAAAGCCGAAAATCTTTCTTTAAATATAACGTGTTTCAGTAATACACGCACACAACCCACACGCAATATATATATATATATATATATATATATATATATATATATATATATTGGGGAAATTTTATGGCAAATAAGAAAAACTTTATTTGTCACATGTTTCGTCCTTTAAGAATTCAAAGGAAAAAAATTGTTAGATTGTTACGACTGCAGATGGGCGCGATAGGGATGCATGAAAAATGTTAGAATTTTTTTTTCACCCAACCAAATTCCTTCAGCGTCTATTCGTTTTTCTTCCTATCTATTTTGCAAATGGGCATTCCCCACTTCCCCACTTCCCCACTGTGGCATAAAAAAATCTTCCAGGAATGGGGAAATTTTGTAATAACCAGGGATCAAATTTACTGTAGATGATCTTGTGATTAAAAAACTCTCTGGACATTTATCCTTTAATCAGAGTAGCATTTGTTTATGACAAAATTGTGGTCAGTCCCGATATGATGTACAACCAACGCGAGAAAATCAGTATGGGAAATGATAGTAGGTTTTATCGGAATTCCCGGATATATTTTGGTAATCAGTTTCAAAGGAAGTATCCATAAGTTGGTCACATAACATATGTCCAGAGACTAAAAACTTTTTCACCGTATTTTTGAAATTGGAAGATTTGAGAGAAAATTCTTCTCCGGTAGTAGCAGTAAGCTGGATATATCTCATTCTTTTAGTCTCTCCTATTTTAAAGTTAAAGAGGAAATTCTATTGTTCTCGAACTTTCTAAAGCAATTATATAAATAAGTTAAACGGGATTCAGACGAACAAACCTGTGCTAGATCATTTAATCTTGTTTCAACTTCCGTATTTAGAATGACAAATTTAGAACGGTAATGTTTAGTTTGTTGCGTCCATAACAGGGGAATTAAATTAAATTAAAAGTTCAATGGATACAGGTATGAAAAAAATACAACGATGTGACATCAACGCGGCCTGCAAAATATTTTATTAGGAACGACTGTCATTTCGACACATACCTTAGGGTGTATATTCTGAAAAATTATTAAGAATTTACTGAACTGTCTACTCTTAAAATGCATGAGGATGCTTTTGAAAGCAAATTACCATCTTTCCGGCCAAGGGGAATTAACAGAATGATAGAAGATTTCCAGAAAACTTATAATGTGCTGCTTGATTAATTCCTCTTAGTAAGAAATCAACTAAAGGAAAATTTCAAGAAACACAAGATATTCATCATATTAAGCTCGTTTCAGTCGAATACTTTCACGCTGGCGTTTCATAAGCGTTCATAACAAGTACAGCCGGTTTTTTTTATTTTTGCCCAAAGACATATAATTTTCTGCAGATTTATATATTTATGAAGTGTTTGTATAATCTATCTTTTTTATCACGCGCTTGTCTATATTATTGTTAGTATTATATTTTATTATGCTATTTTTCATTATAAATCGATTTTTGGTATGGTCGCACAATCTACCAAGTCTGCATGAAGACCTATGGCTCTATTTCATGTGTTTTCATATCTCCCTAACATCCCTAGCGTTACAAAGACAAAGTTCTTCTTAGTGTGTTGGCTGTTCTTAACAAGACATTTTTTGTCTAATCTTAAGCTGGGGTTTCCAGGGATACTTTCAATGTGTTTTTTGTTCCATTTTTTATCATTCCAAGTGCCTCCACTATCACTGGTACGATTCTTGTTTCAATTTCCAGGTTTTTATATTTTGATGTTCATTTTTTATTGTTGCTGCTTGTTGATGCAAAGAAATTTTACAGGGAAATAGGTAAAAAAAGAATTGAAGTGACAGTTCCACCTCTACCCACCCAAAAATAGAAAAGGTTATACAGTTCTGGGAAAAAATATGTGCTTGCGCTAAAGAACATAACAAAGAAGCAAACTGGATTGTGCAAGAGATAGAACGAATGAAAAATAAATCAGAAGAGACTTGGATTGGAATCACAAAAAAGGATGTTAAATGTGCATTGAAATAAGCACAGAATTGAAAATGTCCAGGAATTGATAAAATTTCTAACTTTGGATACATTATTTAAATACAGCACATAAAACTAGCCAAATAAATTTGACAAATGGTTAACGATCCCACTAAACTTCCTGCATGGATGATCAAAGGAATTACATTTCTTCTACCCAAGAATAGTGACACAAATAACCCGAAAAACTACAGACTAATTACATGCCTTCCGACAACATATAAACTATTAAGATTTATTTTAACAGAAAAGACAGATTTATTCTTGGAAAGAAATGACATACTACCGTTTGAACAAAAAGGGTGCAAACGTTTCTCTTACGGATGTAAAGTCCAGTTACGTATTAATAGGATGATCTTGGAAAACTGCTTCAATGCAAAGAAAAATCTTAGTACTGCCTGGATAGATTATCGTAAGTCATTCAATAGTGTACCAAATTCCCGGATCTTAAAAACTTTAAATATGTAGAAGGTATCCCCCGTTATCATCAATTTCATCAAACAATGTATGTCGATAGGGAAAACAACACTTTACCTCAATTATATAAATGGAACCTATAAGTCTGGTGAAATAAACATCAAGGTATATTTCAATGTGACTCTTTGTCTCCATTACTATTTTGCATATCAGTTATAGCATTAACCATTCAACCTAACAGGACAGAATGTGGTTATAAAATATTTCAAAAGAAAATAAGCCATTTATTTTACATGAATGACTTAAAGTTGTATGCTAAGAATGACAATGAGCTGGAAGGTTTTCTGCAAACTGTAAAATACTTCAGTGAAGACGTTGAAATGGAATTCAATTTGAATAAATGTGCTAAAGCTATGGTTTTACGAGGATCACTACAACAAACAGCCTGAATCAGCTAAGACTCTGCTGTAACAACAAAATATTTAGAACCAGAAGAAGCTTATAAGTACCTAGGTGGAAATGAGAGTGAAAGAATTTACCATAAAACATGAAAGAAATAGTCCGTGAATACTACTATAAGAGGCTACGACTGATATTAAATACTGAATTAAATTCTCAGAACAGAATGATGGCCATTAATAAACTTACCATCTCAGTGGTCCAATATACCTTCAACATTTTGAACCGGACTCTAAACGACAGCAGACGAATGGATTCTTAGACAAAAAAGCTCCTTTCTAAACAAAGGATGCATCATCTAAAGGCTGATGGAGACCGCCTATACATACACTGTAAAGAAGGTGGAAGAGGTCTTATTCAGCTAGAATTGTCATACAAGACAACAACTATTGGTTTACTAACACACATAGAAACAACAAAGGACTGGATGATACAATTAGCCAAACAACATGAAAACAGAAAGAAAACATATTCAATAATGAAAGAAGGCATTAAATACAATCGAGATTTACCTTTAGTAGATTCTGTAGAAAAACCAAAACAAAAAGCCAAGAAACAACTATTGCGGCAAAAAATGTGAAAAGAAAGCCAAGTGTAAATCTCTTGAACAAATGAAAAAACTTGGGTGAAATGATTATAAAAATAAAGAAATATAGATACATAGAACGAAAAAAAGAATATACTGATAGATAGATAGATAGATAGATAGATAGATAGATAGATAGATAGATATGAAGAGATTGCGTTAGATAGATAGATAGATAGATAGATAGATAGATAGATAGATAGATAGATAGGAAGAAAACGGAGGTAGATATATAAGAATATACTGAGATAGATAAATAAACATTAATGAAACCATTTTTGCATCCCTACTTAATTTTCCGGACTCGATTTTCGTATGCATATATACTGGTGTGTGTATGTGTGTTTGTTAGAGAGAGAGAAAGAGAGACTAAATAAACATGAGCATATTCCCGTTGATTGTATTTGATCTTTAAGAAAATAACAAAAAGGCAGCACAATAATCACCAGTGCAGCTAGGTGGCGTTCTTTTCGACGTTAGGCTTCTCTCGTACATCCATACAAGATGATATCCTTTCGAAAATCCTTTAGCTCTCTCTCTCTGTCTCTCTCTCTCTCTCTCTCTCTCTCTGTCTCTCTCTCTCTGTCTCTCTCTAGCTTTATTTCCCCTGATCAAACATCAACTTCAAGGAGCTTCTTGATCAACGTTTTTTTTCTTTACTTTCTCAATCAAGATCTTTTTCGTATTTTTTTCTTTGTAAGAATTATACAGTTTTATTATACTTTTTGATCTATTGATTTTTATCTCTTCACGGCTTCAAGGTCCTCGAGGAATCATCTTCGCACTGTGCGTTTCACACAAACCCCGATTACAGCAACGAAGACAGCGACGGGGAAGTGCAGAGATGAAAAGACGGCAAAAGCGGAGATGTCGTGAGTAAGTTGAACGCGAAGTAGACGAAAACAAGGAGAAAGGAGATTCGAGAGTCGTCGGCAGGAAAGAAGGTGAGGCCCGCTTAGCATTGGATGGGCGCTAACTTGACGTCATTCCAATTAGAGAGAAACGAAAGTGAAGTGTTGCCGGGGAATAAAAATTGAAGAAAAACAAATAAGACCAAGAATAACCCCTATGTCTGCATTTCTTCATTATCCACCTTTTTGGGGGTTCGTTACCTTTTGCGTTATATATCCGAGTCCTTTCATCAGGGTGGCTCGCTTATTTTCAAGTTGATTTGCCACAGCCACTGCAATTCCCTATTTCATGGAATGTATGTTTCATTATTATTATTATTATTATTATTATTATTACTATTATCATTTCTTCTTCATCATCTTCATTATTATTATTATTATTATTATTATTATAGACAATATTATGATAAAATTATCATTATCTTATTATTAATATAAATATGTTGTTATTTTTTTTGCTATTTGCTGTTCATAATATTCTCACAAATATATTTATTTAGTCATCTGTTCATCTTTCCTTATTTATATGCATTTATATTTTTTTATTTCTCCGGTCTATTATTCCAAGAATAATACTTCTTTATATCCCGTGTCCCTTCAGGACGTTAATGATCGTGGCCCTTCACATCTTCCTATCTCTTGTAGCTCGTAATAAATTTTGCTTTTTTTGCTAGTCGTCCCAAACCCTATTACACAATAGATTTACTCAAGCCCGTCAATTATATAATGTGTTAATTTCCTCTTTCCCTAAACTTCTTATGAATATCAGATTTTCCAAGCCCACTTTCCTCATTATTTACCCCATAAACTTTACCTGATGTTAACATAATAATATTTTGTTAAGTATAATTTGTTTCTGTTTCAATTTTGTCTAAAATTTCGTTGCCCACATATTTGGTAAATGGTATCTTCAGCAGCATTCTTTAGAAACATATATCGGCTGTTTCAAGCCTCCTCTTTATTATTGAGAAAAATTGTCCATCATTCACTGTTAGAGACACGAATAAGAAAAAAGAAAAGTAATAGGAAGAGCATAAAAAGGGTCAAAAGTTATCTCGCCTTAACGATTTAAGTGAGTCAGATCCCCAGCTAATAGGTGCATGCTGGAAGACAGGAGGGGACTTCCGACAGGAACCCAGAAACATGAGGCGCAGGACTTTGCTAGCCTCTCCATAGCTACATTCTTATTCAATATTCACAACTGTTCGCTGTACTCATCTTTCCACAGTAATAAATAACCTAGTAATTTCTCATACTTGGTTAGTGTGTCATTTTTCCATAACCATTTTATTTTGTTAAGTTAAAAACACAACAGAAAGAAAAATGCAGAAAAGAATTAAGTCGTCGCCAATTAAGTCGTGAGAGAGGTAAATAGATAAAAAATGGTCGATGTGAACAAATTGAGAAAGATGCATAAAACCTAAATGATTGAAAGTCGGCTCTCTGTGCAGGGCCCGGAAGTTTTTCCCACCTGAATCTATCCTGCACATATACAAATCTACCATCCGTCTGTGTATTGAATACTGCTGTCATATATGGTCGGGTATCCCTGCTGCTCTCCTTGGGCTTCTTGACAAAATACAAAGGAGGATCTGTAACGTGGTTGATACTGACTTGGCAGACCGCCTGCAACCACTTTCTCACCGGCGGGATGTGGCTTCCCTGTGCCTCTTCTACAAGTACTTTCATGGCTTCTGCTCCGATGAACTTAGATCACTGGTGCCGCCTAAGCAGGATTTACACGAGATACTAGATTAGCAACTAGGTCCCACCCTTTTACAGTTAAACAGATAAGATGTAACCGTAAATTCTACTCCAACTGCTTCTTTTCTCGCGCTTCCCGCCTGTGGAATTCCCTTCCACATGTCTGCTTTCCCGACAGTTACAATCTCCAGGTGTTTAAATGTAGGGTCAATAAACACCTCCTATCACACTAACTCCCGATTATTCTCAGAAAACTCTCATCTACCCAACCCTCATTCTCGGTATCCTTACCCGCCTATCACCCACCCTCTGACATATCCTATATTTAACCATTCTCGGTATCCTTACCCGCCTATCACCCACCCTCTGACATTTCCTAGATTTAACCATCCTTTCTCCACTTTATGTAGCCCTCTGCGCAGTAGTGGCAGTGACATGCCTTGCTCGGGGTGAAACGCTTATAAAAAAAAACAGACTAAGATAGATGGATATATAGATATGAAAGAGTTGAGATAGATAGATAGATAGAGAGAGAGAGAGAGAGAGAGAGAGAGAAAGAGAGAGAGAGTTATGGGACCTACCCTTTTTGGACTATAATGAACTCTCCATTATAATGAATACCGGGAGAATATGCCTCTCGGGGTGGAGTTGAGTTGGGTTGAGGCACCCCCGTCTGATACTTGCCAGTGAGACTGACGTATTTGTTTTTCGTTTAATATATATGTTTCACTTATATATTAAACAAATAAAAATATTGGACCTGGAATAGGTTCGCAAGAAAGCTCGAACTCGGGATTATGTTTCACTTAATCCCGAGTTCGAGCTTTCTTGCGAACCTATTCCAGGTCCATAACAAATAGAAAAATACATAGATTAATAAATGCTAAACAGAACAATCGACATAAAAGTATTTATATATGTTGGAAGTGTTTTGCGTTCACTTCACATAGAATTTGCCATTCGAGCCAATCAGTTATACTTTATTGTTAGTCTTGTTATTATGACGTTTATCTTTTTTCCATTATATAACATCATCGTTTTGTCTAATTACTTTAAATTTGGACTTTTTCAGATATTGTTGTCCCTTCATTTCTTTGAGTCTTGCAAAATGAGCGGAACAATATATATATATATGTCCGCAGTCGTAATATTGTATTTGCTCCTCGTTTTAAGCACGTTTCTGTTCCATCCATCCGTCCGTCCCCCTGTTAATTTTCTCTAAATCCGTAAGTAACGAAAGTTAGTTTCTGCTTATGTTCATCGGAATTATCGTTTGAAATAATTTTTTGTAGAATGTGTAAAATCTCTTCTTAATTGGAGTGAAACATTGGTTCCGACGCTGAATATGTCTTACTAAAGAAGAGCACTTTTGAGTAAATGACTAAACATTAAATAATTCTTACTAAGCTACACTTATACATTTTACAAGTGTGCCTGTGCCGTCCAAAAAAATAAAAAACTGCAAAATATTTATACCAATAAGCTTTCTAAAATGACTGTAAAATATATATTGATGTACCTACTATTTTTCATATCTAAATGTAGAGAAAAAAAATCAGACATCCTGATCGTGACAGGAGGGATATATATATATATACAAGTAAATACTCACAAATACACATACATATGTATAAATAAATACATATTTTTTATAGCAGAAACGATTATACGAGTGTACTTTCAATAACGACGGTAAAATATTTAAAAGGGTTAATAGATGTTTCTAACAGGCTATGACATTTATAATAATAGAGAGTATATATATATATATATATATATATATATATATATATATATATATTCTTCATTATGATCTTACTACTGCAAAGAATAAAATAATAGAGCACTGTTAAAGAGCAAATATGCGGCAAGAATTTTCATAACTGGCAGTAAAGGAATGAACTGAACTCTCAATGCCTTGCTTTTGTCTCTGTAAAGAACTGAGCCGACAATGCCTCGCTACATTCTCTCACTCAATGAGCGAAAAAAAGATATATGCATGTATATATACACAAATACTCAACGATTTAATTATGATAGAAAGGATTATAATTTGGTATTTGAATCTGAAAGTTAATTTCATGTAAATTTGTAAATTTATGGGAGATGAAGGGAATAGAAATTATGAAAAATATTTCATCATTAACAAATTAATGAAGGCAATGAGTGTAAAGTGTTAAAACATGGAGAAGAAAAACACAAAATAATATTTTCAACCGCAGAACAAATGTTATGGTTTAAAAGACTCTTCTAGTTGCATTTCTACCTTGATCAGACAAAATGTAAGATACCCGTAAGAATAGAACATGTAGAAAATTTCAACAGAAACCACATAACTTGAAGACGACCAGCATCAGCAACAACTGAAATGGATGACACATGTAAATGTATTTGTGTATATACACATGTAAATCGAAAAGAAAATATTGACATAATAAAGATGTTGAAATTCCGCACCATTTCAAATATAAGTTTCAGAAGGAAATACCGATCAGACCTAGAAATAGCAAAACCTCTTTTCCTAAAATAAATAATGTAATTTAGGAGAAAGATTTAATAATTTTTCACCGAAAACTGTACCGTTCTTCTTTTTCCACGTTATTATTATTATGTCATTTTTCATCATATTTCGATTTCTGCTTTGGTCTCACTACCAACCAAGTCTGCGGGGAGACCTAAGGCAGGTAGTGGCGTGTTGTTATGGCTCCATTTCATGTTTTTCTATCTTCCCTATCATCCCTAGCATTACATAGACAAAGTTTTCCTTAGTGTGTGGGCTGTACTTAATAAGACACTTTTTTGTATATCTCTTAAGCTGGGGTTTCCAGGGATTCTTTCAATGTGTTGTTTTGTTCCATTTTTTATCATTCCAAGTGCACCTACTATCACTGGCACAACTCTTGTTTTCAATTTCCACATTTTTTCTATTTCAATTTCTAGGTCTTTATATTTTGACAGTTTTTCAAATTCCTTGATTGCTATGTTACAATCCGCTGGACAAGCCATATCAATTAATAGACAAGTTTTCTCTTTCTGGTTTTTAACAATAATGTCTGGCCTGTTTGCTTCAATTTTTCTGTCTGTGTAGATGGTGTAATCCCATAGAATGGTTACATCTTCTATTTCTGTAACCGGTGCTGGGTGATGTTCATTTTTATATTCATTTGGGGCAAGCACAGAACATCCTGAGATTAGGTGGTCTATTGTTTCTTGGTGTTTATCACAAAACATGCATTTTGGATCCATATTATTATGCATAATATTTGCCTGAAAGTTTCTCGTGAAAAGACTTTGGTCTTGTGCTGCAAGAATAAAACCTTAAGTTTCAGACTTTAATCCAGATGCACGTAACCATCGATGAGTATTAATTTTGTCAACATTGGATTTATTGACACGTTCTGGATATTGGTCATGCAGAGGTTTGTCTTGCCAGCGCTGTTTCATCTGTTCAAGAGCTTTATCTTTGGCTTTCATTTTCATATTTTTGCCGCAATAGTTGGTTCTTGTCTTCTGTTTTGCTTTTCTACAGAATCTACTAACTGTAAATCTTGTTTGTATTTACTGCCTTCTTTTATTATTGAATATCTTTTCTTTCTTTCTTCATGTTGCCTTACTAATTGTATCATCCAATCCTTTGTTGTTTCTATGTATGTTAGTAAGCCAATAGTTGTTGTCTTGCATGACAATTCCAGCTGAATAAGACCTCTTCCACCTTCTTTACGGGGTATGTATAGACGGTCTACATCAGCCTTTGGATGATGCATCTTATGCTTAGAAAGAAGCTTTCTTGTTTTAGCATCCATTCGCCTGATGTCGTTTAGAGTCCAGTTTAAGATGTTAAAGCTATATTGGACAACTGGGATTGCAAGGCTATTAATGGCCATAACTCTGTTCTGTGAATTTAATTCAGTTTTTAATATCATTCGTAGCCTTCTATAGTACTTTACGCACTATTTCTTTCATTTTTTATGGTGAATGTTTTCGCTCTCATTTACACCTAGGTATTTATAAGCTTCTTCTGGTTTCAATTCTTTTATTGTTACAGCAGGGTCTAAGCTAATTGAGGATGTTTCTTGTATTGATCCACGTAAAACTGTAGCTTTAGCACATTTATTCAAATTAAATTTCATTCCAATGTCTTCGCTGAAGCATTTTACAGTTTGCAGAAGACCTTCCAGCTCATTATCATTCTTAGCATATAACTTTAAGTCATTCATGTAAAATAGATGGCTTATTTTCTTTTGGCCAATTTTATAACCACATTCTGTCTTATTAAGTTGACTGGTTAGTGCTATTAATAATATGCAGAATATTAAGGGAGATAAAGAATTACCTTGAAATATACCTCTTTTGATGTTTATTTCATCAGACTTATAGGTTCCATTCATATGATTGAGGTAAAGGGTTGTTTTCCATATAGACATGCACTGTTTGATGAAATTGATGATGACGGGCGATATCTTGTATATATTTAAAGTTTTTAAAATCCAGGAATGTGGCACACTATCGAATGCCTTTCGATAATCTATCCAGGCAGTACTAAGATTTTTCTTTGTACTGTAGCAGTTTTACAGTATCATTTTGTTAATTAGCAATTGGTCTTTACATCCATGACATCCACGTTTGCACCCTTTTTGTTCAAGCGGTATCATGTCATTTCCTTCTAAGAATAAATATGTCTGTTTTGTTAAAATAGATGTTAATAGTTTATGTGTTGTCGGAAGACATGTAATTGGTCTGTAGTTTTTCGGGTTGTTTGTGTCACCATTCTTGGGTAGAAGAAATGTAATTCCTTTGGTCATCCATGCAGGAATTTTAGTGGGATCGTCAACCATTTCTTGAAGTTCTTTGGCTAGTTTTTTATGTGTTGTATTTAAATAATATAGCCAAAAGTTAGGAATTTTATCTATACCTGGGAATTTCCAATTGTGTGCTTTTTTTAGTGCAAATTTAACATCATCTTCTGTAATTCCAGACCAGGTCTGTTCTGGTTTATTTATTATTATTATTATTATTATTATTATTATTATTATTATTATTATTATTAGAATTAAAATTATTTGTATTAATGTAATTATTTTCTTCTTCCTGGTTTTGTTTTTGTTGTTGTTCTTCTTCTTCTTCCTCTTTCATATTATTATTATTATTATTATTATTAGAACTAGAAATATTTGTATTGTTATAATTATTTTTTCTTGGTCTATTGTTGTTTTTCTATATTTTATCATCATTCGAATTAGCATAATTTGCATTATTATATTAATTTTATTTATCTTCGTCTTTTCTTTGCTCTTCTTCTTCTTCTTCTTCTTCTTCTTCTTCTTCTTCTTAATAGTATCATAATTATTGGAAGTACTATTATCAATATTATTATTTTATTTTTCAATTTGTGTTGTCTCTTCAGAAGTCGACATCTCTCTCCCTAACATCTTATCCGTTGTACCTCTCACATATTCAATCTAAGGTATTCCGACCCTATCAAATCACATTTCTGTTACCTCAAGTCTCTTCTTCATCTGTTTAGAGATTATCCACCATTCAATGCCATATAGGACAACATATATTAAATAAAATTTCAGTACGCTTTTTTTTTTTTTTGGTTTCTTTATAACGTTAAATTCCTGTTTCTAAAAAAATAACTTAGCTTCTCCTAACTAATGCTCTTCGGATATCGGTGTCGCATTTTCCATCCTATGTTAAAACGCCTAGTCTCCTTCTTTTTCATGTGCCGTGTCACTTCAGAACGTAGGCAATCATGGACGTCCACTTGGCTCTGTCTATTGTCGCTCTCAAAACTTTTCCTCTTGGTATCACTTCTAAGCCCCGCTTCATCATCCATTTGCTTAGACCTAACAAGTACGTCTCGCGCTGCTTACCGCTGTTTCTCTTTCCATTTATCCGACCTGTGAGTATTAAATTTTCCAGGCCCACTTTTCTCATTACGTGTCCTTGGAACTCTATTAGTCTCTTCATGATAATTAGTATCATTTTTATTCTCGTTTGGATCCCTCCCAACACCTCATCATTGCACACGTACTCCGTCCATGGTATCCTGGCATCCTTCCGTAAAACTACATTTTTGCCGCCTCAAGCATCTCCTTTATCTTTGATGAGATCGTCCAGCATTCACTCTCATACAGAATGACAGATATCACATAGTAATCTAGCACTCTTTTCCTTTTCCAGTCATTCAGTACTCTGGTTAACGTCTGAATTGCGTTTTTGGCCATGCTAACGCGTCTTTGGATCACTTTCCATCCTCTGTAAAACACTTCCCAGCTATTTGATTTTTTTTTACTTGTTTTACTTTAGTTTCTCCTACTTCTAGTTGACGTATTGGGATCTTCTTTTTGCTGATGACCATACATGCAGTTTTCTTGTGGTTTATGCTGAGTCCTGTCTTTTCACTTTCTTTTGCTAACTTATTTATAATTAGCATGTCGAGGTGTTCTTTTTTCTGTCTTTTTGCAATTAATGTTTAATACTTTCTTCTCTTGTTATTTCAAGATTTTCTGCAGTTTTCTTTTAGTGTTTGTTATTCATGGTGTGTCATCTATATACGTCTTTTTTTTTTCAAGATTGTGACTGCCGATTTCGAATCTTGTTAGAACTTCTCATTCTCTCAGAATTTATTCAATATTAACACTGAATAATCTCGCGAGAAGATATATCTTTGTCTGACGCCTATTTCTGTTTTGTATATTAACTGATTTTATTTTTTTATCCGTATGCAGGGAATTTGTTCTGGTTCATACCTTCCTAAATATGTCGAGGTAACCCAGTATTTTCAACAGGTATGCGATGTAGTTTATCAAAAGTTTTTATAACCTACAAAATATACATATAAATCCTTTTGCATTTATATTGCTCATTCTGATATCATTTAAAGCATAAATATTACATTCCTTGTTCCAGTGTCTGAAGGCCTTAGAAAAATGTTCCAAAAAAGAAAACTAGATGAGAGCTTGAACCTGAAAGTATCAAAGCGTCGACTAAATTGCCCGTCTGTGAATTGTATGTCGGTGAACTCTCCGTCGGTGAACTGTCCATCAGCGAATTGTATTTAGGCGAATTGTCTGGCTACTTTTTTGAAGTATCATTCACCTGACAAATCATTTTTTGCTAAAGCATCTTTAAAGAAAGTGAACTCTTCTTGTTCTAATTCCAGTCTAATTCGTCCGCGTGCTCTATTTATCTACTTATATAAAATATTTAATACACAATATACTGTGAGATAGACAAATGCACCCACTGCAGATAAATCAATAGCAGAAACAGGTTTGACGTCTATTTTATACGAATGCCTTGAGACAGTATATAATCCTACATCACTTAAGGTAGCTCTTAGTTTGAAATATTTTTAAAAAAATGCATCGTCAAAGAAATGCCATAATTTTTAACAGAGATAAAAGGGATATATGCATTAGAAATGAATCTAAACAAAAATATTCCCATAAGCATCTTGTATTTACAGAGTAACAGATAAAAGAGTTTATCGATATAAACCATCTTGACAGGAAACCAGTGAGCAGGTATATTATTTTAATCAAGTCTTTGAATTGCAAACTCAAAAATTTAACATAAAATAGCTATCTTCCATTTTCGTTGTTCTTTCTTTATGACCATGATATCACCGCAAAAAATATTCTATTTTGGATAATATTGGAAAATTTTCACGTTCTAATGAACGCTAAGTAATTTATCAGCTGTTATATTTGAAGCAAGAAAAATCTATTCTTACAACAACACACACTCTTGAAGATGATCTCGGAAGAAGAATGAAAGCACATGGGGACATCGAGAAATGAATAATAAAATCATCTGTCAAAATTACAGCTCATTTATTATGTTTCAATTATAATACGGGAAATATAATTGGCTATAACTTACAAAAGGTTAGCCTAAATACACACACACACACACACACACACACACACACACACACACACACACAGAGTCACCGATAGATATACTGAGAGAGAAAGAGAGAGAGAGATAGAGATAGAGATAGATAAGTACTATCTACAATGGAATAATAGTATATATATATATATATATATATATATATATATATATATATTGTTAGATACAGAAGTAAGATATGAAAATTTATATGTATTTATGCGACGAAATCTACATTCTGAGAAAGTAATATTATACACAAACACACATACACACACACACAGATAGATAGATAGATAGATAGATAGATAGATAGATAGATAGATAGATAGATAGGCTATTGGGTCATCAGGTAGGTGCTGGCAAATTGTTCTGCACGTCCATTGAATGTCATTATCTTAAAATTTTGTCAATCGGATGTGGTGAAATTGCGATAATTTCGGGAGAGACAATCAGCGCACGCGTCTAATACCTGGATATTCTCGTAAAGTTATTAATAACTTCACGAATAATAGGATTAATCAAAATATCATTTGTAATTTACAGGCAGGTAGGCAGGCTTTCGGCAATGTGGCATTTGCAGTACGCTTACTGGACGCAACTTCAATGTTAATTCAATAAAGCCTGGCATTGAGGAAGAACAGAAACAAATGCAGTTTCACAGAGAATTAGCAACAAAGGTTTTATTAATTCATTTCTCTTCCTTTCTCGCACGCACACATACACGCGTGCAGGAATACACGCACCCACGCATACACGTGCACACGCACACACGCGCTTATATGTTAAGTGTCATGCATGATACACGCTTGGGTGATCATGTCTCGAAAGAGACATGAACGACTGAACAGATAATTTTTCTGCGGTAGACTGGTTGTTAATCAAGGCTACAAAATCTTATATGCCCTGCTATTTAACCCATATTTAGAGTAAGGAAGTTGCAAATTAATACCTTTTAAGTATTTTTGCACATAAGTGAATGCATCAAATTCAACTTAATTCGAACTCAGCTCTCCGTTTTCTTGTTCTGAGCCTACCATGTTCACACTTCCTAAACAGCGCAGATTCCTCTGGCTAGGCCATGTCAACCGCATGCTAGATGGTCGCATTCAAAAAGATCTCCTGTATGGAGAGCTGGCCTCTAAAGGAAGACCAACTGGGCGGCCACAACTGCGGTATCTTGACATCATAAAAGGCGATATGAAAGCCGTGGGCATCAACAAGGAGTCATGGAAAAGCGTTGCAGTCAACCGGTTAAAATGGAGAAGAACCCTGCTCCAGCAACTTAAATCAAGGCGTGATCAACTAACACGAGTCACTATGAAGAGGCAGGTTCGCAAAAAGCAAAATGACATCCGACAGACCAGAAACAAAACATAGATGCAACCTCTGCAACAAAGACTGTCACTCCCGAATCGGTTTCTACAGTCACAGATGACGATGCTCCAGTCAAGCAGGCAACTAGGATACTACCCATGGTCAACCCTGACCTACGAAGGCCTACTATATATACATACATATATATATATATATATATATACATACATACATATATATATATATATATATATATATATATATATATATATATTAAATCCAAAGATGATGAGAAAAGGTAAAATTCCACAAACCAGATCCTATTAATATTAGTTTTATTAATATTAAAATTGATCAAGATGAAGGGCATTTTTTAACTTCCTGTGCAGGGCTATGTTTTTGGGCTTCGTCCGGTATTGAAATTTTCTACCATATTTGAATTAATAATTTTATTGTTTTCGATCGATAATTTTCTCGCTGAAATGGGCCTAACTAATTTAAATTTCAGAATTTTTTGACATACTATATATATATATATATATATATATATATATATATATATATGCATGTGTTTATATATATGTATTGGGTGTATTGCATTAATACATGTTTGATTTAATCCAACAAATATTTTTGTTAATGATTTTGAGTTTTTTCCTTATTTTCCGCCCATTTTTTTTGTCTCCATTGATAACTTTCAGTTTGTTAGTGTCATACTGGATAGACGCTTGGGCGATCGTGTCTCGAAAGAGATATGACAGCAGAAGATTTTTGCGCAGTAGGCCTCTATTACTTTCCGTGGTAGACTGGTTTCCAACTAAGGCTATAGAACCCAAGCTATCCTGCTATTTAACTCATAACTATGGGAAGAAGCTATAAGCTTATACATTTCCCAAGGTTATTACCACGAAATGAATGCAACGAATTCAATTGAAATTTGAATACATTGTTCAATAATTGATTGGCTTGAAAAAACCGTTGTCAATGAAGTTTTTTTTACTGCTATGTCAGTTTCAGTGTTTTTCATCTATCGTGTTATCAAACATACTGTGTGTATTATTTTTAAACGTGTCAGTTCTTGTTATTTTTATTAATTGCATTAAGTATTATTGTTTCTCAGCTTGATATTATTTGATTTATCGTGGGTTGCTTTTTATGCTGAAAGCTTCTAGCATTTGTAATCGTTTTTATTTATGGAATGTTTGTGCTATTGCTTTAGTATTGTTCTATTTTTGTGAATTCTATTGGCCATTTGCGATTTGAATGAAAATATTTTAATTTATAGATTGCATTATTATCGACAGGATAATCTATATCTATGAAAGTGACGAGGGTGGAGGTTCTGTAAATATTTGTTTGATAGATTCTACTTAGCGTCTGCATTTTGTGATCAAGCTCGACGGGAGTTGCGCTCAGATATAGATCAAAATTTTAGAACGCTAACGACACCTTAAATTTTTTCAGAAAGCCAAAATTAGTGGTAGAAAGATATATATTATCACCCGACAAAGTAAGGTATCAGTTTATGTATTGATTATAATATAGAATCGATCACCAGACTTTATATTATCTATATATATGTTACCCCTCCCCTTCCACCCTAATCCAATATAGATATTCTACATCTATGTCTATAAAAGTGACGGGGGAGGACGTTGTGTATTTGTTTGTTTGATAGATTCGATTTAGCATCTGCATTTTGCGGTCTAGCTCGATTGAAGTTACGCTCAGATGTCGATCAAAGTTTTAGAACGCTAATGACATTTTGAAATTTTTCAGAAACCGAAATTAGGGGTAGAAAAATATATATTATCACCCCACAAAGTCAAGGATCCGTTTCTGTATTGATTATATTTTAGATTCGATCGCTCCACTTAATATTATCTATATCTATATATGTTACATGACCCAGCAGCCAACAATGAAAGTAATACTATAGCATTTCAGATAAACCTTGTTTTATGACAAATAACAATAGCAAAAATTCAATTTTACATTTAAATAGTGAAATTGAAAACCATGATACGATACTAAAAAATACCCAGACTGAACCTGAATATAATGAAGCATTAAACAATATCAACCCAAGTACCTATAATGCTGATATTAATGGGCGTCAAATAATCACTCGAAAAAACTCTACAACTTATACCATGGAAATATTTCCCTATAGCACTGACAAATGCATAAACCTCTCCAATGATACATTAACAGATGACCACAAGGAATTCCTAAATCTAGAACCAAATTGTCATCTCCAACCGAAATGAAACCTTCTCACAAAAAAGACCAAAACTGAAATTCGAGCCCAGTCATTATGCCAATTGCAAAATTACAAGCTAGTCGGTTTACGGCCTATCACGTTGAATACACCGGTTCTCGCTCGATCACCGAAGTTAAGCAACGTTGAGCCTGGTCAGCACTTAGATGGGTGACCGCTTGGAAATACCAGGTGCTGTAAGTGTTTAATGACGGATGTGCGTTGTGGTGCTGTGGATATCGGCTCGAAAAGAGAAATAGGTGAGCCGAGTTCGAATTCTAGTTGAATACCCTGCATTCACTTAAGCACTGGTACCCTTGGGAAAGGTATTAATCCGTCCCTTCGCTCCAGTTATGGATTAACTAACAGGGTAGGACTTGGGGATCCTGCCCTTAAAAAACAAATCCCAATGAATCTTGGTACTCGAAAAGGAAAAAGTTTTACTAGAAACAAAACTTATATAAAAACAACAATAAATTGTTGCTGGTTTTACCAGCAATAAATAAATAAAATTTAGTTGGCAATAAATGACCCGCCGAGATTGATATGCTATAAAATAAAAACAACTAATAAAACTCTATCAACATCTCCTCAGGACTGAACGTCTAAAATACCGTTGTCCACTCAATATCTGCAACAACATTACAACAAAACTCGAAAATGCTGCTAAACAACTAAAAATACAATTATGATATAGTCATTCAAAGAGCAGATAAATCAAACACTTAATTTTGAATAAATTAAATTACCATACAAAATTAGAGCACTTCAGTTATGACCAATCCAAACACAAAAGATTAACTAGGAATCTAAATGAAACTTTTACAACTTACGTTAATGAACTTATAACATCTAACAATGCTATTATAGGATCCATGAAAATCAACAACATTATTGCTGATTATCAACCTGGATATTTATACGGTAATGCGAAAATACATAAATCTGAATACTCCTTTCTCACATTCTAACACCTGTATATCAATTTGTCAATTTCCTTAATGATATTATCACCCCATACATTTCTACCCATTATAGTATTAAGTCAACCCATGAATTCCTTCAAAATTTTAGATTTACTACACCAAATAATGTCCCCTTCGCATTGCTTGATGTAGACAATCTATTTACTAATGTACCTGTTGCAAATATTTTTGCCATAAAAATTAAATCTGATATAAACATAATTCAGTACCACTAAAACTTATCAATTCCAACATTCTTAAAACCTCTTACTTGCCCTCCCTACTAAAGTACCTTTTCAAGATCATCATGGCAATATTCACACGCAAACTAATGATGTAAGTATGAGAATACCTCATGATGCGTGCTTCTCAAATTTTTATATGCCCCACGTTGGAAACAATTTTTTTTTGTTACTAAACCAAAAATATATGTTCGATATGTTGATGATATTTTTGTTTTAGCTGACAACAAAAACGAAATCGATCATCTTAAATCTACTTTTGAAAAAAGCCTACTAAAAACAATTTTCGGTTCCATTTTCATTTGAAAAGTGGCAAAAGTGTCGTCAACGTACTTGAAATAAATGAAAGAGTAAAGACTTGAAGTAGCCCACAAAGATATCAGCTGACGCAGGACCAAGGGGACTACCCATCTGGACCACATTCACTTGACTATACATGATAGAACTCTATGGCCTGTAAATATTCAACAATGGAGAACAAATCATACATACAAGATTTAGTATAACATTTTTAACCGGATGTATAACATGCAAAAGCCATTGAGCCAAAGAATGATGGGCTGAACAAATCATTGATAGTATCGGTTTCATCGGAACGTCCTTCTTATGAATTTTAGTAAGACCAGAAAGCCTAGTTCTGAGAGAACCAGAATCTTTTATCGTAAACCTACGTTTACTGGTCTTTATATGAATTGATGTGCGTGTGCACCTACATCAAGGAAAATTAAACTTATCAAAACTTTAGTGGACAGGGAGCTCAAAATCTGTTCTCCTGCTAGACTGGACTTTGAATTTGAGAATATCGTGGAGATTTTCGTAAGTAACGTCCATCCGGAAATCCTTGTTAATGATATTATTAATAAGAAGACTAGGGATTTCATTTTCCTAAAGTTCTTGCGCCTTCTAAGTGTCCGGTTTATTTGAAGGTTCCTTGGATTGGGGATAAGGGCCAAAGTTTAGTTAAACAGGTTAGCAATACTGTTTCTGGTTGTTTTCCGTCTGTTGCTCTGCGGTGTATGTTTCGGAATAGGGCTGCGTTTCCGTCTTTTCGTATGGATGAATTGACCTACATCAAATTGAGTAATTTGATATATGAATTTAATTGCCAGTGTGCTGCTTATTATGTGGGGCGTACAACATTACATTTGGAAACAAGAATTAGTCGACATATACCTTCGAAAAAACGATTAGGCAAAATAGGTAGCTTGTGTTGTCTTCCATTTACCAATATGGAATCAGCTATTGCTCGATACATAGTGAAGTATATAGCCTGTGCTAAGTCGTATGAGGAAGAGTGTTTCAAAACTTTACATGTACCTCGTTCTAATAATCAATTAAAGGTTTTGGAATCAGTCTATATATTTTTACGAATGCTTTCCCTTTGCCGGCAGAAGGATTCTCTTTGTTAGGGGATATTTTATTTTAACTGTCCCTCGATAATTATTTACACATGATTTTTGCTCCCCTCGTTATAAATATATATTTATATGTATATTTATTTTGGCGTTTCCCAACCATTTTTTTGCTCTTCATTTTCGTTGCCGTTTTTTTTTTTTTTAATTTGTGATTTGAACAGTTTTCTACTGATGAGATGTTGGACGAAAGATCTCTAGAGTCAGTCAGTTAAGTGCCGTACGTGATACACGCTTGGGCGATCATGTCTCGAAAGAGACATGACTGACTGGACAGAAGATTATCCCGCAGTAGGTTGCCATTGCTTTCTGCGGTAGACTGGTTGCCGACTAAGGCTATAGAACCCAATCTGTCCTGCTATTTAACCCATAACTGGAAGGAAGAGACGGATTAATACCTTTCCCAAGGGTATTTGTGCGTAAGTGAATACAATGGATTCAGCTGGAATTCGAACTCGGCTCGCCCGGTTTCTCGGTATCCACTGTACCACAACGCACATCCTAATCTCTAGAGAGTTTGAATAAATTCCTTGTTTTTAAAGTAATACATATATATACACGTATGAATGTATGTATGTATTTACTTCTGAGATGAAATAGTATTTACACTATTTACATTGCATTGTTCGGATTATTGTCCTTCATGCGGCGCAGTGGATATCGGCTCGGAACGAGAAATCGGCTAACCGAGTTCGAATTCCGGCTGAATCCATTGCTTTCACTTACGAGCAAATACCCAGTTATGGGTTAAATAACAGGACAGATTGGGTTCTATAGCCTTGGTCGGCAACCAGTCTACCGCAGAAAGCCTACTGCAGGATAATCTTCTGCCCATTCAGTCAGGTCTCTTTCGAGACATTATCGCCCAAGTGTGTATCACGTATGGCACTTAACTGACAGAATATTGCCATGTTTACCTGAACACATGCGGTGGGAGAAAGGAAGGCGATCATCGCCTCCTATGAAGGAAATTTGAAATAATTGATAGATATCACCACTAGAAACTACGTAAACCTGAGGAATAAGCATATATGTTAGGTTGCAAACTACCTTAAGAAATTAATTCAGTATGTGAACAAGTAATACGGAGTACGAGAGAAAATCATTAGTGCCCAAACATTGCAATATGAGCACTGGTAAATTTGCAAGAGAAACTCATTAGCAGCACAAATTGCAATAAATGATGCAGAAAATAATGTAAGGTCGGTGTTAGGCGAAAAGTATCAAGCAATTTTCTCCTACCATCAACCTTACATTTTTAATAGCAGAAATGAAGTTTTGAAAGCTTTTTTTAATTAGGAAAATAGACAGACTCTCACATGATCTCCAGCTGCGCGCCTCGCGTGATAACTTTAAAGAACTCTTCTCTAAAAAAAAAAAAAAAAAAAAAAAACATAAAACACTACAAATTCTGTGAAGTGGCTGAAAGCGCATGGAAAGTTCAAAATTATGGAACGTTTTTAATTTCCTTATCTCCGAGTGGAGCGTGGGTTGAGGGTGATAACTAAAGATGGGGCATTAAGTGCCGCTAGTGATAGGAAGATGTGGAAGGCCATAATCGCCTACGTCCTAAAAGAAAATGTCACATAGAAGAAGCAAATCAAACTGTGTCTCATTGATGCTTGATGTTGTGGTGTGTTTCCTGCTGTTTGGTTAGTCTGTTTATGCAGACGTTTACTTTTTGTTGTTCATCGTCTTTCTTAGTTCTATTATTATTTTTGTGTATGTCTTTCTTTATATTTTCCTTTTTTATCGGCCACTTTACTTTTTTTTGCATGATTATTTTTGAGAACTATATATATATATATATATTACGGAAATTAACGAATTTTAACGAAACTTGGTCATAAACAACCGACAATTTGAAATTAATTGTTTGAACATTATTTTTTATCGATACACGTATCTAAGTAGATATTCTGTTTTTTAATGGCGCACATTTTCGTAATAACAATTTATCGTAAATAATCAGGCCGGTAGATATAAATATATAATACTGTTTAATTAAAAAACAGAATATCTACTTAAATACGAGTATCGATCAAAAAATAATGTTCAAACAATTCATTTCAAATTGTCGGTTGTTTATAACCAAGTTTCGTTAAAATTCGTTAATTTCCGTAACATGTCTACATTTGTTGTTTCAGAGCAGATATGGTTGTTTGCGATGAATCGAAAATGGTGTTATATAGGCTAGATAAAAACCTCGTTTAGACTGGAGGCTATTCGTGGTCGAGAGGTCTAAGACGCTGCCAGAGCAAATGGTAGCTTCCCCTATGTAAATAGGGGTCGCAGGTTCGAATCCTGCCGAATGGTACACATTTTCGTAATAACAATTTATCGTAAATAATCAGGCCGGTAGATATAAATATATAATACTGTTTAATTAAAAAACAGAATATTTACTTAAATACGAGTATCGATAAAAAAAATAATGTTCAAACAATTCATTTCATATATATATATGTGTGTGTGTGTAGGACGTGCTTTGTGCTGTGGGTATCGAGGAGCCGAGTTGGAATTCCGTTTGAATTCCTTGCATTCACTTACGCGCAAATACCCTTGGGAAAGGTATTAATCCGTCTCTTCCTTTCAGTAATGAGTTAAATAACAGGACAGATTGAGTTCTATAGTCTTGGCTGGCAACCAGTCTACCACAGAAAGTAATGACAACCTACTGCGGGATAGTCTTCTGTCCGGTAAGTCATGTCTAAAGTGACATAATCGCCTAAGCGTGTATCGTCTACGGCACTTAAATGACTATTTATATATATATATATATATAGAGAGAGAGAGAGAGAGAGAAACAAAATAAGAGATAAATAGAAAAGAGTGATTATGATTCATATCGTAATACATTAACTGATATTCACTTAAATGACATTCCACAATAAATATATAATGAGTCATAACTGATTCAAGAGAATCAGTTACTGAATAGTTACTGAATAGTTCCAATTCAGTCGGATTAGGCTAAAAACCGATCCCAATGAATAGTCACAGATGCTCGGAGCTTTTCCTTGTGCCCTACATATGTTCTAATGAAGATTTGATGAATAAAGTTAACGAGTAATGTTAGGTAGTTCGATGTGGAGTAACGGAAAGCAAACTAATTAACTTTCTCTCTTTCATCTCTGAGACCCATATATATATATATATATATATATATATATATATATATATATATATATATATGAGCGTTTGAGAACAATGTGGTTTTAGAGAATGTATAAAAAAATATGCACACTAACACTTAACATCAGATAGCAACACTTGAAATTTATAGAGCACATAGTGAGGAAAAAGGTCTCGGAAAATTTGATACCCGCAGGATAAACTGAAAAAGAGGGACAGAGGAAAAAAGCGTAAACTAATTTACGTGCTGTTGTAAATGGATGGCAGAACATCAATTATGTGTTAAAGGATTATAGATGATAAAGAATTGGGGTGTGCCATGACCGGCACATAGAAGAAGAACAAGAAGAAGAAGAACAAGAACAAGACAATGATTATGAGTCTATATTTGTTTACTCATGCTTCTGTCAGTGTGCGCATGAAAAAGGAAAATTCAACTCAAAAGCTGATTTCTAGGGCGTCATCCCCTTGTTCAAACGTTCTTTTACCTTGTCGGATTTTTGGCCTTCGCCCATAACAACAACGTAAATTTTATCCGTCGCGCGGAAGAAATCGTCCGCCATTTTGTATTGTTACTGGCAAAAGTTAATCACTGCCCGTTCAAGCGGAAGGAAGTATTGTCAGGATGTGTTGGCATATGTGCTCCTTGACTCCGGGGTCTGTAAATAAAAAAAAAATGTAAAATAATCGCCGCATGCTTTCATTTAGATCTTTTGGCTCCTAAATAAGTTTTGATGTTTGCACTGAGTCGAAACTTATATCTCGGGTGTTTTGTTATTTACTCTATATTGAAAGATATCTCTACTATTGACATTAATCTATACTTACCCAAAAATATTTCTCTTTGAAATTCTTCCAATCTCTATTTATATAAACATATACAACATATACAAACATATGCACGTACGTGCGCTCTCATAAGCGCGAATATATTATTACTACTTTTTCGCATTGAAATCTGAGTCATATATATATATATATATATATATATATATATATATATACAATATTACCGCTCAACTCATAACCGTTAGAATAATAATATAAACCTAATCATAATGTAGCATTGAGCAACATATATAAATATTTTTGCTGAAACACCACAAATATAGCCTGAGGATTGAATTTAATCACAGTTGCCGCTGGTTTTTAATATATATATATATATATATATATATATATATATATATATATATATATATAACTTGATACCACTGAGCAAAAATGTCATACAAATAGTTATATAGACATTTATGGTGATAAGTGTTGAAAGCATTACTAAACGTTAAATATGAAAAAATATATGCTTTACCAGTTTTTTGTTATAATTAAATTAAACTAGTATACACTTGTATAAAACAGTGCTTTATACATATATAATGTAGAGCAATGTCCGTCATGTCGGCGTTTATTTTGTTTCTACTTTACATTCTTTCTTAGCGATATTATGTTGCAAGTCAAAACTTTTACCTCATAATCTCTGAAAAAAGGCTTTATGGAAGCTGTGAATTTGGTTAAGAGGTCATAAATATACTATGTGAACATATAAAGAAATATGATTCTACATTGCCAAATATCTATACTCTAATACAATGGTGAACCATGGATTTAAAATATTCAAAAGACACATTTTCAAAAAAGAAAAAAGACATATGCTTTTCACACTCTTAAATGAATGTGACCATAAAGGCAAATTGGAATACAAACTTCACTTAAACAAACAAATGAAAAATAATACTAGAAATCTATGCATGCCCAACCCAATGTTTAATTTAGGAGTCATGTCCAAAATAGGGAAAATATATTTTAAATAAGTTAATAAACGTTTCCCTAATACCTCAAATTTAAATAAAATCTTCATTAGAAATGTAAGTAATCAGAGCTGTGAAAAGTATATAAAAACAAAACGCTAGAAACGTACAAAGGCAACATAATTATTGCTAATAAAGAATGTAACTGCAGGAACATAATAAATGACCACTTGACATATTTTGTAAAACGAAGGAGTTATTTGCAAAGAAGAAGTACATGGACAAAGAAAACATATTTAGGATCCACAAAAAGTATTTTTAAAAAGAGATGGAATAATCACAAGTATACAATCAAGCAGGAAAAGCTGAAAAATTGTACCAAATTGATAAGCACTTGTGAAAATTAAAACACAAAAATGGCAGAAAGCCTGATATAACATGGATTATAGTAAAAAAAAAGCCAAGCCTTACAACAGTGTTGATGTCTGCAGATTGTACCAGGAAAAATGTTAGCAATAATATTATTTCCAAAACAAAAAAAAAAAAAATAAATGAAGGATCAAAAGTAATATCTAGATGTAATCATACCAAAAATACATTTTAGGATCATGCAACCTGCCTGGATGAAAGTGTTTAAGATCCTTAAGTAACTCCAACCAAATTTTGAACATTACTCAATAAATTCCGGGCCTAACTAATAAAGTAATAACTTTTAGACAAAGTTCGACTTTATTCATGAACATAGTCTCTTTCTAGGGTGGTACACTGATTCTAATGCTTCTCTAACAATTTGATTCGTTTAGAACGATTTGTTTCCGATATCACATCTTCACTGGAGCCAAAACTATTTTTCTGGATCAGACTTTTGAGATCTGCAAACAGCTAGTAGTCATTGGGGCCCAGATCTCAAACATAGTGTGAAGAGGTAGCAATTCGAATTGCCATTCATGTAGTTTTGCCATCGTTGCGATCGATTTGTGACACGGCGCGTTGTTTTTGTGAAAGATCAATTTTTTCTTCTTCATTTTTCATCCGTTTTGGACGATTTTTTCCTTTAAATGCATCAATAATGTTATATAATATTTGCTACTGACGGTTGTTCCTTTCTCAAAGTAATTGGTGACCAAAATACCTTGCTCAGCCCAAAATATGGAAGCCAAAAGCTTAACTACTGATGTTTGCATCTTTGGTCGCTTTGGATGGCATTTACCTGCTGCTCTCCAATCAGCTGACTCCCGATTTGACTCCAGGGTGAAGTGGTGGATCCATATTTCATCTATTGTTACATATTTACGCCAAAAACTTTTTTGCGTTCAAACAGTTAGAAACAAAGCTTTGAATCGACACGTCATTGTTTTTGTTCGATTGTGAGTAAACGCGGCTCCAACATTAAATACTGCTTGCGATATGGTCAACTCCTCTGCTATCTCACGATCCGCCAAATGGAGTTTGTGGATTTGGTTTTTTTTTTGTTTTTTTTTTGTTTTTTTTTGTGTGTGTCTCCTGGACAACTGCCGATTTTGTGCGACCTGAGTGTTCAGCATCATTTTTGTTTGTACGACCTCGTTTAAAGTCAGCATACAACCGCTTAACTGTTGTTTTGGAAGGAGCAGATTTCGAATAACACTAATCATTGCTTTGCATGAACAGAATTTTTTTCCTAAAGCAATGCATTATCAACACACGGAATTCAGATTTTTCTACCGTTTTAAATATTTGTGACAGTATATTCACATAAATAACTGTAATTTGTAAACCAATGATACGATTTGCCCCAAATTTTGCTACGTGCCATTTGAAGTTTACTACCTCATAAAAATCATATGGAATTTTTAGTTGCGCCATCTATATGTATGTCCTAGGGCTTATTGTGTGATATGTGATGTGTTATATATATATATATATATATATATATATATATATATATATATATATATATATATCATTATAATATTTTTATTATAAGTGATTATATATATATGTGTGTGTGTGTATGTGTGTGCGTGCGTACGTGTGTGTTTGTGTGTACGTGTGTGTGTTTGTGTGTGCGTAAGTCGCTTCCAATTAATATTTAGTGTTGATCTCAAAAAGTGAGTGTTTGTGCAATCTTTTCTTGTCATTTGGTTAATGTTTAACCGCTTGAACTGTAGAACACGACGGCTTCTAATACTGACGGAAACAATTTCCCTTTCATTTTATAAATCTAAATGCTATTAATTTAATCCAGATGGTATTAACCTTAAATCTATATGGTTATAATTTTAAATACTGATGGCATTAATTTTTAATAAACACGTCCATGACACTAACTGTTTATATTTTGTGAAGAGTTCCGCAGTGATCCGAAATATTAAAAATAAATTCTTCATTTGATTTAGTTTAATTTTATAGATTTTTTTTTTTTTGCTCCTGACAGAAAGCCATAAAATCTGTTTTAATACAAATTATTTGGCGTCTAACATTTGCTCTCTTGGATTCAGGAACATGAGTTCTCAGTTCTAGGAACTGTTTAGAAAATTGGTCACGACAGATATAATCAGAAAAAATGTGCCTGTGATCGTGATTTCGATCATCGACTGCATTTTGTTTTTTTAGGTAATGCAAGAACAGTGATGTGCGTTGAGGTTTATTGGATATCGGCTTGAAATGAGGAATGGAAGAGATGCGTTTAAGTCCTAGTCAAATTCATAAATCCATCTCTTCTACTTCCAGCTATAGGTTGAATACCAGGAGAGTACTCTTGGATGGCAAAAAAAAAAAAAAAAAAAAAAGATGAGAAGCTACCGCAAGAAAATCTTCCGCTTAGTTAGTCATGTATCGAAAAAGACCTGAAGAGTACTGAAATGTTACTTAGTATCATTCTTCCTTTTTGGTAGTAAATACTGAACAATCTCCTCACAGATGAAGAAGAGACAATAGACAATAGAAATATGGTTGTAGAGAGATCTGTTGAGAATACCATTGAAGAAGCTCTAGAGACAATAGTAACAAAAGATCGCATACTTAACATCAGGAATAAAGAATTGGAATTTCTGGGGCACGTCATGAAAAAAGAGAGATGAGAAAATTCGATACTTACAGGATTGAAGGTAAGAGAGCCACTGGGATGCAAAGCTCAACCGGCTTGGTCAGATTGAGAGAAAAGATGGCAAATCAGTGTTTGGAAGAAAGAACAAAAAAAAAAAATAACAAAAAATATGACAAATGAGAGAAAGTTGTGAAAAGCTGGGATGAGCAACGTCCTGAAGAAACAAGACATATAAAAAAGAAAACCGTACGGGTTTTAAATAAGATGATCCGCTATTAAATCACATGAACTAGAGCAACAGAATTACTAAAAGTTTGCCTAATTTCAGAAAACCGCATCACCCGAAACTTCCAAGCGCAACAGCAACTAAATGCATCCTAAAGAGAAAATAATGACATAATCAACATGTTGACTCTTCACACTAAACGAAATGGTTAAGACGGAAACCTACATTAATACTAGAAAGAGCTATAACATTTAATGGAATCGAGAAAACAATTTTGCTGAATGATTGCTTGAAAAGAAAGGTTTTTAAATTTCATATTAGAGTAACATTTCCTGCTTGATCAAAAAATGTTGAACATTTCCTGCCTGGAAACGATATTGCCATTACCGTTATATGTACGTTCTTGTGCAAAAATGGGAAATCTGTTTGTGTCATCAAGGGCAATGATAAACAAAAATATGACACTCTCTGATCTAAGCTGTTTCTTTATAAGGAAACATTAGGCATTCATTAACAGAGCAATCAGTACTGCTATTGGCTGAAAATATTAAATATTTTTCTTAAAACAATTTTTCGGGTAATAAGAAAAGTTTCACAAATCTAGAAAGCTGAAAGATTATTTTCAGAATTGATGGGGCTTTACTTCCTAATATTTTTTGTTTTTCTTTTGAATTAATATAGACGGAAAATTCGATAAGAAATAATGCTATTTATTGTTGGTAACAACATGTTTAAAAAAATAAGCTATACATAATAACTCAGTTTTTATGAGAGACACAGAAATGAACAATGCATGTACCTTTAAATAAGTTAAGAAATGAATGCTGGAAGCTAGGACTGTTTATCAAATGAAAGAAAACAGAATATGCAGCTCATAGCAAGAAAGTATACCCCAGATGTGAGTGCTGAATGTGAGACATTTTAATAAACAAGTATAGTGGGCGGCGTGTGTACGTTGTGGTGCAATGGATACCGTCTCGAAATGAGAAATCGGGGAGCCAAGTTCAAACACAAAATGAATTTGTTGCATTCACTTAGAAGCAAACACCTTTAAAAAAGGTATTTATCCGTCGTTTTTCGCTTCAGCTTTGGGGTAAAGAACAGGATAAATTGGGTTCTATTGCCTTAATTTACCACGGAAAGTAATGAAAACCTCCAGCGGGAATATCTTCTGCCAAGTCAATCATGTCTCGAAAGAGAAATGATAGCCTAAGTGTGTATCGATGGCGCTTAACTGACTAAAGGGAAAACCCCTATCTTTGAATTTACTCGAGTTACTATGGTAGCAACTAGGTCCCACCTTTTTACAGTGAAAACAGTAAAATGTAACTGCAACTTCTACTTTACAGTTTCCTTTCTCGCATTTCCCGCCTGTAGAATTCCCTTCCGTATACTTGCTTTCATGACAGCTACAATCTCCAAGAATTTAAATGTTGGATCAATAGTCATCTCGCATCCTTTCTCTCATGCTCTTTTCTCCGTTCACTCCACTCTCATTACACCAGTATTCTCATCCTTCTCTTACCCACTTCCTATAAGATACGGATATCTGAGGATGAAATAAAATAGCAAAATATACCTTCCAAAACCTAAACAAAATTCCTATTAACAAAGAAAATACTCGAAGAACTTATATACAAGACTGAATTCTTCTTTGTAGCTGTCAATTCTTCATAGAATATAGTTCTCAAGAGTTACACTGGGAATACCATAGATGGAGAATCTGAAAGGTTTTAAGGGATGTTGACTCAAAAACTGCGTAAAAACAGAAGGGATCACTAAATGTGAACAAATATACTTAAAAATGCTATATTAAGGAGTCAGTCAGTTAAGTGTTATACGTGATACACGCTTTGGGCGCTCATGTCTCGAAAGAGACATGACTGACCGGGCAGAAGATTACACACAGAAGGTTGCCATTGCTTTCTGTGATAGACTGGTTGCCGACCAAGGCTATAGAACCCAATCTGTCCTATTATTTAACCCATAACTGGAGAGAAGAGACGGACCTTTTCCTAGGGTATTTGTGCGTAAGCAAATGCAAGGAATATTAAGGAGAGAGAATAATGAAAGAAAACGAATAAAGAAGACAGAAAATAACGATTGACATTACATTTAAATTTTTGAAAATCAAAGTTGACGGGAAGCAAGATATTGGAAGAAAATTTTAACTCTTAACAAAGAGCTTACGGTTAACTGTAGCCAGTACAACTGCAAAATGATGAGTTGTTATAGCCAATCTGTAATGCGCCTAAAACCATATTATCTAGTTACTAAATAAGAAAATTTACTAGAAGATTTACTAAGAAAGTATTTAAAGAAAAGACACAGAGACGCTACGTTAAAACAGTTGGAAAAATGACAGAAAGAGAGATGCCAGGTCAGGATTAATAACATTGCGGATTCTTCTTTAGATTTTTTGTAAAGCAAGAACTGCCTCTCTTCTTCATGCTTTCCTGTCTGCTGGAAGTCCTCCTCCGTAGTTCTAATATATATAAATGCTGCTGAATCCTCTGACCCCTCTGATTATTGCCCTATACGGCTTCCACCGATTTTGGCAAAGTGTTCTAAGCCTTCATCAACGCCGATGTGGTTCTAAATCTCACAGCTCACAGACACTTCTCTGACAAATAGTATAGTTTCCGCTTCACCAGGTCTAATGTTGATATGCTCACGACCATTACTGAGTATATACACCAGGCTCTCGACAAGAACGGAGAAGCCCAACTATTGCTCCAGATATCTCCATAGCGTTTGGCAGAGTCCGGCATCCTGGCCTTGTACTCAAGCTGCGAGGCTATGGTATAACTAGATAATTGTTTGACCTTATTCAGTCAGTCCTTTCAATCGCACAATGAAGGTAGTATTGAAAGGACATGCCTTGCAAAACTATCATACGATCGCGGGTGTCCATATTCTAGGCCCTCTGCTTTACCTTATCTACGTTAACGATCACCCAGATGTAATAAAATCCTAAGTAAGCATATACACTGAAGATTCTACGGTTTACTCTCGCCTCGATCAAAAAATCTGCCGAGGCTGACAAAGCAAACCTCGATGCCGAGCTTGAAAAGAACCTCCAATCGGTGCCGGGCTAGGGTACATTACAAAACGAAGCTGCTATTAAACATCGTAGAGAATCATTCCTACTCCTCATTGGCATGGATCAGACTAGTCTCTCTGAAAGTAAAACACTGCGCCTCCTCGGGTTAACTCTCACAAGCCACCTCAAATGGAATGACCATATAGAATTCATAGTTAAGTCCGCTGCTAAGAATGTCGGTTCTCTGTGTAGGGCCAGGAAGTTTTTCCGTCTGAAACAATCCTGCACATCTATAAATCTACAATCCGCCCGTGCATTGTATACTGCTGCCATATCTGGTCTGGTGCTCTTACTATCCACCTAGGGGTTCTTGAAAAATCCAACTGATAATCTCTAATGTGATCGATCCCGACGTGGCAGCTCAGATACAATCACTTTCTCACCGGCGCAATGTGGCTTCACTGTGTCTCTTCTACAAATACTTCCACGGCTTCTGCTCCAATGAACTTAGCTCACTGGTGGCCCCATTATATGAGTTTACTCCAGCCACAATATTAGCAACTATGTCCTACCCTTTTACTGTGAAACCATCACAGAACAGTGGCAGTAAAATGCCTTTCTTGGGCGATAGGATTATAAAATAATTATCAAGAAACTCTACATAAATGATAGAACCACCGTATCAGATGGGGTAACAATATTCAATGAGTGGACGAATGGTGGATTTACAAATATGTAAAATAGATTCTGGTGAGAAAAAGTCTCCAGCACATCATAGTGACCCAGCTTTTCTAGCAATTGATTCGATATGATCTTTTTACTTCATGTCAAAAGAAAAAGTTAATTCCAGTCAAATACTTTACATTCACATAGACACAAATCCGCTTTGAAAGATACGAATTCACCTTCCCGCACTTATGGGTTGATAGAAAGACAGACTGGGTTCTATAATATTCGTTGTTAATCTATCGTCCGGCGTAAGGTATGGCAACTTTCTGTGGGAAAGTCAATCATGGTTTGAAAGAAACCTGATCGCCTAAGCGTTAATAATGTATGGCAATTAAATGACTGAAAAGTACTAAAAAGTTACGAAGTATCACTCTTCTTCTTTGGTAGTAAATACTTAGCAATTTTCTCACAGATGAAGAAGAGACAACAGACAATAGAAATGTGGTTGTACAGAGCGATGCTGAGAATATCATTGAATAACCACTAGAGACAATGGTAACAAAATATCACATACTAAACATCAGAAATAGAGAATTGAAATTTCTGGGAAACGTAATGAAAAAAGATGGATTAGAAAATTTGATACTTACAGGATTAAATATAAGAAGACCGGAAAAGCAACGCGCAACGTAGTTGGCTACACTGAGTGAAATAATAGCGAATCATTCTTTATCTTTGGTAGTAAATACTGAACAATGAACTCACAGAGACGAGAGGCGAAAGAAATAAGCATATACTGAATGGTGCTGAGAATACCACTGAGAAACTTTAAAGATAATGCTAATCTAAGGCAGAAAAATTGTCAAAGGTACTCTTTCAACTGGCCTTGAGCCATTCATTGAGGAGTAGGCTCATAAAATTAACATATAAATAACAAGCGAGGTAAAGGTTTAATTAAATAATTGTAGTGTCATTAGTATAAATACCGAGTTGGGTACTGATTATATTTTTGGATGCATAAGGAGGAAAAGGTGCTCGGAGATTTTAACACTTACAGATCATACCAAATTGAAGAGAAACATTGGAGAAGCAGAGTAATTTATTAATTCTGTAGAAATGGATGTCAGATAAGTTATTGGGAACGAGAGAGAGAGAGAGAGAGAGAGAGAGAGAGAGAGAAATACACATTGAATGAAAAATATTCCTTTTCATGCGCATTCCAATCGTTATTATAAGGATCAAATAGAATATTTTAATATGCGTCGAGGTGCAGTGGATATCGACTCGGAACGAGTAATCGGAGAGCTGAGTTCGAATTCTATTTGAATTCCTTGCATTCAGTTACGCGGAAATACCCTTGGGAAAGGTATCAGTCCGTCTCTTGCTTCCAGTTATAGGTTAAATATCAAGATACATTAGGTTCCTTAGCCTTGGTTGGAAACTAGTCTACCGCAGAATGTCATGACAACCTACTGCGGGATAATCTTCTGCTCAGTCAGTCATGTCTCTTTCGAGACATGATCGCCCAAGTGTGAATCACGAATAGCACTTAACTGATTGAATGTGAGCAGGTAGATATTTCATTTCAGGTGAGGTTTCTCCTTGCGTGCAAAATATTCTTTGAAGCCACATTTTATGTTGAAGTTAACAAACACAAGGTACGAATCATGTGCATCACTGGTAATTATTTTTAGTCTCTCATGTGAATGCACCTACTACAGAGCAGTAACTTGTTTCTAAAAGGAACGATGTTCCTAAGTGATACTAGTGTGAACACAAATATAAGACAAGAACATCTACCATTTATATTCTAATGTAAACCGGACACAGGGTTACATTTTAATTCCTTGGCAGAAATAACAAGTTTTTACATTTTTATTGTTGTGCAATAGAAATATGTGACTACTTTTTCTTGATAACCATTTTAACTCAAGTGTAAACTGGACCCACATCCCACTTTTTGAATTTGTTGTAAACTAAACATGCATCTATCTATTTGCACTCATCTGTAAACCGAACACATGCCTACCTTTTAAAATATGATGTAAACTAAACATGACATCTGTTTGCACTCATGTGTAAACCGGTAACTATATACCTACCTTTTGTATATGTAGTAACACGCATCTCTCTGTTTGCACGAATGTGAAAAAACGACTAATGGTTCATTTTTAATCTGTTGTAAACTAAGCACGTATTCAACGTTTTTGTACTAACTTTAAACAAGAATGATGACTACATTTTTAAAAAGTTAGTGTAAAATTGATATATATCTATATTTATGACTCATTATAAAGAGAACCCGCCTAACTTCTTTAAAAATAATCTGTTATTAACTGAATATATATAGCTTTGCTTTTTTCACTCTACTATAAATGTTAATCATGTAAAGTTTTAAAAAATTATGTAAACTCGACATGTATCTAATCTTTGACTTACGTATAAAGAGGACAGATATCTACCTCAATGAAATTGTCATAAACTAGAGAATTGTTTACATTTTTAAATCACTCGTAAAATTTGATTCAAGTGAAAATCGGGACTGTATTCATCATCTATTTATTCATAGTGATATTCTCTTGGGATATATATTTAACATTAAGTGACCGTAAAATTGCTGTTAGTTTAACCAAACAAACGTAATTATTTGTGTATGCAGGTAGTATATTGCATTGGTCTCTGTAAGCTCAGTACATTCTTCAACGTATTTTGTAGTTATTTCTGCAACAAGGAAATGACATAGTGTTCAAGCAGAATAATACCGGCACACAAGATGCATATGCTACTCTGAATGTTCTGGAATATGTATTTTGCAGCTAATTAGCCAGAACTTATTCCCATTGTAAAGATATTGAGTATGATTGGAATGTGCATTACTCGTCTACTGAGTGTAGCTCCGAAACAGTTTTACTGTTAGTTCAATCATTGCACAGCTAAAGAGCCACCCAAGATTGTGGATTAATAAGATAACTTGTTGCGAGAAAAAAGTAAGAGGAGTTAAGAAGTGCTTGTTAAGAAGACATGTTAGTTGGATATTAATTGGCAAGGAAGTATACGCTTGGGTGTTTCTTCCTTAAAATAACAGTTCTACAGAAGAAGCTGTCTGAGTGGGATCTACTTGAAGTGAATGGAAATGAGACTACCCTGGGTACTTGGCAAAGTGGGTTTTAAACTACTACGAACCCCATTGAATTATCCGTAGGGCTTTACATAAAGTTAAAGTTGAGCAAATCTGTTGTAACCAAGAATGGGAGAGGAATTGAGAAATGAAAGTTATGAGAAAATGTAGGGTAGAAATTTCTGTGAGCTTGAACTTCAGGAGACTAAGAATGTAACTTTCAGGAGTTTGTTCAAGTAACAGTTCTAGAGAAGAAGTTGTCTAAGTGGATACTTAACCTTATCAAAGTAATACAAAAGATGGGGTGATATGCCACTGTGAACATTGTATGGCTGGACATGGCTCTGGACGTCGGAGTTTGATGTGCTAATGAAATTAACTTTTCTGAACACCTGCCATAGTAATAGATATCGAGTAATGAAATGCTGGCAACATTTCGTCATTGAGATAACCGTTGCCGGGTTAAGAATACTCTTTTTGGCCTCACCTGACTCTTGTAAAGATAGATCATAGCAGCAGGTGTCATACAAGGAAGAGACCATGCTTTTCACATATGTATCAATAGATGCAAAATACATGAAATAATATGTTTGAGAAAGGTAATCATTATGATAGCGTTCTAATCCTGAATATTACGATAAATTACATCGATAAAATATAAGGACTATATCCAGGAGATTGAAGATTTTGAGGAGTTTTGAACCACCTTAGTTTTTTATTTTATTTTAATTTTTTTTTTTTTTTTTTTTGCCATTTGTAGGTCCATCTTGACCATGGGTGATAGTACCTGTTACTATCTCAGCTACGGGCTAATAGTTACCCCCAAACAAAAACAAAACCCTATCAAGTTAAACAGTAGCAATATATTTTCATATAATAATTAACGCCATTACATATTTATAATACAATTACCAATGCTTCCTATTTAAAGCATATTTATCAACAATAAGTATTTTATTAGAATTACTAAAAATACATATTTATAGTAAAATTACCGACAATACATGTTTATTGCGTAATACATGTTTATCAACATTATATATTTATAATATAATTATTAACAATACATATTCAGAGTTTACCAACAATACATACATACATACATACATATATATATATATATATATATATATATATATATATATATATATATAGTATATTTATTAATAATATAATAATACATATTATTAATATAGTTATTAACAGTACATATTTATAGTAAAATTACCAACAATACATGTTTGAAACAAACAGAAATACGTTTTACCTGTAGTTGAAGCAATAAAATAGCGTACAAAATATCTAGGTTTCAGTATTAAATAAAGCATAGAGATATTGAATATGAAGCTAAACAAAATAAATCTACTAACGATAGTGTTTAGGCTTCTGTTACTTTTTAAGGGAGATGTACAGTATATTGATCCGGATTTTGCTGGTAATTTACTTGAGAACCTGTACAAGAATTTGGGATGAATATATCATCAATTATTCCTATCTACTTGTTTTCTAGACTTAAATAAAAAAATAAAGTATTGCAATTTTTTGCCATCTCTGTATATTGGACTAATGTCTGTAAAAATATTCCATAATAAAAAAGTTAATCTTTTTACACTAAAAGCTACTTATCGTCTTTTATTTATCTATTTATTTATTCGTCTTGGACACTGGCCTTTAGGTAATCCAAGCTAATGTTTAACAAGATAATAGAAAAATAAAGGAAATATCGATTGATTACTTATGATAACTGATGGGAGTGTCGAGGAAGACAATCAAATTGGCTTCATTTTACAATTGTTTGTGAACTGCTATACATTAGTTCTAATGGGGGACCGTTATTTTGGTTTTAACGACATTTTGAGTGTAGATATAAGCAAAATTATAACTTTTAATCCTGGCAAGATAGACCCGATATAAAATGATTACTTTTCGAGATGTTTTTATATAATTGTGATCATTTATTGCAGTTTGTTTAACGGCTTATCAATTACTTACGGGCCATGTAATGCTGAAATTTATTTTTTACTGGAAGCATTAGGGATTTCATTTAGAAAAATATACTGTTGATAATTTTTGTAATGTATTGCTAGTAATTTTTTTTTTTTGTCAAAATAGGTGCTACCACGCTGAGCCAGAATTGACATGGTAATAGCGAATAACAGGTTGTTCCACGCTCCTCAAAACCTCACGATCAAAGGTATTGTTGCTGGATGTAGTTTTCTGAAATACCCAGCCTGGAGCATTCGAAAATTGTCTAATTATATTTCTCAGAGACATAAAATAAGCAACCATACTTCCAAAATTAATTTAATATTAATGGTATGAATCCTGCGCAAACCCTATTATTACATGGTAAACTCTTTCTCTCTTTCAGTTTAAAAACACGCACACACTCACACACACACACATACACATATACACACACTCATATATATATATATATGTGGGGGGTGCAGGTTTATATATATATGTGTGTGTGTAAATATATGCATATATATATGTAGAGACAGAGAGAAATATATATATATATATATATATATATATATATGGTGTATTCTCTTATCGTGAACAATAAATGATGGTTAAGCAATGGATGGGAATCTTCGTTTTACACTTGCAGTCTTGCTTTTTGTAATTTGAAGAAAATCTAGAAATGGGCAGACATTTCCTTTGTGTTTTCTAGAGTACGATACTTGTCGAGACTTGCTGCGGTCGCGAAAGCCACACTGGAAGATGAAATTTGTTGAGTTACATTTTTATAGCGTCTCAAATTCAGAGCCTGACAAAGCCAATCACGGTACTACAGTCTACTCTCTTCTGAACCATTCAACTTAATAAGACATGTCTTATGGAACTCCTTTCGGTTTGATGCTTGGACTTCCCTGTTTTGCACATCAAATTTGAGACGTTTGAAATTGTCTTTGAATTTGTCGTTGTAGCGTAAGAGTGAATGTCTAATTGAACGCTTTAGGTTTGGTAGTTGTCCCTGCAGCACCTATTTTGGAAACTTATGCTCATTCATTCTCACAACACGACCAGCCCACCGAATTTGTGTTTTTGCTAGAATGGCTGGGATGTGGATACATTTCTTCAATATTGAACTATTCTTGACGCTTTCATCCCATTTTATACCGCATATGTCAAGAAAACAGCGCATGTGAAAGGGGTCAAGTTCGTATATGGGCTTCCAGTATAGGGTTCAAGTCTCAGCACCATAAAGAAAGACTGAGAGAACAACTGATCTGTATATGTCGATCTTTATGAAGATCTTTACTTTCAGAAACGCGTTCCATAACCTATATTTAAGATTAACAAATGCTGTGCTGACTTTGGATATCCTGGATTGGACCTCTCTGTCAATTTCTCACTCGAAAATGAATGATGAACCAAAATATGTGAATGCCTCAGCAGTTTCTAATGCTGTACCACTAATGAAGGCAAGATATTGCAATAATTATATTGGTATACATTGAATTAACCACTTTTACAAAGCAAATGCTACAAACGGTGGATTCATGCTCTTACTCTCACTAATATATATATATATATATATATATATATATATATATATATATATATATACTACCGAGCAGAAGTTTGATTTATTCTCTCAGAGAAAGAAATAACAAATTTTCTGTCTTAGAAGAATAAATATTGATATAGTTCATGGTTTCTTACAATTAAAACTAAAATTAACAGTAATTTCAAATTTAATTAAAGTTAATTCATATTTTCTTTTCATCAAAGAAACTACCACGAGCCTGTATTACTGCAGAGCAAATCCTTGGCATTCTTTCTAATAACTCATAAAAATAATTTGGTGAAAGTGATATCCACGCATCCTGCAAGCATTTAAACAATATTTGTTCATTTTTAGGAAGCTAATTTCAAACTGTACAATCAATTTCATCCCTTATCCTCTTCTTTTAATAGTGATTGCTTAACTGCTACACAGCCTTTAAGCCCAGTAGAATGAAGTTGTCTCTTAACAGTAGTAACAGATACTGGATGCTGCCGAGTAGAATTCATTTCAATTGTTAATTCCAGAGCGGTTTTTCTTCTATTCATCTTGCTAGATATGATCACGTGCCTATCCTCTATAATAGATGTTACTCTGGACCCACCAGATCTTTTTATGTCAATATTTAATAGTTTCACGAAGTCGTTGAAGGCAATAATGCACGCCATTTTTTGATAGGCTTAATTTTTTAGCGATAAAACATTCAGAATATCTTTCTTTTGAAAGAATTTCAACCTGGGCTCTTTTTTCAATGATAATCTGTTTCTTCCTTGACATTTATGCCGTAGTAATATGGTTTACAAAAATAAATTATACTGTAATTATAATATCCGAATAAATCTGAATTTTCGGCAAAACTTGATCACAATAAGAAGAGTCAAATAGCAAACTGAATAAATGTTTACTTTAAAGTTGAAAATGATACTTTTTTTTTTTACTTGGCATCTGCATAAGAATAATAAAAAAAATAAAAACTCAGTGAATCTGATTCTGCCAAAAATGAAAAAAATTGTGTGGTCCTAAACTTATGGTCGTAGTGTATATATATGAATTTTTTATTTAAGGTGTAGATTTATTGTTGTTATTATTATAATTATTACTTGATTTTGCATGATCTACTAAGTGTCCATAACGGTATTTGCGCCGCTACACGTGTTTTGAGTCTAAAGTTGACTCTCTTCAGGCGAATAAACTTGTGACGATAGATAGATAGATAGATAGATAGATAGATAGATAGATAGATAGATACCCCAGTCTGAATTTGTCTAGCGGATTAAAGCTATCTCTGCGATTTTAATTCCTGGGTCTTTGAAACAAGCACTAACTTAGTCTTAATAAGAATAACTTTACAATATCTCTAGACCTGGTCAATAGAACGAGATCAGTCTACCTTCACGATTAAATTAAATTTGGTTTCAGGCCCCGCAAAATATCTTAACTATTAAATAAGTGTTTTTCTGGATAACATTGTGTAGACAAAATATAGATTTGCTATATATATATATATATATATATATATATATATATATATATATATATATTTGACATCATGGTTTTCATTAGTTCTTTCAAACAAACAAAAAATTTCCGAGCTGTTACACAATATCAGTTTTGTATGATAGTGAATGGTTGGTAACCTCAGCACAGATGATGAGGTAACTAGATCTGACAAAGATTTAGTTCTACAGCAGCATGCTATGAATTACATGGACGGAAACAGTAATCAACAAATACTAATGAATTACGTAACAAAAACATTTATATTGACAAACATATAGATACTGCTGAAATTTATTGAACACCCAGTGAGGAAAGGAGGCTTTGAAAACTTAAGTCTCACAAATATCGAAGATAAGAAAATTTTTGGACGAAGTGTTGCAAGTGGATGACTGAACTAGAAGTAGGTAGCTTTGAAAAGGGAGAAACACTAATAAGGTGTTACGGAGAATGAGAAATTGCGGATAACCAAGATTTTTCACGTCCTGAAGGGACAGAACACATCGACGAAGAGTCTGCAGGTGTTGGAGTCGCGCGCGCCAAGTCGCATTGACCTTTGTACGGTTTCCTTCCTGATTTCAGGATCAGACCTGAATGGTGACATTTTAATACATCTTCACTTCCGGTAATTATCAGCTGTTCCGGTCGGCTTGATGAATTTGGCGGGAATCCGACTGAGAACACGCCAGAAAGATTGGGCAAGGTAACAAGTGGACAGGAAAGAACCGGAAAGAGGTCAGATAGGAGGTATATTCGAATTGTCGGCTTCTATTTCAATAAAACCTGATTGATTAGATCTGATTGAAAATAGATGACGTGATAAGGGGAAATCATTCATAATTACAAAAGGCAGCGATAACGTGAATATGTTTAATATGTTGCGTGCATTGGTGTAAATTGTCTGTTTGAAAGGACATCTTGATATCTGCATATGTTCCTGCGTTTGTGATAGGGTCAGAATTACAAATAAGATTGGAGAATTATTTTTCATGAATAGGAACCAGCTATAAATATTGTTATCAATTATTTACGCTACAGTAAGATAATTTGTTTAAGATACTTTTAGCTTCGACATATATTTCTTGACAAGAAGACAGTGTTAATTAAATCAACCAACGCAATGAATGATTTCGAGTAAATTCCATGTGTGTTTGTGGGATGTATGATAATATGCGAAACAAAATTACAACACCGTAGAAAATTTATAAACGACGCATTTCGCCAGAGCATCTGCTCTTTTTGATCTTCACATGTTAGAACGAAAGAAAGACAAAACTGTGTGAGGGAATAGCGTGTGGGATTTTGTAGGATAACTAACTAAATTAGGTACCATATAGTTTCTAATGAAGCGTCAGTTCAGTTCCAAACAGGATTCACGCTTGGGCGATCATGTCTCGAAAGAAACATGACTGACTGTGCAGAATATTATCCCTCAGTATGTTGCCATTACTTTCTGCGATAAACTGGTTGCCAGGCAAGGATATAGCAGCCAATCTGTCATGTTATTTATATCTTAACTGAAGGGAACAGACGGATTAATACCTTTCCCACGGGTATTTGCGCGTAAGTGAATTCAAGGCATCCAACTGTAATTCGAACTCAGCTTCCCAAATTCTCGTTCCCAGCCGATATCCACTGCACCACAACGCACAGTAAAAATAGTGTATGTCCGCCTATTTGTTTGTATGCTCGTATTATCTATATCAGAGGGTTTTTGTTGCATTATAGCTCAGTCCACCCAAACCTGTATAACCCTGTATATATAACATAAAAACATTTTACAGAATGTTTTTTATATTATATATACATAGTTAATTAAAAGTTAAATCCTATTTGAAATACTTAAAATATATTTTTAAGTTTCATTTTTACAAAAAATTTATATCAGGGGAAAGTGCTTAGCATGCGATTTTATTTAAAATTTGATATGGAAAAAAAGAAAAGAGTACTGGATTGCTATTTGACAACATTCTTTCAATCTGGCCCTGAATGCTGGACAATCTCATTGAAGATGAAGGAAAAACTTGTAGCAATTGAAATGGGATTCTACAGAAGGATGCTGCGGATATCATGGATCGAACATGTGAGCACTGATGAGATTTTGGAAAGCATAGAGACAAAAAAGATATTATAACAGAGCATCAGGTAGAGACAGCTCAAGTTCCTGGGACATGCAATGAGGAAGGAAGGCTTGGAGAACCTGATACTAAAGGCCAGATAGAGGGAAAAGGAGACAGAGGAAAGCAGCGGATAACATATTCGAAGAGCCTGAGCAGGTAGATGGAAGAACGGGAGTTGTGTGGTGTAACAGGAGAAAGCGTGCTAACAACCACCAGGGATAGGGAGACGTGCGAAGCCATGATTGACTAGGTCCTGAAAAATCAAGACACATAGACGAAAAAGATATGGGCATCCGATTTCATTATTACCTGCTCGAGCCGCTTAGAAGTCGCATTGACTGATTTCATTAGGAACTCTTGTGGCATGGAAGGTATGAATTCCGTATTCATCCTTCAAGTTCTTCCAAAGTCTTGGTTTAGTATAGAAGACTTGCTACTTTAAGCAACCAAAAAAAGTTACAAGCTGATAAAATAGAAGACCTTGCCGACCACACATACATAAAATAGGACATAACTTTTCAGTCACCCAGTATATACATACATATATGTGTACATGCAAAAAGATCCACTCTTATAAACATAAAGGTTTTTTTTATTTTTGTATAATTTTACTGCTATATCTCGGGAACAATATAAACAAGGTGAATTCCAAGTGGAAAGATTTACACAATACGTAAAGAGTAAACAACCCACAGAGTTTATCGTACGGAAAGTACAATTAACAGAGATTTCAATAGAATGGTTACTCAAGACGCAATGGGAGCGGACGTCGAATTATATCGTATTTCCTTACTTCTTATTCTCTTCGGCGAATCAACTGTCGGGGTCATAGCATGTTCCATTATAACATTTACATAGATGGAAACTATTCGTTTATATATATATATATATATATATATATATATATATATATATTTGTAAACGAATTATTAAGCAAACCAGTTTTCTACTATCTGGTGTCTTCAGTCGAATCCTAACTATAATCTTTAATCTTTATAGTATCCAGCGCTTTCTACTATTTCTAAAGCAATTTCCACTTGTTTTTGTCTCTGGTGTTGTTATTTTCCTTCATACTTTGACTGACAATAATTTATATTTATGTCGTCTTTGAAAAAAAAACACGTTTTTCCAAGCCATCAGTTACTGCGCGCTATAACGTGAACAACACATACACACACACACACACACACACACACACACACACACACACACACACACATATATATATATATATATATATATATATATATATATATTTGAACACTCTCAGCTACTAGCATATGTTTACATTGTATATAACAAGATAATATCCGCCCTCCTCTACCGGTCGCCCATAGTTCTGATATCAGTTCGGTAGGGTATCAATCCTGGCTAAAAGCAATCGGATATCTAGCCGTACTGATAAGCTGGGATACAGCGAAACAAATCTGTTTGCGTATGACTATATTGTAAAAAATTATTAAGTATTTTTCATTTTGATGAATTTTTATTTTCTAAGTTAAATGTTGTTGCCTTGGCATTGCCAAGGACGCATTTAAAAAGCTAACCAGAGTACCGACAGGTATGTAAATATCATTGGAAACAAGGAAAATATGATATCTGTTCTGTATAGCAGCGAATTGTGGACGATCTTTTCAAGGATGAAGGAGAGACTTGATATATATATATATAAGGCGATATATATATATATATATATATATATATATATACAAATGAATAAGAACGAAGGAAACAAATTACAACGTTTAAAATATTAATTTAAAACAGTGATCAATAGAAAATAAACCAATGCATATTAATTATGACGTTAGAAGATGTGCAAACTATGCAATTGTACATTTTGTTTCGACATTGAAAGAACAAACTAAATAAGTGTTTTTTCAATGTCGAAACAAAATTACTTTCAGTGGATTCTCTTATTTGAGATGTTCTGTTTTTTTTTTACAATTAAATATTATATTTATTTATGCTAATAAATAAATATGCTACTTAATTGAATAGTCGATAAATCTGTTTACGAAAATGTGTGTTTACGAGCATTATTACGAGCTTTGACAGTAAGTCCTTCGTTGTCGAGGAGTCATGACACGTCAGATCAATTGCCAGTTTTCCCTCTGGAACGCAAGTCCAAATTCTGCGGAAGACGAACATTTTCTTAACAATATTTATTTCTTGATTATTGAGGCCAGTAGATATAAATAAATAATTTCTTTAATTATAACAATACAGAGTTTCGACTCAAATATACATTAAAAATAATGTTTAAACAAATAATTTTAAAAATAAATGCATGAATGGATGTAGATCTTGATATAAGCACACAGATATCTAGCGAAAGAGATTTTGTGGACAAAGAAAGAATTGAAAGGTGAAAGAGGAAACACCTTAGGAGGATTGAAAAAATATCGAATAAATGTTAAGTAGGACTAATTCTACAAGCTTTCACTGTCAATTATCTTTCTGATACAATAGCTGAAAGGGACAATTTCTCACGATTCTCCCAGATATCGACCAATGAAAAATAGTATTTGTTTTCGTCAATTTATCGTTGTTTTGTTTCATTTGTCTGAAAACTCTTGCTAACTTTATAGTGTGTAAGCTTTGGCTATTTTTCAACTACTCCTTTTCTATATTCACGCTCCTTTGCTTTCTCTCTCTATCTCCTTCTTTCTCTCTCTAACTCACACACACACATACACATACACATGTATATGCACACATCTCAATGAAGTTCTTCTGTTATATCTTCTCTAATTCTCGAAATTTAAATATTTATTAAATCTTTTTTTATTTTTTTTTATTTTCTAAGTTAGATGTTGTCGCATTGACATGGCCAATGACACATTCAAAAAGCTAACCAGAGTACTGAGAGGCAGGAAAATATCATTGGAAACAAAGAGAAGAATGCTGGGCTGTTATGTGACATCTGTCCTTCTGTATTGCAGCGAATGGTGGACGATCTTTTCAGCGAAGAAAGAGGGGATTGAGGCAGCAGAACTGTTGTTGTACAGAAGGATGCCGGGGATATCATGGATTTAGCCCGTGAAAAACGATGAGGTGTTTAAGAGAATGCAAACGAGAAGAAAACATACTTAACATCAGGAAGAGACATGAGGGTTCTGGTTTCTGGGACACGTAATCAAGAAAGAGGGCTTGGAGAATTTAATACTCACAAGACAGAATGAAAGATAGATAGGGGAAAGCAGCCGGAGACATATTTGATAAGCTTGAGCAAATGAAGAGCAGAGCAGGGTTTGGGAGAGATACCAAGAGACAGGGCCAAATGTAAGTCGATGATTGACAAAGTCCTGAAGGGACACGGCAAATGAAGAAGAAGATTACTGCATTTCAATTGTTTTTGATTGGTCAGACCTAAGAGTATTTGAGATTTAGACCTGTCAAATAGTATATGATATAAATTTGACCAACTAAAATACATCGATAATTAACTGTTAGAAATCGTTTATAATTTACTACATCTATATGAGGTGTCCATAAATATTAAAGAAGGTCTTAAGAAGGTAGGCGATCGTGGTTTTCCACATCTTCCTTTCTCTTCTAACTCTTAATAAGCTTTGTCTTTTTGTTATTTCTGCCAAAGACTTTTCTACAGTCCATTTCCTCAAGCCGATTAAGTATGTTCCAGTAGCTTTCTCATGTCCTTCTTTCTCTCTATCAGTCCTGTGAATATCAGATTTACTAAGCACTCCTTCCTCATTAAATGCCTCCGAAATTTCAACTGTATCTTTCTGATGTTACGTAAAAATTTTATTTTTGTTTCCATTCTCTCCAAAACCTCGTGGTTGCTCATATGTTCGGTCCACGTTATCCTCAGTAATCGTGTGTGGAAACACATTTCTGGTGCTCCGAGTCTCTTCTTGAAATTGTCCAGAAATTACAGGAGGACAGTTATCACGTAACAGTTCAGTGGTCTTTTTTGTATCAGACTATATTTTTCTGTCTCTTAATACACTACTGAGATTTTAAAAATGTGTCTATAGCCATCGCAATATGTCTTCAAATCCCAGGGCCCTACTTTCCGTTTTCTGTTAGAACACTTCTAAGATATTTATATTTCTGTACCTGCTTGATTGTATCTCCGAACTGTATCTACCATTTTGAGCGCAACCTTTTTTCTGATGACAATGCATTAGTATAATAATAATAGTATTAAAAATAATCTGACTGATGTAAAATTCCAGTCAATTTTGTATATTTCTTCTTCTTTCTCTCTCCCTCACACTCTCTCTCACTCTATCTCCCTCTCCCCCCTCTCTCTCTCTCTCTTTCTATTTATATGAATGGACAAAATAATGGCAATATCTTGAAAAAAGCAAATTCATTTTAATATTTCATTTCGTTAGCAGTAATTACAGCTTAAATTATGCAAGGGATCGACTCGTTCAAAGTTTAAATTGTTTTCAGTTAAATTTCTATGCATTCTGTAAATAAAACAAACTTCCATCCTTTCAATGATGATGATGGAGGATATCGACTTCTCATTTGTTTTTCTAAAATGAAACCTAAATTTTCAATACTGTTGATCTTGGTAGTGTGATGACCTGATCAAATATTTTACTTCATTTGATTGTTCCCCGTGCTATTCAGCTACAATTGTAGCAGTATGAATGGGTTAGTTTTTCATTTTGAAACAGCATTTTCGTACTAAATCAGTGTCTGAACTATAGAATGAAGTTGATCACTTAAAATCCTTAAATATTCCTGGCTGTTGATATTATTAAACTTATTTAAATAATATCTGTCAAAAACAATAGTTTTAGCAAAAACAATTAAATTAAAAAACATAAAAATTGATACTTTATTCAAATTTTCCAGTCGTTTCAATTATTTTTTCTAACCCACACAAACGCACACACACACACACACACACGTATATATATATATATATATATATATATATAAACTTATTTATAAATGGAAATTTGTCTGTGTGTGTGTGTCTGTGTGTGCGTGTATCCGTTACTTATAAATTCCGAAAGGGCTGAACCGATTTCTTTGAAAATTTACACAGTTGCACTATAAGCGTCTGCGAGTGTCCTTAGCTAGGTTTTGTGTCGAGGTACTCCGGATAAATATCGAAAATCCATAATTAAAAAAATCGTGTTATAGAAGAAGTGGTCAGATTTTAATCAAATTTGATACACTCATAGACAAAGACAAAAGAAACGATATTCAGAAGTTTCAAGGTTGTAGTTCTTACAATAGTGCAGAAAATCAATTATATATATATATATATATATATATATATATATGGCAAGATGTTTGTGTGTGTGTCTGTTTATCTGCCTGTATGTCCATATTTTATTCAGCCCTTTTATTTTACTTTTTGCTTAGGATTTGGCTCTAATAGGTATGATTGTAGTTCTGAGTCTCAGCCATGATACCATTTACTCAGAGGACTTATTTAGCCTTCAAAATTCAGTTTACGACGAAAAAAAACTTATTCGATATCGATACGAGGAAATCAAAATTTGACTTACATCCATTCATTTTTCTTTCAGTCTACGGTTTCGCGTTAACTGGAAAAAAACTATTGCTTTTTAGTCTTTCGTGCCAACGACTAAAGAGTCTGAGCTCCAGGACTATGGATTAGTTTTAAAGCTTTCATTACACCAGAGGAACGCCGGGATATACTGCTAGTATATATATATATATATATATATATATATATATATATATATATATATATATATATATGTACAAAGAAAGGGAGGGAGACAGATCTTTAAATAACTTGTCCATGAGATTTCAAGTCAAGTTTCACAGCTGTCAAAAAAGTCTATAACTAAATTTGTCCGACTCTATTGCAAATATGGATTCGGAAAAAGAAATCATTTGACCGTGTCTGTATTTGTTATCTGTTGTTGCTATTTTTTTAATACTGAGCACATCATCTGCAAAAATGTTCAAACCTTTAGACTTGATAAGCACAAAGAAATAGACTGGAGTAATTGTTTAGTTCGGCATTAAATATTCTTCTTTATCCTTCCTTACTTCCTTTTTTCCCTTTCTTTCTCTTTCTTCTTTCATCTACCTCCACCTCCTTATTTTTCATTCTTTTTTACCTCATCATCTTTCTTCTTTTCATCTCTTCCGTCTAATTTTTTTGTCTTCTTTCCTCTCTTCTCTTCTTCTTCTTCTATGTAAAAGTGTGTTTTGTTAACAACAACGTACAATACGTGCATCATTAACTTTTATTTTTTTCTCTTTTAAATAAATTTGACCACAATTTTTTATTCGTATAATAAATCAACATTCTGGATAAACTGTTTTATGTTCATTCTGTTTATGTAGATGAAAGCATTGCCAAGAACTGGGCTTTGACACAGTATAGTAGACAATACCATTTTGGCCATATCCTTTATTTTCGGAATATCAGTTTGTTATTTGTTATACGTGATTAACGGTTAAGCGGTCATGACTAACTAGGCAGAATATTTTCCCGCAGTATGTTGCCATTAACATCTGGGGTAGATCAGTTGCCACCGAAGGCTATAGAACCCAGTTTGTCAACCAATAACTGGAGGGAGACGAGATGGATTAATACCTTTGCCAAGGGTATTTGTACGTAAGGGAATGAAACGAATTCGACTGAAATTTTAACTCGTCTCTCAAATGTTTCATTCCCAGCTGATATTCACAATACCACAACGAACATTTAGAACATTACAATTCTTCTGCATCCGTGCGGACGTATGTCTTGGCAAAGTCTCTAGAAAAAGATGAAATCCTCACTTTTGAAAAAATGTATCAGAATATTGATTAGTAGGATTTTGTCTCAACAGTTACATAGAATCAGCTGTTCATCCAATCTGTAGATTTTTTACTGGAAGTATTATAACGTTTTTAATTAAAGTTTTTGAAAACTTGAGACACCAATGTTAGAATGGTAGATATGCAACATTTTTTCCTTAAAAAAGTTTCCAATATCAATGTTTTTGCCCATGTCACAAATTAATAAAGCAATTCGTTTTCTAGTAACAAAAAAATTATAAAAATAAAAAGGGATATTAATCATCTTCACAAATGATTGGGACAAACATCATGATTTCTATCAGGGCATTTGAATACTTTATTAAATTACGGACATTACACAACAATAATTCAGGATGCTTTAAAGTTACACAGTGTGGGTTCGCGCTCCGCCCGCATCTGTTGAGCGGGTGAAGGGGTTCATCTCTTATATCCTGTTTAGGATGCAGTTTCCGGTTTTCTCTTTTCTAATCTTCTCACTGTTATTTTTTTTTTCAATTGGGGTAGATAGACTAAACTATCGCCCGGTTCCCACTCCACCAACATCTATTGAACAGGTGAAGAGGCTCATCCCTTTTTTCCTGTTTAGGATGCGGTTTCCGGTTTTCTCTTTTCTAATCTTCTCACTCTTTTGTAGCCCCCTGTACATCAGTGGCGTTACCGCCTTGCTTGGGGTGATATGATTAAAAAAACACAAAGGAACATAAGCAGATTTAATATCCGAAGTTTTACTATTAGATTACATTAATTTGGTAAAATATTAATGAAATGTCTGATAATTAGAAACAAGTTTATTCATTTAGTTGATGAAGTAAATGCCAAGATTGTTCTATAATATTATAGTGGAAACATTTGTTTTGGATGAAGATTTATAGGTATTAGCAAAAACAGTATTACCATCATGGTAAAAAGTTTAAATGGGGGGATCAAAATTATATAAAAATGATAACAATTGAAAAATTAGAGTCAACACTTTTACATGAAAAAAAATATATTGTTGATGCACACAAAAGTTCAAATAATGAAATTGTGTTTTACAATAACAGGACGCATCAATTTTTTCCAAAAAAATTGACATTGTATTTTATAAGCTTTGATAACAAGAAAATGTCGTCTACTTACTTTTTGATTATTTTCATTTTTTTATAAATATTCCGAATAATTGAATTACTGAACCTAGTTCTGATTTACGGTTTTATTCTGAAGGCCAAAAAATGTCCGCAAAACGAAAAGGGTTTTTAGTATGAAATTCGTTAAGAAACTAACTCATGTATCTGATTGAACAACAAAATGTTTTCTATTGTTTAATGTTTTTTAATCAAACTAGAGCTTCCATTAAAACATACACATTATAAAAAGTCGAGGATACTACAGAAACAATTAATTTATTGATAAATTTAAAGCTTTAAGAAATTGCCTTTGTCAAAGAAATATATCGTGAAAAATGATCCACTAAAGAAATTAATATCAGATTTAGAAAATGGATATCTGTTATTTTCATTCTAATTTTGGAAAAATAACAAAGAATGAGAGGAAATCAAAGCAGAAGAGGGAAATCGTCAACATGAAATATTAGTTTAACCATTGATGCTTAATTGATATTTGTAGATGTTTGCTAAGTAGGGAGTTTTATTTGTTCATTTTTTCGCTTGCTGAATTTACCACATACTATTTAGAAAATTAATTTGAAAAATTATGCCTAAGTTCTAGATGTGCATTCTTTAGAACAGTTCAAATGTTATTGAATATTTCAATTTAAAAAAAAACTAAAAGAACCATTTAAATTAAATGTTGAAATCGAAGAATACAAACTTTGATCAAGATTATAATTTCTCAAAATTTGGACATCCGCTGGATGAAATTTGATTCCAAATATATAATAACTTAGCAGACCATGAAACTAGGTTTTTAAAAAGTATTAAAACAACAGAAGATTTAATATTTAATAATAGTAGTATTATTTTCAAGATTATGAAGATTTTTTAAAAATAGATTCTGATAATTTAAAAATTTAACTAGATACGACAAGGATAAGAGATATTTTTTTTATTTTCAGTTGTCCGAAATTATCATGTTAATTAAGATTGTGTTCTTGTTATTGTGAATTTATTTAATTGTTAAAACTCTGTACTGATAATATCTATTATTGTAGCATAGAAAGTATTTCCTTCAACTTATCTTAAAGATATTGTACGTTTCAAAATCAAAAATTTTTTTCCGAGATTATCAAAATTATTGTTTGTTTGAAATTCGCATTTTTGTAGTGTTTTCAAACATTTTTGATACACGATTTTGTAAAATAGTAAAATTGCTTTCTTACTGGATCACACACTTGTATTTTCTAAAATCAAATGGCATGAACAAATTAACTCATTATTTCTGTAATATTATCTAAAATATATTTAGTTCAATTAGTTTTTATGGTATTTTATTCTTTCTTTGTACATTTGCATTCATGGAAATAAGTCCATAATAGTAAGACGACTCCCAGTATTACATGTAGTTGCTAATTAACTAATTAATAGACATTACTAACAAGTTACTTGCTAAAACTGTTGTCAGCAATTAATATTGAATTGTATTTTAGGACGCCACATATTCACTCCAACTCTTGAACACTAGTCGCATGGATTCCAGGATAGTGTAAGAATCGCTTTTACTGATACACACATATAAATATGTATGTACAATATATATATATATATATATATATATATATATATATATGTGTGTGTGTGTGTGTGTGTGTGTGTGCGTGTGTGTGTGTGCGTGTGTGTGTGTGTGTGGAAGAAGAGTGAGAGAGAGGCTTACAGTTTAGTGTCCTATTAGCGTAAGAAAAAATATTGTGGAGTATATAGCTGAAAATTACCTTTTGAAAGAACCAGAAACACAATTGTAAACCGGAAACATGCGACAAATCCTAATCCTGTTCGAAATACAGGGAGAAGTGTGCTAATATCTTCATATAATCTGTCGTGCTAGACATATTTTTCTGCCCACTTTTCTACTTTGCAAAAATATAATTCAATTTGTCCTGATGTAATACTACATATATATATATATATATATATATATATATATATATATATATATATATATGAGTTTCCACTGTGTTATAATGAATATCGGCTCGGAACAAGAAATATAAGAGCTGATTTCAAATTCCAGTTGAGTTTGTTACATTCACATACGTGCAAAAACACTTGGGAAATGTCCGAATCTATCTCTTCAAGTCCATGTATTGGTTTAATAGTAAAACAGACTGGATCCTGTAGCTCTGAATGCCAACCAGCATTTAGCCAGTCATGAATCAAAAGAGACATGATCGCCTATGTGAATTGACGATCGCCCGCCTTGTCGTTGATGGCTTCGATTCAGTAGCTCGTCTTAAAAATCGACTATTACAACGGTGTACTTCCCCGCCCACGCTGTGAATTTTGATCTCAAGGAAGTCACGCTGAAATCTGACTAGATGTCTCTTCATCAAGTTGAATAAGACTGGACGCGAGCGTAGATTTGAGTTAATATAAGTTGCGGAAATACTCTTTATATACAGCAAACAAACAAAAAAAAAGCAAAATATAGAATATAAACAATCGCCAATTCCCTGTCTCTACTTAGCCGACAACGGCCAAAAAGAAGCGCTTTTCTTATCATTAATTCGAGTTTTTGGTTGGGAATGTCAGTTCACTTTAAATGGAGTTTTCAAGTCTGTGACGTTTCAAAAATGTCTTTGTTCGCTTCTCACCAAAGCTTTACGGAAACTACCGAAGGTTGGTCTCTGTGTGTGGTGGGCAGGCGTGGCGAGAATTTCGTCTTCTCTGCCTCAGTTCAGTGCAATAACTCTCTGGAGCATTATTTTTCTCATTGTCCCAAATCACTTGGTGGGGGGATGACGAACATGCAAATCCAATCTCTGGCCAATTAAATCACTTTCGCCTACGTCCGTGGGCAGAGCCACCTTTCTCAATGTTCTTTTCCCTTGGTTCAACAAATGAAGCAGTTTCTATTTTGTTGATATCATTTCCTTTTGGCTTTTTCTTTCTGATGCCAAAAAATCTAGCTTTTATGTTTATATATCATTTCCAACTAAATTTTAAATTTCATTTTATTCTCATAGAATTTAACCTTTTGCATTCATCAAATATTTCCTTTTATTTGGGACAATGCTTTCCGAAAATCAAAAACAATATATTTTGTTTAAAATTTTTGCTTTCATCTGCGGTGTAACTCACGCTTGGAAATTTTAATTCCACTTCTCTTCTATAGTCAGAATGTATCTTTTGTTTTCACTTATCAAATATTTCCGTTATTGGTGACATTCCTTTCCTATGATCACAAATTGTGTTTTGATTTAAAATGTTTATTTTTATCTGCGGTGTATCTCAAGCATCAATTGTATTTCTCCCAGCGGCGCCGTCTCCGCCTGCAACAATAACCTCTTTTCACCCGGCTGATTGTCAAATAGCACATCCGCAAAATATGAATTCGTTGATATTTTTCGGCTTTGGGTTTTGCAACCCCTTACCTTTCTCTACTCATGTTGGAATAAAGTTTATTACCTGCGTTTATATTAGAACAAACAACTTTTTTTTAGTTGGTTCTTTTCGATTTATAAAAATTAATAATACGGACCAACACAATTTCTTCCGTCTGATCTGCAACAGTTAATAATATCACTAATATAATTATTTCTGTCCGGCCAGGCGAAAAATAGTGTTACACCTATGCGTGTATTACGCATGGTAGTAACTGACTGTGTTTATTGAATAATGCAGTCACATCTGGCCTGGTGCTTCTGTCGTGTGTATAGAAATCCAAGAAAGAATTGGCAATGTTATCAGTCCTGGTCTGGTATCTTGGCTTCATTCCTTTTCCTGCTACTTTAACGGTGCTGGATCTTTTCTCTTCTCAATGTAATGCAAGTGGAATGAGAATTTTCAGTCATAGTGTATGGAATATGACGGTTCGCAGCTGTGAACGTCTTAACAGCTAGAGCTAAGAAATGCATCTATTATGAATATGAGATTAGATATCATTAGACTTAACAACTTCGATATAGTTACTTGAAATTACGAATTTACGAAAGGGAAGTAGTTCCTCCGTTTAAATACATTTAGTCTTTTAGCAAGCATTAAAAAAACGTTTCTCTACTGAAAAGTTATAGTATCTCAGTGATAAGGTAAATCCCTTTTACTCTTAACTATCAGTGCAACGATAGCTGAGTTCAGTAAACTCTTTTACAAACATTAAAATCCATTTCCCTCTTGGCCGATCGTAAAGCGTAGCAAGTGTATTGAACCACTTTAAAAAACCTCTGGCTTTTTTTCTGCCACGGAGTAAGTGTTAAACAGAATTTATGTGGCTGCATGTGAGTGAAGCCATCTCGTTCAATCTTTGAGAAATTAACTGAAGAATCTATGCAAAAATAACTTACGGATTGATTAGAAAATATTTTCAGCTACAAAACAAGAAAAAATTATCTTGAAGTTGAATGAAAGTAGTGATAGTCCATACAGTGAAGTTGTGAAAATAGTAAATAATAAACTCTTCAATTGCGTCAGTGTATAGGCAAATTATAACAAATTGGGTATAGGAGACAAGGAACTTGAATATAGAAAAAGCGTTGAACGTGTAGTTTTGTACGGCACCGCATATTACGACGAAACGAAATCATTGCTAGGCACTTGAGCTGTTATAAACTATTCACCTCCAGAACTTTGGCTTAATTTTCCAAATTCAATTCCTAAATAGTATGTGGTAAATTCGGTAAACATAAAAAATTCAACCTACTACTTAGCAAATACCTACAAATATCAATTAAGCATCAATTCAATGGTTAAACTAGTATTTCATGTTAATGATTACCTTCATTTTCTTTTATTTCTTTCCATTCTTTGTTATTTTTCCTGAATTAGAAAATAATAACAGATGTTCATCATCTAAACTGGATATCGACTTCTTCAGTGGATCATTTTCTACCATATATTTCTTTGAAACAGGCAATTTCTTAAAACTTTATATATATATATATTTTTTTTAATCATCTCACCCCAAGCAAGGCATTCCACTGCCACTATTGCGCATGGGGCTACATAGGGGAAGGTAAAGAGAAGGAGTGGTTAGACATAGGGAATGTCAGGAGAAAGGTGACAGATGAGTAAGGATAGCGAGGATGAGGGTTAGGCAAATGGGAAGGGTGCTTGATAGAATGGGAGCAGGTTAGTGTGTTAGGAGGTGTCTATTGACCTTACATTTAAACTCCTGGAGATTGTAGCCGTCGAAATATTTATCAACGAAATTAACTGTTTCTGAAGTATTCTCACTTTTTAATAATATATGTTTTAATGGAAGCTATAGCTTGATTAAAAAAAACATTAAACAATAGGAAAGATTTTGTTGCTGAACAGGTTTTGGATAAACTGCTACATGAGTTTGTTTCTTAACGAAATTCATACTCAAAAAGACACTTTACTTTTTTTTCGTTTAGCCGTAATCTTTTGCCTTTAGAATAAAACCATGATTCACAAGTAGGTTCAGTAACTCAATTATTCCGAATATTCTTAACAAGATGAACATAATCAAAAAGTAAGTACAAGTCATTTTTTGTTATCCAAGCTTATTAAAAACAATGTCAAATATTTTTGTAAAAATCAATGGGTCCTGTTAGTGCAAAATACAATTTCAGTTACTTGACCGTTTGTATGCATCAACAATGTACATTTTTTTTTTGAGATAAAAACGTTGAGTCTAATTTTCTATTTAGGATCATTTTACATAACTTTTTTAGTCCACCATTTATGATCTTTACTATGATGCTAATATTGTTTTGCTAATTCCTCAAAATCTTTTGTAACCTCGTCAGATGGAAAGTTTAATGAAGAAGCTATGCATTCTTACAAAACCGTCGATCAATATGAAAACTATCAGCTGTATACAATCGCTTTCTAACATCAATGGTTAATAATGGCTTTGAAAGAGTGTAGCCTATGGATCTTTGCGAAGCCCGTCTTTCTCGTAAAATTGTTGACTGTCACCATAAAATCACAAACAAAAGAAATATTACAAACAAAATAAAGCCCAAAAGTTGAGAACATTCAGCAAGAGCAACAACTAAAATTGATAGCTCATGTAACTGGAAGTGACAGCAATAACTTAAATTGTAGACATTCCAGACTATTTCAAACGAAAGTTAAGAAGAAAACTTCCATCAATACCGGAAAGAACGATAACAACTACTGGACTTGAGAGAGATGTTTTCCTGAGAAAATATTTTAAGAGAAAGACTGTATAAATGTTAACAGACATAGGAATTTGATGGTGGGTCAATAAATGCAGAATATTTCGTGATAAGGAATTAATGTTATCATTTTCCATGTTACATCGTAGTATGTCCTATTTTTGCTATTAAGACAAGTAGTCACTGCCTCCTAGGATGGAAGATTGGAGCAATGCTCCATCAATTTGACCATACTTGAGCTGTGCACAATTCCGAATCTGGTCGATAACGTATCGCAGTGTTACGGGACCTTCTATTCACGATCCGATCTTTTGGATTTGCTCAATCGGATACAATCTGATACTGAAATTATCAAAGATGATTATGGCTGATTATATAACAGGAAAGAAAAAAACAATAAGAAAACGATGGAAAGATAGGAAATAGAAAAGAGAAAAGAAATCGATAGACATTTAAAAAAATAAAACTTAGGAAATAATTTCTTCAAATCATTTAGCTAATATGATTTCGTTATTGCAATAAACAAATTTTATAATAAATAAAAGTAAATCTTTTTTTCGTACTGATTTTCGATTAAGCACAAGACATGCGTTCAGTAAATTTACCACTTTTCAATAAGAGGAAAACAGAAATTAAACTTGAATGATATGTAATGACAAACGTAAGAGATATATAATAGTTTTGTTTTTATTTTTTTATCTGTAAGCTAAGAGATTATTTAAATAATCCTGCCTCTGAAATTACCATATTTGAATTTTCATAATAATACGTTCATTTGGGAATGAGAAAAGAAAAATAAGAAGTCCGCGTTGTTCCCAGCAGAAATGTATTTTGCTAAACCGAATGATTTCAAAATAAATTTCTTGGTTATTGACATACTTGATAATTGATTTATTTCTCCATTTCAAGGCGAGAATCAATTGAATAAGCGAGAGATTTCTAAATTAACTTTCTTCTTAAGACAAAAATGCCTCATGAACCAAAATTTCACATTTGAGATTCGTAATTTCCCGAAAAATATTAAGTTTAAATTTCCGATAGACGATATAACTTTCGCAGTCAAGACAAATCCTCAGCCACGATAATATGCATAGCAGTTTAAACATCGTACGAGATCAGGCCTAGTATTGGACGTTATCATTTGTGGACGAAAGGAAGACTTCGAAGGATAACGTTCAAACTATGTGTATTAACGACGATTTAAAAATTATATTAAAGTTCGACCGATATAAGGTTCAAAACTCACTCATAGATTGATACTTCTAATATATTTCTGTGAGGGGACAGAAATATAATTGACATCAAAAGCAGTGACTGACACAAAAGTATGATAAATCTCAAAGGCGGAAAACACAAACAGCGACCGACAAATTATGATCAACATCAAAGGAAAAAATTTAAACAGTGGTCGACAAAAGTATGGCTGTCATAAAAAAAAGCTGGCTTGAAAGCAATAGCTGGCGAAGATGATTGACAAATGTTCAAGGCCATAGATGACACAATTAGACGAAAACAGGTGAAGACAAAATACGCAAAATTTCAGAGTTATATAAGTTAGGCTTTTTTATAGGGTCGAAATCTAAACACGGGGAGAACGCAAAGAAGAGAGAAGAAGAGAAGACAACTCCCACTGGTGATCGACCCCGACAACGGCCTTGTTTGTGCGAGACCCTTATTGGCTACATTCTCCTCCACATAACCGTCACGGAAGAGGATTAAAAAGTAATTTTATATTTTTATATATACTTGTTGTTCATCATTGTCATTTAAGACGATTGTTGCTTTCCAGCAGCTGAGGCAATATAAAACATACTAAATAATGTTTAAGGTAGAAGGAAATGAAAAGGGATATCAACGTATCCTCAACTTGTAGAGGTTAATATTGTAGTGTTCATGGAACCATCCTCGCATTCTATTAAATACTATTTCTCAAGATAAAGCTGTCTGATTTGAATTTCCACTTAACTGAATGAAAGGGTGTGTTGCTGTAATGTATTGCCAATCGGAACGAGAACTCGTTGATCTGAGTTCGAATCTCAATCGCATTCGTTACATTTATTTACGTGCAAATACACTTAGGAAAGCTAGGAATCCAGCTATTCCCTAACTATAGATTAAATATCAAAAAACTTATCTAAAAAAGAGTTAATGATATCTATAAATATTGTGAATAAAACAATTCTTCCTACAATCAAAATAACCCACGTACGTCTTAAAAAGACAAATCAGCCAATTACGGAAGAGAAAGAAGACCGTGAGTGATTCGATTCAGTATACGTAATATTTTCAATACTGTCATGGCTGAAAAAGTTTTCCATTTCTGTCAAGGCAAGAAAAGAGGAACTGGTAATCTGCAGCCCTCATATATTAATTAATTCAATGTCAGAAGCATTTTCATTTTTATTTAACATATACAAACATGTACAGCTATCAAGACTGTAATAAAATTATAAATGTATGGAGGATTAGTAATGGGTAGCAGCGGGAATTGTGGAATCAGAGAGTCGAGTTCGAATTTCAGTCGAAGTCGATAAAATTCACTTACAAGCAAATAGCCTTCTCATAATGAAGAATCCGTCATTTCTCTAGCCAATAAATTAGCAGAATAAATTTGGTTCTATAGCCTTGGATGCCAACCAGTCTAGGAGAAAGTCGACTCTGAATTAAAAACCTCCACACTGCTAATTAAATAGCCTTACCAACGTGGTGAGTACGGTTACACACTTAAAGACATGGTCAGTATTAACCGTAATATTAACTTATCAGGATGCATTATGCATTCATTGATCTAGTTCTACTTTCGTTTGAAATTTATGAAGTCTTTCTATAAAAACAGTATTTTAAGAAAATAGTTTTCTGTAGTTTGAAGTGACTGAGCATTGTGTAGAAACATTTTTTTTTAATATTTACTGTTAATCAGTTTTATAAAGTAGCAGGTTTCTGTTAAATTTATACGATTGATCCGTGTCCATCTTACAAAAGTAAGTGATAAATATTTGTGACGAGATCATGTAGTAAATCAGTGCAAATAAACTTGCCTAACCTGATGAGAAACAGCTTTTCATCCGCTATTTATCCGTAGCGCCCATTGGTTTACGAAATGAAAGGACACACGTGAGGAAGCCATATTGTATTAGACCCGAGGATTTCTTCTCTTGCGAATGAAACCTTAAAAAAATCGCTACTTTGTGATTTCGACCTGTAAAGCTATCGGCTTCACATCGATTCTGGAAAAAAATTTACTAAGTATTGCTGCTTATTTAAATATGTTAGTAAGAGAATGTGTGTGCAAAAGTTTTTACAATCGGATTAAATGTAACGATTCTTATAGCTTTCAACAATGTAATATTGAGGTTTGAACAAAGACTAGGACTGACTCATATCAGAAATTTGTTTCAAGAAAGTTTAGAATGGAAACGAATTATTACTTTCACCAAGAGATTATTGTTTTAACTCATAGTTCATCCAATAGAATCATCAAGTGCTACTCAAACATTAGTTTACTGAATAAGATTGTTGTAAGGAAGTAATTTGAGGGCGAGTATGATGAGGATGGGTAGAAGGCATATCGGAATCAAAGAAACTAAAAATGTATTTGTCAGTAAATATTCCCTCGCGAGTTCGTTCCACAAAGTAACAGTTCTGGAGAAGAGGCTGACTTAGTAGAACTTGCTTTTTGTCAAAGGAGCACGAAAGAAATTTAGATGGCTTGTCATCGTGAACACAGCACGGAGAATCCTAGCTGTGAACATCCGGATATCTAACATAGTAATAACCATATCCTAGTAAAAGGCTGGAAACGTTTTGTCTGTAGGCAAAGATTACAGGATGGAGAATAATTATTTGCCCTTATCCGTAGAGACTAGATAATGAGGATTTGGTAGCACCATCCTAGAAAATAGCCACAGTTCTTAATTCGTGGTCTAATTTTATCTGACTCTTATTATGATAGTGCACGGCAGTTATATATATGTATATATTTCTGTTGTGAGATATTGTATCTATTTACACTATTTACATTGTTCGTACTGTTGATCTCATCATTATTGTTATATTCTAGACATTTCGGCCACTGACTTATTCAAATAGTCAAATGTAACCGCCATTAATACTAACAGTTTCTTTTCTGCACTTCCTGCCTACGGAACACCCTTCCGTTTACTTACTTCCCTGATAGCTACAATCTCCAAAAGTTTAAATGCAGTGTTAATTACCATCTTGTATCTTCTTGAATCCCGTTCATTTTTTATCAATTTTTAATACCCCCTGTAAGCAGTCTTTTCTCTCACTGAACCTCATGCACACTGGTTGTGGTTCTATATGCTTGGGGCGAAATGATTAAAAAAGTGCTTTTAATTAGTTTATGAGTACAGCTTTCTACAACATCCTGTTTTGCCCTAAATATCACGTGGCCTTTTGTTTTTTAATCATCTCACCCCAAGCAAGGCATTCCACTGCCACTATTGCGCATGGGGCTACATAGGGGAAGGTAAAGAGAAGGAGTGGTTAGACATAGGGAATTTCAGGACGAAGGTGACAGATGAGTAAGGATAGCGAGGATGAGGGTTGGGCAGATGGGAAGAGTGCTTGATAGAATGGGAGCAGGTTAGTGTGTTAGGAGGTGTCTATTGACCTTACATTTAAACTCCTGGAGATTGTAGCCGTCGGGGAAGCAATCGTTTGGAAGAGAATTCCACAGTCGGGAAGTGCAAGGAAAGAAACTGTTGGAGCAGAAGTTACGGCTGCATTTTATCGGTTTCACTGTAAAAAGGTGGGATATAGTTGTTAATCCAGTATCTCGTTCAAATTCGTATTTAGGGGGCACTAGTGATCTAAGTTCATCGGAGTAGAAGCCGTGAAAGTATTTATAGAAGAGATACAGGGAAGCCACATCAGTCTTCGTCTCTCTTTCTTGTTGTGACGTCTATTTATATAATAGTTCAATAAATATGTTATTAGTTGTAATTCTAATTCATTATTCTTGTCTTTATTTGGACAAGATAGTTTTGTTTTTCCAATTAAAGCTATTTAATTATTAAATATATCACAGGAGACAGGTGAATACAAAAATGTATTTATATATTCATAGTTTTTCTTTAGATATTTTTCGGTGAAAATCAACGTAATTATTCAACCGTGTCTATCAAGCAATAAAAAAAAGAGATTAAAGCGGAAACCTAAAAACAAAATACTTTTTTTTTAGAAAATTGGAAATTCAAACACATCTTAATGGATACCATGGCATTATATATATATTCAGTCTCTTAATAAATTTCTACCTAGGGTATTTTTCTCGTCTCTCCACTGAGTCATGAGGTGTCACAAGGTCACGTTTATGGTGGGTAAGAATCAGAATAAAAAGTTAACCAGCTCTCGAAACCATAGGTTACTCTGGCGTCGGTGGCGACCACCGATCTTCTTCTCTAACTAAATGGAGTGATGCAGTCTCTGGTCGGGTACCTCTCAATATTTTATTTTTTATCAGCTGCGTATCTGCCTGCGGATAGAGACAAAATTGAACCGCGCTCTGCATAAATACACCAAAGTATAGATGTACAGAAAGTTAACGTCCCTGATGAAGATCTGAGTTTTATCGATGTCTTGATTTTCAATTTGAATGCCATGCTTCTTCACAATCATTGTTTCAACACAAGTTTCTTTTCTTCATTTTCTTTGACTTGAGATGATTTCTTGGGGATGACAATGCAATCGTTTCTTGTTTAATTTCCCATGCTTTATAATTCGTACTAAGACTTCTCCCTGACCGTTTGCAAACGTAATCTAGATAAGTCAGCTTTCAAATGTGTATTTATGAAATAGTGAATGTATAAGACGATGCCACAATTAGAACCAAGCATAATAATTACCCTTGCCGATAACTGTTATGCTACCAGCACATCAACCATGATTACTTATCGATTGCAGTGAGTCATATGTAATTTTCGTTTTAGGGTAACAATTTAATGACAAATATATCCTGTTAACTACTAATTTAACGTAGCAGGTAGGAATACGATTACAGAATATAATGAACAAATTGTCATTTATATTGCGCAAAAATGAAAATAACATTGAGATCTCATTTTAACAGATATATTTACCACCACTGCACAGACATATATAAATTTCTTCAATAGACTCGACACTGGCTTCAACCACGGATTTCAGAATACTTTGCCATATCCTGCATCTCTTCTCTTTGTTTAAGTTGGTGAATGCTGTCATAAGCCTGCTTTCAGGTTTTCTTTGGTGTTACAAGGTGTTTTACTGCTCTCTCGTTCAACTCCTCGACACATAGAGAGTTAGATAGCCAGTATAATAGGTGATGTGGTCGCAAAAATTGTCTCATTTGTGGCACAGTGCAGAGTCATGTTGCCAGACCTATGTCTTCTACCAGCCATCCTTTTAATCTAGGGCTTCCCTACTTCCTCGCGACATTTGGTGTAGGCACTTATGTTGAGTCTGAGGCTGTCTCTTCGATAAATTCAGGAGTTCTTTTATATCAGAATGATCAGAGTATGTTTTCCGAAATTCTGTGTCTTCGTAATCTGTATTAGACTCATCAATTTCAGAATCATCTACACTGTCTTTATACTGACACCCCAAAACTCTGAAATTTTTGCATTGGAGTTTTTAGGTGCGAATGCCTACGGTACAGAATGCCGTTTTCAAATTTCTGGCATTGGGAATTGCACCATGGGGATAATTTTCTCACTTTCCGTCCTCTTTTAAAACATTTTGCAAATGCTTAAATTTTTTGCATTTGTTTGATTTTGAGATCTCCTATTCGTAATTTGTATTTTGGACATTTAGAGTTTTTAAAACGTACTATAATTATATGTTCGATGAAAACTTGCCCTGAGTTCGTCAGTATGAGAATTGTTGCTCTCCTCCATAATACCTCACTTCGCATTGAATAAGGACAACACAGGAACAAAGTTAGGAACTCGGTTAGTTTGTTATAACCCCCGACACAATATTCACCTAAACTGTCACGGACAGATTATTAGCTATTTTGATAGCTAGAAAACATTTTGAAAGTACATGGTTTCCTTAAGGAAAAACAGTTTAAAAATTCGTCGAAAACTCTTCCACAGGAAAACATGCAGATTTTACTCAAGTGATATCAAAAATTTGAATTATAAATGACAGCAAGTCATTGAAAATAATGGTGATTATATAACTGAATAAAAAATAAATGGAATTAATTTTCTAAAAAATAAATTTGATGAACAAAAACGGAAATTATTTATAATGCAAAATATGTGTTGAATTATTGGCGTTTAGCTAGTAGCCTGAATAACAACACAACAAATAAATAAGTAGAAAAAAATTAAAATTGAGAACAGAATCTTACTTAAAATGACGAAACCAATCTTCTTACTATTGGCCTGATGCTAACAGAGGCGAAGTCTATGGCGTTCACCCTCCACTGAATTCGGTTATTTTTAATATTCTCCAGAGAATTGCCTGGGAAAATAAAAGAGAAGATAATAAAGCGATTCTTTTGTCCGCCATATTCTCGGATTGCCTTGATTCAGCTTCCTTGTAGAAGTCATCAGATTTGGTTTGTTGAAGTGGGTGTTTGGTTGGCGGATGACGAGGACTGTCACAATCCCTTCGCTCGAATAGCAATTTCGAACAGGCAAGCTGAAAGACGATCTCTAGAATTGGCGTGTTTGTTCGACAACTCATTTTCATCGCAAAGTCGACATTTTAGATCAAGTCCGGATTAGATAGAATTTACTTGTGACAAAGAGGTTTACTTTATACCGGAGAAGTGGTTTTTGCGGTCAATATAATTTGTTTACAATGCCGATTCAATGTCGCTCACTCCCTCTACCCCTTTACATACAGACACAAGAGCTTCTCTCTTTTACACACATACACACACACATAGATAGATAGATAGATAGATAGATAGATAGATAGATAGATAGATAGATCGAGTTTGCAAGGAAACAGTGAAAAAATTATATAAATAAAATCTAATATATTCAGAACAAAAATAAATTTGTTCTCAGGTAAATAAATAAATAAAAACCTAATTTAAACGAAAATTCCCTCAGCTGCGAAGTCACTTCGAAAAGAACTACATACTCGGATTACGAGGATCTTATTCAAACTGGCCATCACCCAAACAAAGGAGACCTTCAAAGATTTCTTCGTTTTGTGGGGCTGTTGATTATTCGGATAATCAAGGTCTTATAATTACAATAATTTAACATTTGGGATTTCAACCCTGAATCAAGATGACTGATCTTATTTTTATCTAGGAATGTGTTTATGCTAAATCTTTGAAGAACCTTAAGTACGCATCTTTGCTGACGACACTACCATTTACTTCTGCCTCGATAAAAATAATACACTGAGGTTGACAAAGCAAACCTCTTTTCTTGACATGAAGAGGACCTTCAAAGGGTGAGGAAACTATATACATTATATTATGATGCTGCAATATTCATAATAAATATTGTTGAATGTTCGTTGGTGCATTTTCATATAGTGGACCTCAGCAATTTTATGATTTTGCATATTATTTTCGGGGTGTAGAATATTGATCTTGTCAGTAACCATATTCTATTATTGCAAAGTTTGACAAGAATGTATTTTTTAAATTCTGTGCAATAGACATATGAAGTGTAAGATGTGTTGATAATCTTGTAGTCGTCAAGTCAACATATATACTTAATTTTTTGTCGAAAATACAATCTCCCAAAAGACATTTTCATCGATATATTGTGTTGCTTTTTAACAAAGGACTAATTGACTGAGAAGAATTATTGCGCATTATTAAGTTAGTTGTATTAAATTTAGTTTAATATTTACTTACTTTTAATTTTTTTAATAGGATCAGTGATGAATATATTAATATATGCGATATTGTTTAAAAGCTTTTCATCCTCTTCTTAGTTAGAATAAATGTTTAGGGTTTGTACAGGAAGTACTATTTTCTTTTTTATCTATATTTTTAATGGCTTGTTTAATTTGTCCAACAACGATGTAAATAGAAAAATCGTTATTAATGTATATTTTTTGTGAGGAGCTAACTTTCGCACGGTACAATTTACTCCTGAAGATGGCTTTAGAACGGATTGAAAGTACTTTAACAAAGAGAAAAGAAAAACTTTTCTTGGCCAACGCGTTTCGTTTTCTGTGGGATTTTATGTACTCACTCTACCATTTGTTTCAATGAATTTAATATATTCACACACACACACACACATACACACACACATATATATATATATTGACATAAATTAATAAAAATACATATGTAGAGGATGTACACACACACAAACACATACACATACATGTATATATATATATATATATATATATATATATATATATATATATTATTCAGGTGTAAATAAAACAGTCATCAATGTATGAACAGAGCTGCATTATATATATACTGAGTTCCACGGACTGGAAATGAGAGAAAAGAAACTGTTAGAGTAGAAGAATTGAGGCGTTTACATTGAACTATTTCGACGGAAAAGGGTGGAAAGTTGATGCCTATCTGGTAACACAAGTAAATACATGTGGGCAGGGAATCAAGGAAAAAATCTCGTCAGACAAGTTGCAATGAAAATACTTGTAAAAAGGCAGAGGGAAGCTACATCATGTCGGTGAGAAAGTGACTGAATGTGGGCTGCCAATTCAGAATCGATTCTATTGCAGATCCACCTTCGGCTTTTGTTGGAATCCTTCTTATTTGGCAACGGTATTACATACCCGGACGAATGGTATATTTTGAACTGTGCAAAATGGATTCTTACGAGCTTCCTTGACCGACACAGTGACACAAACTTCCTAGCAGTAGATGCGTCTATGGATTCAATGGAGTCATTCTGTAAACCTGTTTCTATATGGCTGGTATTAATTTTAAATGATTTTCGAGATGAAGAGAGATTTCTCTAAAAATTGGGAATTACAATTATTTTTGCCAAGAAAAGTAGCCGAAGTGATGAGATTGGGTGTACTAGAAAATTCTGGCGCGAAAAATATCTCGCATGACATTCTGACCAGCTGACCTAGTTGATTCATTTGGGTTCTTTCAATTCATGTTCATGGAAAATGTGGATCAAAGATTCGTGCTATGAGTTTATCATCTGGAGTTTAGTATTTGATATGCTGATGAAAAGCCAAAGATAATTAAAAGAGAAAAGATGTGTTTTACAATTGTTAAAATTATCAAGCTATTTCTGACCTGCTGTAACATAAAATCAACAACGAACAAGCAATCATAAATATACTAATCCTTCGAACACAGAATGGGTTCAAGACATCCGTATATTACAAACCAACATTCATCGCGTAATACTAAAAATTCAACTCTCACAATTCATATAATGTAAAGAAAGGGACTGTCCTCTGCTTGCAACATCGAGAAAAAGTCATAAGCGGCGATCCAGAGATATACGAACAAGAAATATTTCGTATAATCAGTAACAACAAACTCGGGGTACATGACAACAGATCCAGCAAATGTGAAAGTGAGGATGCATGAGGATAATAAACCCCGTGAACAGTTTCGGTCCTCCTACCCTACGCGAGGGTATTATCGGAGAAAATACAAAGGTTCTGTGATCCGTATAACATCAGTATGGTCTTCAAAAGTGGTTATACACTTCGCAGTTAACTCGCGCGAGTAAGACCTCCACTGGAGGAGAACATGACTAAGGACTATGCGTACACAATACCCTTCAGCTGCGGAACAAATTATAAAGGGGAAACAGGCTGCATCCTTAAGACAAGCTTTCAAGAAAATCGCAAGGCCATAAAAAGCAGGGAAATAGAAAAATCAGGCGTAGCTGACTACTTATGTAGAACGAAAATGGAATTACCGTTCTCTACGGGATGAAATTGAAATAATAGATAGAGAACACCATTGGAAATTACAAAAACTCAAAATATCAGTATATATGCTTGACCAAAAATTTCCTAAGGCGACCAAGCATAGAAATGTATACAATATGGAACCCATCAATACGAATTGCTAGAGAAAATTATTGTAAAATCTTGTAAAATATAGTTGCTGAGATATTATGTTTATAATTTTCCCCGACAAAAGAAAATATACGATTGATATGTTCTTGTGTACATATCAATAATTACACCAGAAACAATAAAAATGCAGCAATTAACATAAAACAAATTTTAGAAGATTATGCCAAAAGACAATATAACACTTAACAGTGTGAATACACTGATACATCCAGTGATGAATATTAATCACTGTTTGGGTGACAATTGTAGTTAAAATGCCATCTAATATTTATAAGTTACAATCTCTAAAATTATAACAAACCTAATTTTCAATTTTAATTTAATGGGAAATGATAATAATTAGATTATTTACATTAGAATATTATTTTGTAATCCTACTAAATATAAACTGCCAACAGAAAGATATTTATAAGAATATGGGGGCTTAAATTTGTGGGTAAATTTTAAAATAGTCATTTGAAGACGGAAATTTCAAAAATGCCGTGTCACTATGTAACAGATATCGAAATATCGACGTACGTTCTGTTGCAGTGGATATCAATTCGAAATGAGAAAGCGAAGAGCCGAGTTCAAATTCCAGTTAAATTTTTTGCATCCACTTACGCACAAATACCCTGGGGAAAGGTTTGATTGCATTAGTCGAGCTACTAAACAAGGATCTAGAACCCACCCGTTTATAGTAAAACCGATAAAATGTAACCGCAATTTCTACATTTCAGCTTCTTTTCTTGCACTTCCCGCCTGAGAAATTCCCTTCCGTACACGTGCTTCCCCGACAGCTACAATCTCCAAGCATTTAAATGTAAGATCAACATTTATCTACTATCTCAGTGACTTTCTCTCAAGCTCTTTTTTCCATCCACTTCACCCCATCACACCAGTATTCTCATCCTTCTATTTTATTCTTCCTGACACTCCTATAACCTGCTCATCTTTCATCACTTTCCCCTATGTAATCCCCTGCGCACCAGTGGCAGTAAAACTGCCTTGCTAGGGGTGAAATGATTAATAAAAAATCTCTTCTTCCTCCAGGTATTGGTTGAATAGCAGAGAGATTGTGTTTTTGTAGCCTTGGTTGGCAACCAGTCTAAAAGAGAATATAATAGCAATCTACTGCAGGAAAATCTTCTGTCCGGTTAGTCATGTCTCTTACGATCACTCAGAGGTGTATCATGTAAGGTACACAAGCAACTGATATCTGAAGCGTCTGGTATTGAATTAGTTGCCGAGTGAAATGTCGTCCGTGGTAATTTTGTAGTAGTTAATACAGCCTTTAAAAATACGGTCCCAGTGAGTGAGTTTTACTGTATCGTCGAGGAAAACTGAGTAGACGACTTCCATAAGTCGAATATTGTTTGTATTAAGTTTTGTTATGTTACACGGTGTCGTTGATTGACCAAGTATTTCGGAGTTTATTGTGCTCCTTTCTTCATTACATTGATCTATTAATTCTATTTGTCCTGACTATCCAGTCATTCATGAGATGAATCACTAATAAATTAATACTGCTTTCTGCTTTGCTTGTATTTGTGTTTACAGTCTCTATAAAATATTTTCCAAATATTCGCCGTTTTCGAATTACGTTCCTGTTGATTTGATGAAAATAATCATGGGAACAAAGTTTGTTTTCAATCATATTTCAAGAACATCCGTTTATAATAACATGAATCACAGACGTCATCGTCATATTTAGGCTCAGAAACATGGCTTATTAAAAAGTCCAAACGTAACATGTAATTAGTTTGAAATGCCTTCCCTCTAGCTTGCGGTAAAGGGAAGGACGTAGTATTTTTCATATCCTTTTTTCCTTTAAAAGGTTCTAAATTCGTAGAAATTATACTTTTCAGGTTTATGTGTTTTATGAATGAGAGCCCTTGAAAAAAAAGAACGTGAAATTATGTATCGCATACCGACTATTTTTTTAAAAAGTTCAAGATCCAATTACTGAAAATCTTAATATATAGTTTGAGTTTGAGCTTGAGATCTGTTTAATGGTATATCAACCTCTGTGGATGATTTAATGCCAAAAAGGTGGGGTTTTAAGATATTTTTTTAATGTTCGGTTATAATGAGAAGATCGATTTAGTCAGATTTTAATGAAATTTTTTTTCTTTTGTATTTTAGAAAACTGAAAATGTCTTCTGATTTTGTATTCAAAAATGTTGTGCTGAGAATTTTTTTTCCTTCAAAAATGTATTGTTGGTAATATTTTTCCTTAAAAATGCATATTTTTCTCTAAAAGTCTATTTTTATGTATATATCTCTATAAAAGTGTATTTTTATACTTTCATAGTGTTTTAATCACAGTTAAAACTGTGGGCTTACCTATTTACCCATAGCTGGGACCCTAACAAGTTGCTACAAATCCGGTTCAGGGTAGACCTGAGAATGATAGCATTTAAGAGGTGAATCTATGCTCCTCACAGCCTCCCAATCCGAGTTCTTGCTGCCGGATGCAGTTTACCGTCAGACTCAGGAAGTTAATATATAGTCCTTCATGAATTATTAAGAAATGAAAAACTTTTTAATAAATAAGTTAAAGACTTAATTCTAAATCTTAATTTCTGGTTTTGAATCGCGTATTTTCCATGAATTTCGATATCCAATCTAGAGTTATCTAGTCTTATATAACTACTTCATAACTAATGTAAATGCCTGTCGAATTTACTTGTTACTATATGTCTACAATAACTTCGAATGTAGATACATCAATGCTTTATTGTAAACATAAACCAATACATGAAAGAACGAAAACTCTAAACATAAATTAATAAAGACCACTAGACATTTGGATCATCAAAGCCTGAGGATATTTAATGTTTTTTATTTATTAAATTTTAATATACAATTTAAATTTATAGAAGCGTTCAATAATTGTTCAATACAAATTATCTTCTACAAACTGATACATCAATACTGTGTTGTGCCAGAACGTTATCACCGTCATACATATTGTCATCGACATCAGTCGTGGGCATTGAATTATTGTGCGACTGAAAATAATTCCCTCCATATAACTGTGTTGAAACTCAGACAAGAATTAATTTATTGTAGAGTGTTTTTGGATCAGTTGATTTAGTGAAAACCATTCTTTGACAGCTCAAACCACAGCTGATGTTCTCCAACTGAATATCCTGGAGACTTAATAGAGTTATGGCCAGAGAGTTGCAACCCAAAACGTCTTGTCGAACATGTAGTATATCGAATGCGATTATTTACGAATTTTGATTGATCGGAAACACAGTTCCTTAAAAGACATGCGAAATTCGTAAGTAATACTTAGTTAAAGACTTTGCAGGTGAATTAGTATTTTGACATTGATGTTAGCCGTTTTAAATTTTTTTTAATAGATAATTTAACTTTTAATTTTTTTGTTTTGTCAACTGGTTTTGTGCATTATAGTTACTATGCATTTGATTTTTGTGAAAAATGTTCATCTTATTGTTTTTCATTTTCTGTATTTCCTGAAAATTAAATTATCTTGTCTGTTATTTTTAACGATACTTGCACACACACACACACACACACACACACACACACACACACACATATATATATATATATATATATATATGACTTGAATATGAATATATGGATCGAGGAATGCGATATTCATGCTCAGAATGCTATCTGAACGAGCAATACAAATTCAGAAAGGCCATTATATGAGCTTTGTAGACTACGCAAATGTTTCGACAAATTACGACACAAAGACTTGATAGAGATGCTCGACAACATCGACATTTTCGGAATGGACGTCAGGATAATCAAGAATCTATACTGGCAGAAAACCGCTTGTGTACGAGGAGGGAATGAAGTCAGCACGAATGCAAAAATAGAAAGTGCCGTAAGACAAGAATGTGTTTTCTCAACGGATCTTTTCAACTTGTACAGCCAAGCAGTTTTGAGAGAAAGAAAAGCCTTGCCGAGATTCATCATTGGCGGCCACAGTCTTAACAATATCAGATACGCGAATGAAAATGTAGGACCTTCTACAGAAGAGAGCTAAAGAAAGCGATAAGAAAGGACTGAGCATAAACTTAAAGGAAACTGAAAGTATGATCATCAGCAAAAAGAGAATCCTAACACCAAGAGAAAAAATATTCAGAAATATTCAGAAAGACAAGAGACAGAGCTATGTGGAAGTCCATGATAGCCTACGTCCTGAAGGGGCACGGTAACTGAAGAAGAAAAGATGAATATTACACGCTATGAAATCTGCTTTTATCTAACGTTCACCGATAGCTTGATGGATGGATGTCCGACTGCTAACAAATCAGTCGGTTTTCAGCCCCGGCTTGAGGCAAACAGTTAATCTAGCATCACTGATGATTTGTGATACAAAACGAAGCTACTATCAATTAATCATCATAGACAATCGCACCTACCTCCTATTAGCATGGACCAGGCTTGCCTCCCAGAGAGTAAAACACTACGCCTCCTTGGTCTCACACTTTCAGCGGACCTCAAGTGGAATGAATATATCGAATCCATTGCTAAATCCGCTGCTATGAAAGTCGGTTCTTTGTGCAGGGCCCGGAGGTGTTTTCCTCTGAATCTATCCTGCACATTTATAAATCTACCATCCGCCCGTGCATTGAATACTGTTTTCATATCTGGTCGAGTGCACCTGCTATTCTCCTTGGGCTTCTAGACAAGGTACAGCGGATGGTCTGTAATGTGATCGATACCGACTTAGCAGACAGCCTGCAAACTCTCTCTCATCGGCGCGACGTGGCTTCCCTGTGTCTCTTCTATAAATACTTTCACGGCTTCTGCTCTAATGAACTTAGATCACTGGTGCCCCCTAGGTTCGAATTTGCACGAGATACTAGATTAGCAACTAGATCCCACCCTTTTACATTGAAACCGATAAAATGCAGCCTCAACTTCTACTCCAACAGCATTTTTTCACGCACTTCCTGACTGTGGAATACTCTTCCACATGACTGCTTCCCCGACGGCTACAATCTCCAGGAGTTTAAATGTAAGGTCAATAGAGACCTCCTAACAAACTAACTTCTATTCTTTCAAACACTCTTCCCACCCACCCAACTATCTATCACCCCCCCTTCTGATATTTCCTATATCTAACCACTCTTCCTATTTATCTCCCCCTATCTAGCCCCAAGCGCAATAGTGGCAGTGGAATGCCTTGCTTGGGGTGAAATGATTAAAAAAATATATATATATTTGAAGAAATATAACAAATGGAAAACTTTCATTGAAACCATATCTGATTATATTTCGCCTTTCTAGGCTTCATCTGATGAAAGAAATATTTATGTGTATGACTGAATAATTATAGCGTCGTCTTATTTACAATCAGCTGGCTTTTTTTCATGATGAAATATAAGAATTAAAATGATCCATTAATATTCTGTATATTTTATTTATAATTCATAGTTCATATTGAAAGTCATTTATATATTTTTACAGGTTTTTTGTGTTGAATTAGAGAGATATCCTTATCTTATTTTCAGGATATCTTGGAATAAACACATTTACAGAGACCTTTTCTGAAATATTAAGTTAAAATAAACTGATTATTGTCACATATATTTATATATATTCATGAATTATAGAAAAGAAGCCTTATGACGTCATTATTGGCTGAGTGACAATTTAATTTCCATGAGGTTATGGAGTTGCCAGAGAAAGAACCAGGCGTCAAGAAGAAATCAAGCGGAATAAAAAAAGTGAGTCATTGTGGTTGTTGCAATGTTTTCTATCAAGATATGTTCGCTGGGAAAATTGCATAGATATTTCCCAACTAACTATTTCAGTGTAAAAGCTGATTATCCTATTGATAACGATGACGTAATGCAACCAATAACATTTCAATATTTTGATCAAATACCACTTTCAACTACTACTATTACTACTAGTACTACATTCACTAGCCGATATGCCAGTATTAAAACCTACCCGATACACTGGTAGGAACAACATGCCAATATATAACATTAGTCAACACGATATTTAGTGCCAATAAACAAAACAAGCTTTTTTTAGATAATTTAATGGTGCTGATTCCGAAAATGACCATAGATTTTTATGGGTCGCTACCGTTTTGGTTTAGTGAAATTGTTCATTTTTAAGAAAAAAAGATAATTTTACCTTCTTGGCTGATAGTAACAATTCGTTGATAAAGGTTGTAGAAACCCAACAATTTTCAGGTAGGCAGAGCTGTTTATGTCAGCCGCCTAAGAAAAACTATATTCATAAGATTTTTGGGGTTAGAAATTTCGAATAGAAGCACCGAGGTTTAATTATTTATTGCTAAAATTCAAATTAACTTATAAACTTTATCAGTAATACGCTAATATGATGCATTTTTTACATAGCTATCGTGATACATTTCCGATAATTGCAGCAATGTGAGTGATGAGCCACGAAAACGATTCCATCAGGATATCAAAACAATGAATGATGGGAAAATCGAATGATGACTGACTACTGTTGAATATCAAAAGAGACTTAAATAACATTGAACCTGACATATAATCAACAAAGAGGATATTTTATCATATTTCTTATGTTATGAAGGTTTAATTTCTGCTGTAAGTTCGTAAAATGATTTGATGGAAATACTTGTTGGTTGTGTCATTTTTAAAGACTTAGGTTAAGATTGTCATTGAAAACAGTATTTCTCAATAAGCAGTGCATTGTTTGTTGGATTAAATAGGAATTGACAGGTTTCTATGATTTTATGTTGAGAAATATTGCTATTAGTAAATATGAAGTGAAAAGAAAAAATATTTTCTGACTTCTACTAAGATGGTGTGGAGTCTTTCTTGATAAATGCAACATACACAGTATTTGTACAACTTGCTTATGGATTGTACCTGAATAGATATACTCAGGCAATAATTCCTGAGCCTTGTAAGATCTGTGCCATGTCATGTTGCTGGCAGATAATACCAGCTATTAGATAATTTTTGAATCAAGGCAGTTACAAAGTGCATGAAGACATTTTGTAAGAGTATATATATATATATATATATATATATATATAAATGACACTGAATTTTATAAACGGAAACAAAATGGAAAATTAGTTTAACAAAAATAAAGCATTTATGTACAGCAAAAACTGTAGTTAACAAAGGAAAAGGAAGCTTATTTTCAGATTCAGCGCCCTAAAATTAGTTTAAAAAGATGTTTGGTGTCTCGACACTGTTTCATGTTTTTTTTTCTTTTTGACCAGTCTAATCGGTAGACAAGATTACGATTGAAGAATATATCAAAAACGTTGTTTGGTTTTGGATGGTTAGAATACGGATTCAAATATAATAAGGATTCAAATATAATTTTGTTGATTCTGCATTGCTGTGATTTCCGCTTTCTCGTTTAAATTTGTTAGGTTATTTGTTTATTTTTATATGACCGTTTTCCTCTTCTTCTAAACGTCAAAACGGACCGAGAAAATGTTGACTCAATAATCTATCTATCTATCTATCTATCTATCTATCTATCTATCTATCTATCTATCTATCCTTAAATCGCGTTGACATTTCTTCCTTTCTTTTTCTTTTTTCTATGTTTCTTTGTTGCTTGCTTCAATCTCTTTCATCTATCTCTCTATCTATTATTTTTCTGTCTCAGACTAACAATTCCATTTTGTTTATATATGTATATCTGTCTCGTGAACATATCTATCTATCTATCTATCTATCTATCTATCTATCTATCTATCTATCTTTGTTCCTTGTTTCTATCTATCTATCTATCTATCTATCTATCTATCTATCTATCTATTTCTATGTTTCTATCTATCTATCTATCTATCTATCTATCTATCTATTTATGTTCCTTGTTTCTATCTATCTATCTATCTATCTATCTATCTATCTATGTTCCTTGTTTCTATCTATCTATCTATCTATCTATCTATCTATCTATCTATCTATGTTCCTTGTTTCTATCTATCTATCTATCTATCTATCTATCTATCTATCTATCTATGTTCCTTTTTCTGTTCTATCTATCTATCTATCTATCTATCTATCTATCTATCTATCTATCTATCTATCACTCTTCTTTCTTATGTACCTTCCGATTTATCTATATTTCACTTTTACTTTTTACCATTTAATCTTATCATATATCTATTAATTCAATAAATTATGAAATATTTAAATGAATCCACTGTAATGTTTTTAAATAGATATTTCTTTTTATATATTCATTTTTTTATATTTAGTGTATTAAAGCAGCAGATACAGAACTAATCATATATTGTTAAATATAACGGCCAATGAATGTTTATTACGTTTAATCATGATTCGTTCTAAACATTATATTATTGGCATTAATTTCTAGTGAAAATAAAGACAAATATATTCCAAAACTTGGATATTTTGTTATTACACTGGATCTAAGTTTTCGGCTCACATGATCCATGTTCAGGGTGTTTGTAGGGATATTAAGATAAAGAGATCTAACATCAAAATATTCATTTAGAATTTATAACATAAGTATGTTATTATATCACTACAAAATTAGCCATTTTGTTTCGATGGCATTTGTGTCCTATAAAATTATATTAATTTCTAATTTGAAACATATGTTCTCATATTCTTCAAATTAGAAATTACATAATTTTGATTAGTCAACTCTGTCTATGCAACAATGCCACCCTGATTAAAGAAGTTTGGCTAGTCTTGAACCTTTTAAAACTCAATAACTTAAAATAAACTTATCATATGATAAGACAAAGATAGTGCCGAAACAAAATGTCTACATTTGTAGTGATATGATAACATTGATTTTATAAATTCTAAATAAATATTATTCGCGCTACTTTGTATTAAGCTTGTTTTTAAGAATAGTATTTCTTTGGTTGGATGTGCGTTATGGCGCAGTGGATATCGGCTAGGAACGAGAAATCGGGGAACCGAGTTCGAATTCCAGCTGAATTCATTGCCTTCACTTAAGCGCAAATACCCTTGGGAAAGGTATTAATCCGTCTCTTCCCTCCAGTTATGGGTTAAATAATAGGACAGATTGGGTTCTATAGCCTTGGTCGGCAACCAGTCTACCGCAGAAAGCAATGGCAACCTACTACAGGATAATCTTCTGCCCAGTCAGTCATGTCTCTTTCGGGACATGATCGCCCAAGCGTGTATCGCGCATGGCACTTAACTGACTGACTGATTTCTTTGGAGGATGTGCGTTGTGATGCAGTCGATATCGACTCGGAACGAAAAATCGGGGAGCCGAGTTCAAATTCCATTTGAATTCATTGCATTCACTTCCGCGCAAATACCCTTGGGAAAGATATTAATCCGTCACATCCTTCCAGTTATGGGTTAAATAGCAGGACAGATTGGGTTCTCTAGTCTTGGTCGGGAACCAGTCTCCTGCAGAAAGCAATGGCAACCAACTGCGGGATAATCTTCTGCCCAGTCAGTCATGTCTGTTTCGATACATGATCACCCAAGCGTGTATCACGTATGACACTTAACTGACTGATTTCTTTGCATACGGAATTTTATTCCATCCATACATACCATATATATATACATATATATATATATATATATATATATATATATATATATATATATTCATAAAGATTACATGATACTATTATAGGTTTCAACTACTAAGGCTCAGTAAATATGTCTCATGTGAATCAAGAAAATCTGTCGTATCTTATACAAACTTCCGAAGAAAATGACTTTCTAAACGCAAGTTAGACGTGATACAAGCTTGAAAGTATAGGACGGGCAGTAAGGATAGAACACACTATTGAATGTTAATGACTTAAGCGAGTCAAGCTTGATAACCATTACACTACGTTGAGTTGATAAAACCCAGATAAAACTTACTGAAAAGAATGTGAAAATTTGCATAGCTAAAGAATGGGTTGCCCTGAAGATAATGGATGAAATCTTTAAATCATATCTACGAGACAACCAGTTTTTGAGCTACTGTTTAGGCCGTGTTAATGTATGGTGCCGCTACAAGGACATTAACAAAAATTCTAGTGTCTAATCTTGATGAAACATAAGCTGGGAGCTATAATTTATATCTCTTGTAGACAGCATCTAACTACATCACAGCTCGATGGATATCGAATGCATAATGCATTTTGCGGGACACAGTTAACGAGAAAAACAAGAACTATAAAGTGATCTACTACTCTAAACACCTAGCCATAGAGCAAGACCTGTTAATAGCCCAGCAATAATCTACATTCACCAGGCATGTTATGATACAGAAAGCTTCAGTAATGGCCATCCGATCTTGATACAAGATGATGATGGCTGACTCATGAATGTCGGAGCTAGTTTGACAGAATAATAAATAAATAGTAATTATATTTAAATTAGTTCTATCTATCTATCTATCTATCTATCTATCTATCTATCTATCTATCTGAGATTATATCTTCTAGAAAGATGAGCTTTTTTAGATATTAGTCCGTATCATATTACACAAAATATTAATCAGTTCTTTTGCAAAAAGGCTCGACATTCTAGACCCATTTAAATACAAAAGATAAAAAGCCACCAGAATTTTAAAAAGTATATTTCTCTATTCTGGATTCTATATTTCTTTTTTATAATCGTGTCGCCCCAAGCAACGCATTTTACAGTCACTATGGAGCAGGGGGTTACATCGGAGGAAAGTTATAAGAAAGAGTGACAGGTTACAGGGGTTGTCAGGAAGAGCGTAAGAGAAGGATGAGAATACTGATGAAAGTGGAGTGGACGAAGAAAAGAGCATGAGAGAGAGGTTCCAAGTTAGTGAGATAGGAGATGACTATTGACTTTACATTTAAATTCTTAGAGATTGTAGCTGTCGGGAAAGCAAGTAAACGGAAGGAACTTCTACAGGCGAGAAGTGCGAGAAAAAAGCTGGTGGAGTAGAACTGCAGTGAGTATTATGAAAAAAGATGCACAGGGAGTAAATACATGATTATACTTTTAACAGTTAAAAATGACATCAAGTGGAACTGATTCTCTTATCAGTAAATTAAAATCCCCTGAATTTAGACAAATAAATGTTACTTCCTTCTTAATGTTCTGTTAATTATGATAAACTTTGTTCAGTCATATATTTCCTCATACTCATTTGTTTTTAAGTTTATGTAAAAGTTTATGTAAAAGGTGTCTTTTAATCTTTTTCAATACCTCTACAGTAGGGAAAAATCTGTTTAATTTGCCGGCTAATAACATTTTGAAAACCAGCATGGACAACATATAGGCAGGTATTACTCTACTGGAACAGTTTAACATTTTCTCGTTGTAGAAACGGTTGCAGAAAATGTTGATCAATTTTGCGGGCTTACATAGCGCTATGCAATGTATTAACCTTACAACGATTAACTTGGGTTTCTCTTTGGCCTTGTATTGGGAAAACAACAGAATGAAATAAACGGCCGATGCAGAATTTCACGAAATTCGAAACAGGAAAACGAAAAAATATCCAAAATACAAAAAAAAAAATATCAAAATACAAAAAAAAAAAAATCAAATCAAAATGCAAGAAATGAAAATAAAATAAAATCAAAATACAAAAAATACAATATAGACAATAAATAAATAAAAGTATCCCACGCGCCAAAATAAAAATAGTTGATAGTTTGGTTCGTAAAATTAATCTATCGATATTTTTATATATTTTCATTCTTTATCTTTTTCTTTTTTTTTTTTTCCTATTTGCATCCAGATTTTTAGCTGGTCTTCATTTTGTTCCGTTGTCGTGAATAAGATTAAAAATTCTTGTTTGCAACAGGAATCTCTCTTTTTATGCTTTTTTCTCCTTCCCCTCTTTCTCTCCGCCTCTCTCTCCCTCTCTCTTACCTCGCTAACTCTCTCTATCTTTTCACAATCCTATCTCTCTCTCTCTCTCTCTCTCTCTCTCTCTCTCTATCTATCTATCTATCTATCTATCTCTTGCTCATTTTCTATTTTTCTATTCGGGAATTTAATCATATGCAATTTGTCTTTGTCTAAATTGTTGCCTTTTTTCTGCTTTTCTCGTTTAATTTTGCCAGTTTATTTATTTATTTTTTCTATAAAATCTACAGTCATCTCCTAAACGGTGAAAACGGACTGATGAAATGTTGACTCACCAAAGATCTTATCGGTTAACTGTTGAACTAATCACATTGAAATCTTTTGCAGATAATCGACATTTGATGCTGAAGGAGAGAACCATCTGCAGGCATGAATAACTAAAACACTATGGCATATAAAAAAAGCATTTTTGCAATTTTTGTACGGGAACCTTTCACGAAACATGACTGTTAAGACAGAGAAAGAAGGATGCAAAGACTCTTGCAGGAGGTAGTGTAAGAAAACGAGAAGAAAGTTTGGTTTGGTTTGTTTTACGGCTTGTCAACCTCAATGGGATATTTAATGCCGATAAGATTTTTTTAAAATATATGCATGAATTTAATATATATTCTCTGTAAGAAATAATTTTGGAAATCGCTTTGGGCGATCATGTCTCGAATGAGACATGTCTGACTGGGAAGAAGATTATCCCGCACTAGGTTATCATGGCTTTTTGCAGTAGACTGGTTGCCAGCCAAGGCAACAGAACCCAATCTGTCCTATTATTTAACCCTTAACCGGAGGGAAGAGACTGGGTAACACCTTTCCCGAGGGTATTTGTACGTAATTGAATCCATTGCACAGCAATTTTTTTCTAAAAATATATTGCTGTTAATATTTTATTTCCCTTCAAAAATGTATTCCTGAAATTTTTACTTTAAAAGTTTATTTTTATATTTTCATAATGTTTGTATCACAGTTTGGAGGATCAACTATTTTCCCTTAGTTGGAATCCTAACATCTGCTATCACACCGGGTCAATGTGAAGTGGGAACAATAGCAATTTAGAGGTGGTTCCAGGCTCCTCACAGCCTCCCAATCAAAGACCTTGCTACTGGTTCCAGTTATTGACATACCCGGGCCGAGCGAGACCAAAGGATTAACATCAACTACAGAAAGACAGAATGCATGGTTGTCAACAAAAGGATGAGGCCAAAGTAAGAATTGAAAATTGGAGGAACTGAAATCTAACAACTGCAAAAATTTAACTATCTAGGAAAGGATTTAATGTTAGACTTTTTGTTTCCATTATATACTGTGCAGACCACTATGAGTCAACCCATTTTATAGTTCACCAATAGAAGGCTTAACCAAACAGGAATATCACAATATTCAATGCGACGTGTATAAATGGCAGTCATATTTTTTCCGGTTATTGGAGTTCAAGTCAAATTCTGGAGAGTGTCTGATTCGAGAGTGATGGTCTTTGACGTTGTTTCATTGAACAGAGGATACGCTATATCCATGAGCGTTGTCAACATTACCTTCAGTCCCTTACTTTGTGATCATCATGGACTGTTTTTGCTACATGATAAACATTCGGGAGATTAATTCTCTATTATAATCAATACATAAACTGATCCCTTTATCTATAAATTATGGCGAATTTTATCAACATTTAACAGAGGAGGAAAGTGTAAACTGAAATCCGAGGTGTATTAGGATAGACAAAGTATAATTCCAAAAGCTAATAGAGAGATTTCGCTGGAAACAAGGAAATTACTTCTAAATTACTATATGTTATATAACCTCCTGCATGGCTGTGGATTCTGCGCGTTCTTCTCAAAGATAAAAATGTAAAAGGAAATTAACATAACAGAAATGTGATTTTATAATAGAAGAAGGCACAGGACCGAACACGTGAGTAGCGACGAAGTTTTGGAAAACTTGCAAACAAAAATGAAAACTAATACTTAACATAGGGAAGAAACAGTAAAGATTTCTGGGGCATAAAATCGTGAAAGAGAGCCTGCAAAATCTGGTACTGACGGAAGAGACAGAGTAAAGACAGTTGGAGAGAAATATTACATAATTAGTGAGCTTGAGTAAATGGATGCCGGAACACGGATTAAGACAAATTAACAGAAAAAAAAAACGGGTTTAGCAAACGCTACAAGGAAAAGAAAGTTATAGAGTGTCACGATGGCCTACGTACTGAGGCGATAAGGCACTTAATGAAGAAAAATCCATACGTATATTATTGTTCAATGGTTTTCTTAATAGGTTTTCTTTCTGCTAGTTAAAGCAATAAAACCAACATTAGATAGCCGTTTATTTTAAAGGAAAGACACCATTCTCAAACCAGTTTTGGGCAGTGCAATCAGATATTGTTTCGTCTCTTTTCATTTGCAGATCTCTTCTTCCTCTACCGCTCCCCCTCCTCCTCTGACTGTTCAGTACTTGACAGCATCTCTGACAATATTGACAAGGCCATTTCTTCTCACACATCTGCCCATATTTTCGTGTTTGGTGACTTTAACGCCCACCACACTAAGTGGCTCGAAAACTTTGTAACTGACCCTGCTGGTGTCCACACCAGCAACGTTTCAATCTCCCAATCCCTTACGCAAGTGGTGGACTTCCCCACGCGTTTCTCCAATAGCTATAACGAAAGGGACTCGCTACTAGACCTCTGCTTCACTTCCAACCCAAATTCTTGCACCAACAGACAGCTCTGCCCTCTCGGAAATTCTGACCACGCTATAGTTTCTGCCAACATCTCATTCCACTCCACCCCTACCCAGGAAACCCAGACCAGCAGAATATCCTACTGCTATTAAAGAGCGGACTGGCATTCGTTCCGTGACTTCCTCTGCGACGTCCCTTGGAACAATGTTTTTAGTCTTCCCATTTAAGACTGTGCATCAGAGGTCTCCTCCTTGGTTAAGGCTGGCATCGATGCTTTCATCCCTGCCAGGAAATTTCAGCTTAAATCCCATTCGTGTCCCTGGTTCTCGCCCGCTTGCTCGGCCGCCATTGCCCACCGGAATCACTTCTTCCGGCTTTATCGTAGCCACGCGTCGGACCAAAACAGGCGCCTGTTCGCCTCAGCTCGTAATAAGTGTAAAAAGATACTTAAACGAAGCTAAGATGCTGTTTGCTGCCAGAATGAAGCAGCGTATAACATCCTCTAAGTTCGGAGACAAAGACTACTGGCGCCTCTGTAAACGCGTGCTCAACAAGTGTAAGTCCTCAATACCCCCACTAATCAACGAGTTTGAGGTCCTCACCTCCTCAGCGGACAAGGCTGAATGCTTTTCCCGTACATTCTCGACCAATTCGCGTCTGGATTCGTCTGGAGTCCAGACACCAGATTTCCCATCTAGAACTGAGGCCCAATTGAATGACGTCCACATCACGCCCTCGCTGATTTCTAGCATAATCTCAAAACTTGACCCTCACAAAGCGAGTAGTGGGGACGGAATCCCAATCATTGTCTTGAAGAAAGGTGCCCCTGAACTCTCATCTGTAATTTCTAAGCTCTACAAGCTCTGCCTATCTTCTTCCTGCTTTCCTGCCTGTTGGAAGTTTTCTTCTGTCGTTCCTATATTCAAGAACAGTGGTGAACCCTCGGACCCCGCAAATTACCGCTCTGTCAGCCTTCTTCCGATCTTCGGCAAACTGTTCGAAACCATTATCAATGCCGAGGTCGTTCAGCATCTCACGGCCCACGGGCTCCTCTCGGACAAACTGCTGATATGCTAACGACCATCACCGAGTATATATACCAGGCTCTCGACAAGAATGGTGAAGCCCGAACTGTCGCCTTGGATATCTCTAAAACATCCGAGAGAGTATGTTATGCCGGCCTTCTACGGAAACTTCGAAGCTACGGCATTACTGGACTTTTGTTGGACTTAATCCAGTCATTCTTCTCTAACCGCACACTGAAGGTGGTTTTAAACGGACATGCCTCCCAGAACTACGCTACAAACGCGGGTGTCCCCCAAGGCTCAATCCTAGGTCCCACGCTCTTTCTAATCTACATCAATGATCTCCCCGATGCCATAAGATCACAAGTAGGCATGTACACCGATGATACCACAGTTTACGGTCGCCTCGATCAAAAATCTGGTGTTGATGGCAAGGCGAACCTCGCGGCCGAGCTTGCAAAGACCTACAATCCGAGGTGGATTGGGGTAGGAAATGGCTCGTAAAATTCAATTTTTCCAAAATGAAGCTGCTGTCAAGCTGCTGTCCCATTAGTATGGAACAGGCTTGCCTCCCAGAGAGTAAAACACTACGCCTGCTTGGCCTGACACTCTCAGCGGACCTCAAGTGGAATGACTACGTCGAATCCATTGCTAAATTCGCTGCTATGAAAGTCGGCTTTCTGTACAGTGGCCGGAAATTCTTTCCATCTGAATCTATGCTGCACCTATACAAATCTACCATCCGCCCGTGTCTTGAATATTGTTGCCACATCTGGTCGGGTGCCCCTACTATTTTCCTCGGGCTTCTTGACAAAATACAGCGAAGTATCTGTAATGTGATTGATGCCGACTTAGCTGACTGCCTGCATTCACTCTCTCACCGGCGTGACGTTGCTTCCCTGTGACTCTTCTATAAATACTTTCATGACTTCTGCTCTGATGAACTTAAATCACTGGTGCTCCCTAGAAGTGAATTTGCACGAGATACTAGATTGGCAACTAGGTCCCACCCCTTTACAGTGAAACCGATGAAATGTAACCGCAATTTCTACTCCAACAGCTTCTTTTCTCGCACTTCCCGCCTGTGGAATTCCCTTCCGCATGCTTGCTTCCCCGACGGCTATAACCTACAGGAGTTTAAATGTAGGGTCTACAGACAACCCCTAACACACTAACTCACACCCATTCTCTCCATCTCTCTCCCTATGTACATCCTAACTCGTCTATCACCCTCCTTCTGAGATTTCCTATACCCAATCACTCTATGTAACTCCCTGTGCTATAGCGGCAGTGGAATGCCTTGCTTGGGGTGACATGATTAAAAAAAGATTCTACCGATATTTTCAGCGGCATTGAGGCGCGATTTAAAATAGCACCTTTAAATTGAATAGAATGTCCGTATTTTTGCATCTGACACAAACAGTAAAACTCAACATTTTACTAAGTATGTGGGAAATTATGTTAGTATATAAATGTAAGCTACTCTAAATATCCAGTTTAGTACAAGATATTTCCTTATCAGTTGCCTGCAGAAGACACCATCGTGATTGAAGACATGGAAAGAAATCTACAAAGACTTTTGTCGAATGTAGCGCGGGACAGCGAGAAGAAAGGACTAAACATAAACTACAAGAAAACTGAATGCGTGGTCATCAGCTCCAAAAGGAGCCCAAAATGTTAACTACAAATCGAGGATACTAAAATCTAGAAGGTGTATGACCAAGGACGCATTCCAAAAGCTAAGTAGTATATTGAGAAACAGAAAAAAGAGTGCTGAGCTGTTGTGAGATCTCTGTCCTCCTATAGGGTACCGAAGGCTTGAAATCTTCTAAAAGATGAAGGAGAGATTCGGATCAAGAAAAGTGTGGTTCTACAGAAGGATGCTGAGGATTCCATGAAACGAGCGCATGAAGAACGACGAGGTTTTACAGAGAATGAAAACAAAAAGGAAACTTATGCGTAAGATCTGGGAGAGACAGGTAAAGCTTCTGGGAAACGTAATGAGGATGGAGGGCTTTGAGAATATGATACTCACAAAGAGATAGAGAGAAATAGGAAAATGGGAAAACCGCGTTGGATAGTTGATGGGCTTAGGCAAGTGGGTGGCAAAGCAGGGTTTAGGAGAAATAACAAGACCAAATATCAAAAATTACAGGAAGATGTGGAAGGCCATGACTACCTACGTCTAGAAGGGAAATAACACATAAATGAAGAAGACATTATTTTCCAGATGGTTATGTACTCACAGGGCTAACGCATTCAATATCTGCTCATGAGTTGGTGTACAAGAGAAACACTGGTGTCGGCTGTTAAGAGCGTGTTTTTCATCAAATTATGAGCCAGTAAAAGCGACTTTAGAAACACATCCAGATACTTGAGAAAAATCTCAATCGCAAGCCGTCTGAGAAGACTTGATTGTTAAACCTGTAAGAAGTTCACAGTATATTTCTATTCAAACTATTCTCATCATTGGTGCCGTTTGTACTAATTAGAAATTTCGAACCAAACCCTTTATTACTATCACTGGGGTTTATGAACTCCATTTCTTTCGTAGTAGTAGTGCCTCTTTTAGAAGTCATGAGTTATCTCTCTCTAACCCTGTAAGTTGCTTATTCACCGATGGCCCATGTGTCCTTAAGAATAAGAACAACTAAATATTCTGGACCTATAAACCTAATGTCCAATAACCCTTTTTTACCAGAATTGATTTGCAATCTTTTGATGTTAACGGCTTTCTCTAGTATTTTTATCCTAATGTGTTTCTGTAGTATTTCTAGTAAAGAAACCCATTAACATCAAAAAATACCTGATATAGACGTTTGTTAGTCCCTGTGACTTGACCCAAAGAATTGTGAGTTCAAGACTAGGCTAACAGCAGTGGTGAACAAGTAACTTGCAGGGTTAGAGGGAGATAACTCATGATTTCCAAAAGGGGCACTACTACGCAAGGAATGAAATTCATATACCCCAGTGTTTGTAATAAAGGGTTCTTTTCGAAATTCCTAGCACCTGAAGAAGGCCTGAGCTTACATCGGCCGAAACGTCGTACAAATGGCAACAAAAATGAGGAAAATTGTTCGAATATTGTAAATACTGTAAATACTACCTCATCTCAGTAATTTAGACAACTACTATTAGAAGTTCTAACTGGGTGCCACCTGCAATGATATGCGCTGCTTTTGTTTCGTAAAATCACCGAAGTAAGTCAGTACCAAGATAGTAGACCTCTTGGGAATACAAGGTGCTATAAGTTAGGATATGCATTATGTGGTTTAACGGATAATGGCTCCGAATTTTTAATCGGATTGCTGAGGTTTCAATTTCTTTTAAGAATGTTAAATTTACTTACGCACAAATACCCCTGGGAAAGGTCAGAATTCCCTATGTTTTCTCCAAACTATTGATTAACGCATAAAACTTGGTAAAACATTATTATGTCATACCGAAAGTTCTTACAATCTAAAAAAAACATTATTGCTTTAAATAACCCGCAAATAGTTGATAAACCGTGGAAAAAAATCAATAAATAAAATTTATTTTTATCAAAACCTTTTTTAGAAAAAGGGTTTTGATAAACAAAATTTCTCTGATCAATGTGCTTGATATACCTTAATTTAGATTGGACGCCATGTTGATTCAGTTGAGCTTCGTATAGTTTTTTCCAGCATCACATAGTTGGCATGTTAATCTCTTTTATTCAATAATATTAATCACATTTTGCTGTGATACATGTGCATGATATACCCTAATCCAGAATGGGTGTAACATTGGCTATATTGAGCTTCGTATATGTGTACCCCAGCATCTGCTAATACATCTACTATTATAAACAATAATAATGATAATACTGGTACTGCTACCATTATTAATTATAATTCTTCTTGTGCCTATATATTCACTAGATTCTTACATTAGGAAGGATTTCGGTTAAAGTTATGTAAAAAGACGAAAATACATTTGATACACCTTAATAGCAAAGTATAGAGATATGTTTTATCATTAGGTGTACGCACTAAGATAGAGAGCTTAGGGTTTCTTGTAGTTCTGGATGAGGTTCTACTAATAGCTCGTCTTCCAAGGACGTTATGTCACTTTGTCATATTCAGGAATTTTATACCGAGTTATTTTATTGATAGGTTTGATTATTTTTCTCAGTTATCTAATTTTCTGGCCGTTTTTAAAGGTGTTTGGAATATCTATAAACATTTCTCATTACTTTGAGCAACAATAATACCAAATTCTCTTAATATGGATTATATTATACATATGTTTTCAGTTCCTGTAAGAAGTGTCTTCGCCCTACAGATCGAAGTACATAATCGTAATAATCAAAGTTGTCAAATGTACCTGAATCTAATTGGCTAATGATCCTGGGATCAGGAGTTGTCCTAACTTCCATTCCCTTTGCAGCAATGGAAGGAACGGTCTCCCATATTAAAAAGAAGTTGTTTCAAACATCATTTTGGCATTTAAAAATATCATGAAATATCTGATTTTCAAACCTTTTGTTTTTTTTCAGTTACTCATTTTTTCTTTTAGAATTAGATTAACATGGGAAATTTACCTATAAAACTTTACAACTGAACAAAGAACGAAAACTGTGAAATGTTATTTTACTTGTGTTTTTATTGGTAAAAATTTTATAAGCAACGTGTATTCCTAATCTAACTTCTACTGATCATTTTCTTTCTGTTTACCTAACCCTAACGAGAGTATATGCATGAATAAACCATAGGGCAACATGTGTGCAGAAATTTGAACACTGTAACCTGAGTGAATTATGGCTGTTATGGGAAATGCTATCAAAAGATCGCGCTTGTGTGGATTAGAAAACGGGTGATGTTTACGTTTTACAAATTTTCATCAATAAATATGCATGACTATCTTGTGTTTTAATTCATAAAAATGTTTTTGAATAATATAAAATTTTTTAACATGGCTCTATTTTTAAATACGTAGGTGACTTCTGCGCCATCCTATTAAAAAAATGAAAACAAAATGTAAAACTTTGCAAAATGCAAACAGAGAATCACGAAAGAAAGAGACATGTATATTAAATACATTCATTCTAACTTGTATAAAAAATAAGATGCATTAATTGAAAATACTTTGTCATTATTTTTTATTCATCTGCTTTATTAGCAAGCTACATATATCTGTGCGTTGTGGTTCAATATGTATAGGCTCGGAATCATAGAGCCGAGTTCGAATTTTAGCAGAATTCGTTGTAATCACATTCACGTAAATACCCTCGGGGAAAGGTGTGAATCCATCCACGGCATCTTTCTGGCATTTTGTCCGTACCGTCTCTGTCTGTCTCTTTATGTCTGCTTGATTTATGTGTAGATTAATTTCTAATGAATTATATTACTAATGCGTGACTAGAGGTCTGAAAAGAGAAATTATATATTTGTAATTTATGTATTCATAATCATTCATTCCGACCAAGACGGGGCTACTACTAGTGCGCAAGTGGATACAGTGAGAGAAATTATAAAAGATGAACGGGATTTAATAAAATAATAAAAAAAGAAATGGCAATGGAAACTGCATTTAAAGTTTTGGCGATTTTAGCTATCGGGAAAACATGTAAACGGAAGGAAGTTGGAGTAGAAGTGGTAGTTAAATTTATCTATTTCAATAGTAAATTGGTTGAATCTAGTTGCCAAATTACTTCTTCTTCTATGTGCCCTGTCCCTTCACGAAGTAGGCGATCATGGCTTTCCATGTTTCCCTATTCCTGGTGGCTCTTAGCACGCCTTCTCCTGTTACACCATGCAATCCTCGTTCCGTCATCCACCTGATTAGGTCCTTCAAATATGTTATCCGTTGTTTTCCCCTGTTTCTCTTTCCCTATATAATGCTTGTTAGTATCAGATTCTCCAAGCCCTCTTTCCTCATTGCATGTACCAAGAACTTCACCTGTCTCTTCCTGAGGCTCATTATTAATTTCTTTTTTGTTTCCATCATTTCTAAGACCTCATCATTGCTCACATGCTCGATCCATGACATTGGCGGCATCCTTCTGTAGAACCACATTTCAGTTGCTTCAAGTTTCCTTCATCTTTAATGCATTCACTGCCAT